>OY796873.1:11073257-11673257 GCA_963680765.1 Agrochola lychnidis
ATTTACTGAGCAACTGGTTATATTGTAGATAAGTTTTGTGACACCTGTAGTGCATTGCACGAAGAAATCTACGTTGGACGTTTTCTATCATGTCAATGTATTTGCCATAGTACGGGTTCCTTATAGTAAATTCATGTTCCACTTTAACGCAAAAATCCACGTAAAATTTTATATATTCAAACCGCCTCTTACAACCGAGAATTATGCAATGCACACGACATTTTTCATCCAATAAATTTATGAATGCGAATTACATAAAATTTTCCATAAGGACGGTAGTCTGCTAATTAACATGCCCGCAATAAAATGTAACACCGCGTTAAAACCGCAAATAAGTGAATATTACCTTGTTTATTGGTTATTTCCTGCTTCACTCGGGATGTAGGTGAACTGTATTATTAAAAGTGCTGTATTTTTGCAACCACAAAATATAAGACTAATTTATAGTCCAAAACCTCTTGCTTCGTCTACGTGTCTGATATTATTATTATTGTCGTACCAGTCTGGAGGGGTTCTGTATTGATCATAGGCCTAAACGCTTGATTTCCATAACGGGGAGGCCGCTTGCATCCAATTTTAAATCCAACCTATAGTATCAATTATGCTGTAAAACGATCTGGGTATTAACTAAGATAACCAACGTTAAGATTCTGTACTTGACTACAGTAAGTTTTTCAGCCTTGATCGTGACTGCTTTGATTTCCAGTGATTTATCTGGAAATGCTTCATAAATCTGCAATTCTTCTGATATTGTACTGCGATTAAAGTAAAATAACATAACGTCTTGTATGAACCCGCAATTTTCTTTTCACTTACAGAAAAGCGAACATTATAATAAAGCTTCGTTTGCACAATATTTCACTGTCACATCTGGTCGTTAAACTTCAGTGCCAATCAAATCAATTTCATTCAAGCGTATCTTATCGTGTTACAATTACACCGGTATCCGATTTGTAATATATTTTGTCGTTTATTGAACTTTTTTTCATCTACTGTCCTTTTTTGCCTTCGAAATGGGGCGATCTGTTATTTCCCATGGGTGTCGTTTGAGAAGACTAACGGATTTTATCAGGTGGATCGATTGCAGACTGACTGATGTTTGAAAGATCTTTGTTTTCCTTACGATTACAGTCATGGTAGTCTGACAGTGTCTGTCTATAAATGTGGTGCTTCCATTAAGTTCAACCTGGTAAAAGGCTTTTAGAAAATCAAACATTCATAATTATCATATCATTAAGTAACATAACCATCTCAGAATTTCGTCTTCATGTGTCTAATTCTCTACTATTATGACTAATAATATATTCGTAATAGATACTATGTATTCACACAGCGTTAATTTAGTCTTTACATGCTCATTATTTGTCAGACATTACACATACTCCATTTCTCTTATGATAATTTGAATTACTTATGTCATTCGCAAAACACGAAAGTGGAAAGTAGTATAATGTAATTGCTTATTTGAAACAGTCGTAAAGGCCTGTCAAGCGAACTTGGGCTTGAAAAAGAACATATTAAAAAACGTAGTTTTCCAAGGCAAAGCGGTTAGTACCTACAAAGTTGAAAAGTGTACGGTTAGTAGAAATGTGCTCTATCCAGAACGTTTTAAAAATAATCTTTGCATTTTTATTTCTTTAGCAATGATCGGTGGGTTGTGAAAATCTATTTTCTCTCGTTTTTGCTGACGTTTTTATCAGCCCGGTTCGTTTTGATATTTTTATCGGTATGTCAATCATTCTTTAGAGAGTTTGCTGTTTAATCTTTTAATATTAATGCGTGAAGTTTCACTTATGAATTCGATGTTATAAACGGAGAATGAATTAGTGCATTAACGCTATAAATTCTGCTCTTATTCGAGAATATAAAGCGATCTCCAAATATATTCTATTCGAGAATGTCAAAGTGCACTGTGTTGAGAACGCGAAGTATCAATTTTGATCTGGCTTGAACTTGGATTGGCAAAGTGTCTCTTGTAGTTAGTTCGGAACTTCCGATACTGTGACTCGCCACTAAAACCAATTGCTTAAGTTTGTAGTTTCAAGCTGAATTCTGAGAAGTTGTGAATTGTATAACTTCTTAGATGCAAAAGTTCAATCAATCTTTATTAAATCTGGTTTTTTAGCCCTTGCATAAAACAAAAAGTTATTAAGTGTTTTCTAAGGCGCTAACAAAAACATATCTCACGAAGCTAAGGCAAAAGCTCAAAAATTACCAAATAGTCCAAAACTCGAAAATTAAAAGCATAACATTGACCAATAAAGAAGTTACATGTTCATATGAGTTGAAGGTGATAAAATATACGCCATAAAAACGCCTAAAGTTATTTCTGTTACCGCTTTTCTGCTGACTACCGCCCGATGACCCATATAAAGTGGAGACAGAGTCGACTCATATTGATTTTTCCTTGGCCACGTGTAACGTACTTTTTAATGAACACATTTAGCACTACCCTCTTGGGATATAATTACAATATTCAGCCGTAAGGTGGGCTGGAAACCGACCCTAACAAATTAACTAAAGGACTAGGCCGATGGGACAATATTGTTTATTTCAATAGGCTTGTTTGCGAACGTACCGAAGCTTATAATAAAGTCTTTGGATAAAACAAAATTTGGATTTCCTATTAGGTATATAAATTTCATTGTTGCCTAAAAACATTGCTGTAATCTCGTTTCGCATAAGATTCATTATCATAAGCTAAATCCTTGTGACGTTACTCATAGTTTCTGACGATAATATCTTTCTTTGCATCGCTGACAAGTGTCTTATGGACTTGAAAGGAGACCTGTCACGGGAACACCGAAAACAACCGAGTTGCGGTCGCATATTACAATTCCATATGTCATTCTGGAACATTTTATGACATTATAAGAAGCAAGTATATTTTTTATTATAAATATTCTATCAGATACCTGTCAGTGCTTCAGACTCATACGTCTGACACTGACACTTCAATCCCCGAAAAGCTAGGCAGAAGTAATGCCATTACATAAGAACTTTGAGCTACTGAAGCTGACAACATTTTTACTAAACGTTTTAGAATTTTAATTAAAATAATCGTTTTCTTTATTCAACCGCAAAATCAGGTCATGGTATTATGTTATGTAGGCGTACACGAGCCAGGGATAAGCCTTTATCCCCAATAATTATCTCGGATACGTGAGGTGAATACTAGTGTTCAGTCTCTGAAGTCTGGATAGGCTGGAAACCGATTTTATACATACTTGATATTAGGAAAGATGATGTATATGCAATGTAATAGTAGACATGAATGCAAAATTTTGCATAGATTATGATATAGTGTTTTATCCTCCTCCGAAACTCTATGAAGCCTCTCTTGACCATCAAAAATAGATGCAAATTTTGTCGGTCTTGATGTAACGGGATTTAAAATCTCTCTTCCTGGTTGAAATCATGTGGTCAATCTTAAACTGCACCTTCCAACGTATAACAATTTACTATTTCTAAAAAGCAGAGAGTTTCAATCATGAGCATAATTTTACATGTTTCTTACAACTTAAAAGTGATGTGACCTCTTTACTTCCAAATGTAGCATTTTACCTGTTGCTTTGCCTTTCAACGGACTGAAAGCAGTATAAATGATACACTGAAAAGCCGGATGCTTAAGTTACTGTTCATATCTTCATTAAGATGTAGTCAACGTTCTTAAGAGTTTACGACCTTAATGATGGTTTTCAAACCAGCCTTTTCAGTAAATGTTTTTATTTTTATTCTAATCAGAGATCGTTCAGACATAGGATTAACCAGCAGCTTTATCTATACTAATAATAATAGAAAGGGTAAAATTTGTGAGTTTGTATGTAGGGATCTTCAGAAATACTCATCGGATTCCGATTCTTTCATTAATGGGAAGCCAGAGTATTGCCAAGTGTTATAGGATATATTTTATGTTAAAACAAGAAATTTCACGCGGACAAAAGCTAGTTGCGTAACAAACTCCTAATGACAATTGCCTATAGGTATATATGGCTATTGATGAACTGTCAGTCTATCAATAATCATTGCGTTGAGTGGGTTATTGTGAACAGGGATGATAAAACATACGCTGCAAATGGATATGGTTGAATTGACAAAACGAATACAATTGTCATTAGTACATATTGAGATATATTACGCAGTAAGGTTGCTGGTTCAAACTTCATAGTCCTTGGGTATTATTGTTATGGGAGTTTGCGAGGCAAGTTTGTGCAAATGAGGCTTTGAATGTCTACTGCATACGGGCTTACATGTGGATAGCTAATCGACCGATGAAGGCCGTGTTCGAGGTCGATAGTCTTTATACGACGACGGTTAGTAGAATGATGTGAAGGGATGAAACTTCACAAGGCAAGGCAACATCTTAATTATTTTAGTGCTTAGATGAGATTTCACTTTGTCAGCGTGCGCTTTTAAGATTTTAAACCATATTTTTGGATACCTTTGATATCTGTTGGTTCTCCAAGTAAGTATAGGTACTCTAATTGTTATTTTATCGACGAAGATGAAGTCCTCAAGATTCACTCGGACATTGCATTAACAAATTCCATAAGTTTTCTGAACAAATTCAAGCAACATTTTACCTGGCAGAGTTATGAGACGAAAATTCAAGAAAGCAACTTAAAAGAAATTGTAATGCTCTTGTTTTAACTTGCACAAGATAGACCGTCGCTTTTATAACTCCAGAATATTTCGTCTCCACAATTTCAAGAAACCATTTTCTATTTAGTTCTACTTGTAATAAAAACCATTCTGGCTCTAGAATAACTAATTTAATTCCGAATATAATTATTTAACCTCAAAATAGATACCAATCCCCGAATGAACCTTAAAGTCGTTACCCCAATATCATAATCTAAAACTGTTTAATAAAACTACATATTTACAATATTTCAGGGATAAGGAAAATAATATGAAACACCAAGACATTTTGTCAGTCATTTATATTTCTTTGCCAACATCAAATTCAATATTCTACACCATACCATCACATCTCCTATTCCCCACATAATATCACAATTCAATCCGTATTCTAATATTTACCATGAAACTAATAGGTTACCTTAATTTACAGTAGATTTCCAAACAATACCATGCCAATCTATCTTTTTACCGACACAGCCCTTACCGTCACGAGCGCCAGACCTAGAAGGTCGTTATTACTCCCATTTTCATATATCAAATCTTTGGGTGTTGCCAGTACAATATCCAACAATTACGTATTTATAAATTGAAACCTAACATACTCTTGTATGTCTTTCTTTAAATCTTTATAAAATTCACGTAATTTTTCAAATATTTTCTGTTTCTCCGAGGTATTTGATGTTAGTTACCACCCACCCACCAGGAGTCTCCCTGTACCTAGTCGGTTTTACTGCACACACAATTTACATATACAAACACCGTTCTCAAAGTATCTGCGGACCATACAAATATTTGTTCGGATACGGAAATCGAACGGCAACCCGAGCAAGTTGCATTATGCTTGGGGTCTCATTCCATTTCCGCTGTCGCTGCCATTGAAGATGTCACACTGTTCGAGAAGGCATCTAATTTGGTGTAGACCTCTTCCTGTTTCATCATGTCAAATGTAAAATATTGATCGAACTGAAACTTTCGCACTGCTGGTTGCCTTGCTCTTCTAAAACAGAGAAGGAACGAGCATAGATCACCATGTAGATGTAAGTTCACTGTGTGCAGGTTCCCGGCTCACTGTATTTCAGGCTATTGAGTAGGTACTTGCTTACTGTTACTTTTTTCCTTCACCGAAGTCACTGGTGCTCAAAATTAAGTTGACAATCGTCCACATTACTAAACAATGTACATTTAGTGCGACATAACCGTCGATCGAGATACACAATCAGCGACCAAAAATGTCATTACCGAATGAGTCCGCCCACTTGAACATTTGGGTGCGCTTTTAATTTAGAAGCATTCGAACGCTTCGACGGTAATCTTTATTAGTGATCGATGGGCATAACTCTGTCTGAGAGATATAAAATGTTAAAACCACGTAATATAAGTTAGCGTCCAACAGTAGCACTAAAACAATAACACAGTAATCACTCAATCACAACCTGGGACGCAAATTGGCCCGTTGAAACCATAGTGCGTGTACCGGCGGCGCGCGCGCCGTGCGTGAAGCAATTGAAAGATTGCCCCGGGGTCTCGTCTCAAAATGGAGCGAGCAGTAGTTCCATTCTATCTGAAGGGGAGAATGGTACTAATGAACTTGCGCTCATTACTGAACAACAGAAGGAAAGCTAAAGATTTTGTCATAATATGGTGTAGATGGAGGCGAACGAGCAGTGGTGGCCCAGTGGTAATGGCTCCGACTTACGAGTTGTAGGTCGTGGGTTCGAACCACCACTGCTCTCAAAACGGTGAAGGAAAACATCGTAAGGAAACCGGCATGTTCTAGAACCAAAAATTCGAAGACATGTGACATCTATCAACCCGCACTGGGCCAGCATGGTAGATTACAGCCCAATCCCTCTCGAAGAGAGGCCTGTGTCCTGCTGGGACACAGGCCTCTCTTCGAGAGGGATTGCGCTAACATTATAGGCTGTTTATACTTATGGTGTACAGGTAGTGACTGGGACACATATCGTCACTGGAAAGGAGAAAATGCTAAAGCGCCATTTCCCCAAATGGATATATTTATAATGTAAATTCTAATTTGGGACATAATTAATGTATTAGCTTCATCGTGGGCAAGCTGATAATGACTGGAGGGGCTTGTGGCTAAGTAATAACAGCCGCACGGGTCAATCGATCAGATAAAGTTACGCTTGCCGCGGTTGGTCCGTGGATGGGTCATCTTTACATACCAAGACCCCTCCGTGCCTCGTAAAGTACGTAAAGCCGTTGCTCCTGGCTGTCATTTGTAGATCTTTGACAGTCGTTACGGTTAGCTTGAAGCTCAAAAGTCTGTCAATCAACCAGTCTTACCAAGGGGTATCGTGTTACCTAGTAACAAGGTTGTGGAGGTCAGATAGGCAGTCGCTCCATGTAAAATACTGGTATGCAGCTGCATCCGATTAGACTGGAAGCCGACCCCAACATAGTTGGGAAAAGGCTAGGCAGATGTGGGCAAGCTGATAATGAATGATGAAAAATGTCACGGTATAGAATAAGCAGTGGATCTTCTTTCTGTATCTCCAAGATGTCATACTAATTGGAAGTTTACTAGTTTAAACGGTGACATGATATGGTTTAAAGTGCTCTTAATGGTTTGGGATTAAGGATTTGGGTTATTTTTAAAGCAACGTATTTAGTCGGAATGTGTGGTAAAGTAAGATTTCTACCTATAGATAATGAGACGATCGTTTGCTGATTGAACATGCTCTAGGTGAACAGGTGTCGGCGTATTTTCAGATATATTTGACTATCTTGGCCTGTCTGTCTATCTGGCCGTCTTCTGTTACTCAAAATTCAAAATTAAAAAGTCATTTATTCAAACTAGGCTGAGAATCAGCATTTTTCGAACGTCAAAATTACATAAGACAGTCCCCCAAAAACGCCCACCCTTCATCACTTCCTAGTGCCTTTAGCTGGGAAGAAGAAGTGGCGCAACAAACTCCCCAGCAGCACAGCTGTCTGTTCAAGTTAGAAAAATGATTCTATAGTATGCAAAATAACTTACATTATGCAACACAAAACATAATTTAAATGATAAATTATTGGCCTTATGTCAGCTAGCACACGCCAATATACCAACCAAAAACATCGAGAACTCAAGCAGAAGAGAACTACGTATACTACTACAGAACAGCGGCTACATATATCCACTAGACGCGTAGACGGGCTCGACGAGCTAGAGTATATTAGTCTAATCGTATACATTTACCGTTTTAATGAAAAGTTTTCGATTATTGTTTTGTTCTCCTGTGTCCTTAGTTATAATATCGCTTTAAAACTTGTTTCGCTTCGTAAAGTTATGTAAAATACGCTCATAATTAATAAGACAACAAAGTGTCTACAATGTATCAGTCTCTTCCGTTTCTTTTACATTGTCTCATTTTATAAAGCCGAGAAGATTTACTTTAAATATTATTAGAAGTGTTGTTAAGACTTAATCCTCCAGTTAAGTTAAACCTATATTTAAACCAGTAGCTTCTAATAAATTTCCGTAAGCGCTCGCACCGTTCGTTTTCCTCGATGATATAATGCATCTGCTGCTGACAGGGATTCAGCGCCGAAAATACGAATTCTACTAACCTATAAGCTGGCTTATTATCCTTATAATATATATCCTTAATAAATATAGCTATTATTTCATATCAAATAGAATCATTGGAATCCCTGTCCCTGTCCTTTTCAAAATTCTGGAAAATGAAATGGTCCTGAAATAAAACATTATGATTATATTAATGGTCTTTTGATTATATCCCACTCATATTTCACCTACAGCTATCGAAAACATATTCCAAGTTTAGTATTTTAATATGAATCCGAACATTTATAATAACATTTACTCGGATTTCGCTTTATAAATATTCCTATCAAATTCAGTTACAAATACAATGGCCAAAAAATATACTCATTCATTTCACATTTACCGGGTTCCGGATGAAATTGATGGGAACCGGTTTGCTGTCACTCAAATTGACCGGGACCCTGGCAACAAAAGTGTTCACTCAATTTTGCCGATATTCAAAGTTGTTTTGTTCAAGCAATCTGGAATAAACTCGCCAAATTGACCGCTATTTTTATTATGAATAACTTTATGTTTAGGCATTGATATATTTTGCCGTGTAACTTTGGGTTGTACCCTGTTGTGTAGAAGTTTTAAGTATGTTTCTAGCAATCTTGCTGGCAGATTACTCCTTAGTAGTCCGCCTTTCATAAACTTTGTGAAAGCACTTTGCTCACTAACTCCCTACTCTATGAGTATTTCTTGTTGGTCTATTGGTCGCTAGCGCTACTCCTGAGCTTAAGATCCTGGGTTCGATTCCCAGCTTGGGCTAAGTGATATTGGGTTTTCTATCTAGAATTTCTTCTCATTGGCAGTCTGGAGTCTGGATTTGTGCCCAGTTGATGGCAATAGGCTCACCCCCTATTACACGGGACTTAAACATGACTGGCAAAATGTGGGTGCACTATGGGTCTCTGCCGTACCCTTCGGAGAAATAAGGCGTGATGTTATCTTATGTACATTGAACAGGTGATTCTTATAATTCATTCTTTAGAAGCTGTCGTTAAGCCGTTGGTCCCGGCTGTGATTCGTGAATGTTTGACAGTTACGGTTCGTCAAAAACCCGAAAATCTGACAACGAGTCTTACTAAGGGGTATCGTATTACCTAGTTACTGGGTTGTGGAGGTCAGATAGGCAGTCGCTCCATGTAAAATACTGGTATTCAGCTGCATCCGGTTAGGCTGGAAGACGACCCCAACATAGTTGGGAAAAGGCTAGGCAGATTGATTGAAAAGCTGTCGTATCTCATTGCTGTTCATTGCCTTCTTTTCAATCTTACACACTTTAACTTAAATCACGGATCCATCTATCTTGTCTATGAACTCATTCAACTATTCGAAAGAACCCCACCTTTCAATAAGTTAACCTCTTTCCCTCCAATCTTACAAAAAAGGCACTTCATCGTTATCTTAGATAAAAACTGGTAGCTTATCTAAACTATCCGGTAGTGACGTAATATGGGCTGCGTCTGTCGTGGGCGGGGTTCGGTTCTCGACCTTATTACTGACGTTGTTTTGACAGACAGCTGTAAAAAATACTCATGGCTCCGTTAGCGTAATGGCGGTGTTTAGAATGATTGAATGAATGAAAGGAAGAGTGAACGATTGCGGAGGAGGAGATGATTTTAAGTGGCTTAATGTTTTGTAGTTGGTGTTTCGAGTAGGTGGATTATTCATGTTGGGTTTGCAATACTATTTATAAGTCGGGCTTTTCTCTTCAATAGAATATTATTATATAAAGTCTATGTCACCTTTCAAGAATATTCTTGAAAGGTGACATAGACTTTATATATAAACGAATTTGTTTATTGAGGTACAAGTCTACTTGTAGATTTCATATATCTGGTGGTCATAAATTTGAATTCGGTTTTCTTAATCATCACCAGTTTTTTTCTAACACAAATACACAAACTCTTACTGTTACAGGTAATAGTGGAGGCAGTGCCATAGCACAACCAAAGACATATCTATTTAAAGACAAATATAATAATAATATAGATAATGGCAGAATCCTACTTTTAAGAGAACATACCAAGTTAACAAACACACAAAAAAACAATACGTACCAATCACTTAGCTCCACACAGTATTCCCACACTAACAGGCAACAGCTATCCCACGTCATCCACAAAGTCTCAGAACAAATCGCGACGTACGGAAACGCACCGTTACATGATTACCGTATCCGGCGAAACATTACCGACCACTTAAATTAACCACGAATCAAGTAAGACCTTTAACTTACATCTGAAAAATATATCATTTTTGAAAAAAACATTGTTAAATTGCAACAAGTTCTTCGTAGAATTTAAGTGTGTTAAAAGAAGCAATTTATTCACGTTCAGCTTCAAGTATTGTATCTCTGATGTCATCAACATTTGACACACTCGACGTAATACAAAAATGTTTTAGAGACTGCTTTCGTTGTAGTTCTCTCGTCTAGATACAATTCTTAGAAACTCACGTACGCTCCTTTGTATGTAAACAGACTTGTTAGATTTTTTACACTCGTCCATCAGTCTTGTCATCGGCTGTCAATATCGCGCGTCGACACGCCTAGACATGCGTGCGCGCAGTTCCGTAGGATGTGACGTAGCTACCGCAATAGCGGTACGGCACTGATCGTAGTGCTCATTATGTGTTCGACTTGCGTTGTAAGCGGACGTTTTTTATGCATGTTTGTTTATGTTTTCTGTTTGAGATATTTCCTTATTAAAATGGTTTTAGATGCCAATATTAGGCACTAAGTTACGGGTGTTATTACCTAATAGGAATTTGATTCAATAGAACATATAAACACTTTTCTAACGTTGTTATCGAGCTTCCAAGAAATTCAGAAGTTAATCTTTAAGCTCGTGTAAGAAGGTAAACAAACATCAAAAGTATTTGTAAGTACCTACTTGCGTAAAGTAAGTACTTGACATATTTTAAAAGTGACTAATGATTGATCAACTTTATAAATTAAGTAATCGACAACATTAACACACATATTGATATCGCCCACATGTGAAATGAGTTATCTGTTTGTCTGGTTTGCTGTATGTTATGAGGTCAAGATTGAACACCCACAAACTAAAAGTTTAATTATGACCATTACACATTCGTAATTTTTCATCGAATTTTATGAACATAGTTTTTTTGGTTTTGGGACTTGATTTAACGATACTTTAATTCTGTAGACTGTATCGCCATATAACATTTTGTAAATCTGAAGTATCTCATCCGTATTTATTTGAACAAGTTTATTTCACACCAGAGATTCTTTTGTATCATTGTTGCATCCACATACTCAAATATCACATGCTAAAACACGTTAATTTCGCATTTCTGAACCTTCAAAACATAGAACTGTTACGTAAAGGTAGTATCATAATATTAGTTCTTAAACTTTACTATTAATGTTCTCCTTGCAAACAGACAAAACTATGTACAAACACGTTAGGTCGTTGCAAATATGTTACATACATACCACCCGTTCATATCCTGTGAATAATAATGTAAGATACAAGTAATGGATTGACTATCTATCTATAGAGAGTATTACAAAATTAAATTATCCTGTCTGCTCATCAGTGACCCCTAAGACAAAGAAAGGTAAAGACTTGTCCAGCATTTTAAAATTTATTCATGCTTAGGGCCTAAAATTTAATTTTACCTTGGCCAGAGGCTAAGCATTGCCATACAACGTGGCAATGCGGCCAGTCTCTTGGGTACATTACCAGTCGACAGCGATGCGGATGAATTTTTCGACGCTATATTTTAGTTTGTAAATAGTTCTAGTTAAGTTAGTATATAATATCTAAACAGTTAATTAATTTTGAAAATCGTATTTTTTTTAAACACAATTTTTTCCTCGGATAAAGTAGTTTAGTTTAAATGTTATACTGTAAATGTAAGTTCAATGCTAAATACTGTATTGTATTTAAAACGTAATTATTTTCTAAATGCTTTAAATTGTTATAGTCTTTTAAATTAATTGACGTCTAAATGATAAATTTTATCTAAGTATTTAATAACTTATTTACTAAACTATAATACAGTTTTGGGGATCTTCTAGTATTAGTATAACTTGCTCAGTTCTTTCGAGAGAAATATCTGGAACTGAAAGTTCCAAGAAGTTAAAGCATAAGAAAAAGACTTTCGTTTATACGACAACCAATTTCAACAATATTGAAAACCGTTAAAGGTACAAGATTAGCGAAATCGTCAATTTCATTGCCAATAATCCTTATAAACGTAACAACATTCACTAAACTTGGGAGTTTCAACCAATAACATGTTTTGAACTGCGTCAAGTAACGCAGAAACGTCGTCTTGGGAACGATGGAAGCCGTCTGGAAGGTGGTTGGGGTGGCCCCTACCCCCCTTATCCCCCTTTTATCCCATACGACCTTTGTCTCGTGCGTTTCCGCGTTTCGTATCCTGCTACGCATCCTGTACGATCGTTATAGAAATTTTGTACGTTGAAAATTTTAAATTTTATGCTTCGAGGTGTATGTTTTGTTGTGCTTATATGAGGGGAAATATAGCAATGAAGGTTCTACTAGTTGCTGTTCTACACTGCTGTGTATTTTCTGTTTTTATTTTTTTCCTGTGTTTACAGCTACAGCATATTATATGCAAAGCTCTGATATAAGATCAGCATTGTAATATTTTTGTAGCAAATTCTCATAATTATTATTTTATGTATCCTTTTCCGAGTTGTTTTTTTTCTGTTTTTAATCGTTTTAAAGTGTTTTTTGTTAATTTATACCAATAAACGCTTTTCTTTCTTCTGCTGGTGTTAAAATATTCCAAGTTGATGAATATTATTATAGTCTGTATTTTTTAATTATTTTTAACTTTGCAGTTAATAGTTTAGCTTTCAGTACGGTAAGGCAGAAGGTACACACACACCTTATCTTCGAATAAGTTGCCAGTGTTTATCCTCCCCCTAGTTGCTATTATCTAGTGACGGATTAAGCAATTTCTACCTATTTTGCATTATGTACTACAGTCTTGTGCTCTCCTAGTCCATTGTCAAGATTCATTTTGCTGAAATGAGGTGATAATAGATCTGTAAGGTTCTTTCTAGTAACTGTTTTAATTGAAGAATGAAAACCAAGTGACAGTCTGTCTTCCACAACCTTCGAAATCAGAGCTTGGGCAAGAAGGTTGTGGATTGATGTGAATATCTATCGACACCGAATGAAGGTTGTCTCCGTTTGCGAAAATCTGCTAGTCCCCAGGGTAACAGCCCTTCCTCTTCATATAATCCCTTAAAATCGTTTCTCACGACACCCTTGGGAAGGCTTACTTTATTTGGAGGCTGTATATTAATAAAGTCACCTTTAAAATCATGTGTACTAGTTCAATTTATGTGTTCAATTGGACTAATTTTGCACAACACAATTTGACGAAGATTGAACAATTATAATTTTTATTTACATTTTGGAATGTAATTCTGTATTTAAGTATACGTAATCAGACCCGTAATAGGTACTTAATTGATATGATTAATTAACAATGAGGTACAAGAATACAAAATCTTTTGTTCATTTAAAACACAAATTATCATTTGCGTTAGTGGGCGATTATTTACTAAGCATATTTTATATAAAAAATGTCAGCGACAAGAAACAAGTTCTCCTTAATATAAAAATGTCTTGTTTCCTATTCAAGTGTCTTTCACTTCAAGTCTTATCATTTACGCAATCTTTCTTAGTTTTCTGCCTTGCAAAAGATTGTTTTATTTGACCTAGTTTTTGGCATCTTTTGTTTTGTCTTTAAGCTTTCCATTAAAGCCGGTAAGTTTCTTAGTGGGGACAAAAGAGAAGTTAGTAACTAAGATTATTATAGTTTTTGATAATACAATTGTTTTGATTAAACTTTACACTTTGCTGAACGCTAATTATGGGCGTTCTAATTGACTTGCCGAGTAGATTCATGATGGCTATCCATAAATTATTTTTTTTTAATTGTCCAAACAATGTCCCCAACTCACTATCATTATTTTCTTAAGTTAGTTAAACATATTGAGTGTGTTGTGCTGATGGCCAGGTGTTTATATGAGGCTGGATTACGTTAATAACTGTAACAACTTTCAATAGTACCGAATCAATTCCCAGTCCATAATGCTTTTCCTTTCAGATTTTTGAAGTGAAAACTTCTTTAGGCGCGTTGGGCATTTTTGAAATGGGAAAAACAATTGAACTCGCGACACCGTTACCGACACCTCATTTTTGTAAACGCAATTGTGCTCTTTATTCGTTACGGATCAATATTCTATGCAAGTATTTTTTTTTACAGGAATTGGAAGTATTTTTTAAATTGTTCAAGTTTTCACTTCTGTCGGCACTCCCAGAGTGCCACTGTTTTTTTAGTACTCTTTCCAATTGACACCTTTATTTCAAGATGCACGTTAGGTGCTTGGGAAGCCAATACAATATTATACAAGTTAGTTAAATGAGTTCTCCGTGCACACGGCACCCGAATTACGTAACACACTTTCAATCACAATCCGAGGGTTTTGAAGGAAATTCCTGATCATCAACGCAATGAACGAAGCTGAACTGTCAAAATGAAAGAAAAAGCGATCGATTGCCATTTCATGTGTCATACGCAATAACCCTGCTGATCATATATACCATGTTTCTCACGATTAGTGAAAAGTTAAAAATAGTGAACGAATTTTACTCAACGACGGCAGGTTGGAAGAGGGTATTGTTTTTGCATAATTTAAAGGAAACATGTCAGTCAATGTCCTTTAGAAGGTAGGTAACAGGGGATATAATGGATTTAGGGATAGTTAAATACATATCTAAGTAGACAACTGACGAAAAACTAATCGACGTTCTAAACGACGAGCTTTTGTCCCTAATTGTTTCCGAAACAATTTATCTTCCCTTTCTGAAAACTACTTTAGGTTCGAAACATTAACCAATATAATTCTACCCTTTTCAGCTAGCAACGAAATAAAATAAAAATAGTGAAATAAAGCAATCAATCTTGATCTTATCAAACAAATATCCGAAGTAATCAGTTAATATAACTTGAAATTCGGAATCAAAATACTTAGGAGCTGAAAACGCGTCATGCTAACTTGTAGTTAAATAAAACAATCGATTTGAAACACCCTTTGATATTCAAGCAAAGAATTGAAGAAAATGGGTCAAAGAATCATTTGCAGGACTGAAACGCAAGAATAAACAGTTCTGTAGAAGAATTGCAGCAAATCTTTGCAAAGTTAATTCTACAGTTTTAAACAGTTGTTTGTTTAAGTTCAGTTGTTGATTTTAAAAAGATCGATCTTAGAAAAAGTAAGTAAGTTCCTACTAAGTAACAAAGATTGTAGACGAAAGATATTATTATTATAATGATATTCTTCCTTTATTTCATTTTAAAACATACTGTTTACATTTTTAAATATTCTTATAAAAATAATTTAAAAAAACATTTAAAAATATAAAAATAGTAGCCCACCGGTGTCGGGAACAGGGTTCAAGCCACCGGTGGTCAGGGCTCCTGAGAGAGGAACCTCCTAACGATACGCGCCGTGTCCAGGAGTACTGCTTTCTGGATCAAGCCCTTGATCCAGCTACCTAACGAGAGCCTCCTCAGGTGTTGGTCGAGGCTCTTAGCTATTATGCCATTGGCCGTAACGATTATCGGCACAATGATTGCTGTATCCACATCCCACAAGTCGACAACCTCGTGAGCCAGATCAAGATACTTAATCTGTTTATCTTTTTCAGCTTTCACGAGGTTCTCGTCATGCGGGACCGCTATATCAATAATCATTGTGCGACGCTCTAATCGATCTATCACCACTATGTCTGGCTTATTGGCAACAATAGTCCGGTCAGTGATGATAGATCGATCCCAATACAACGTGATATTATTATTATAATGATATTATTATATAATTTATAATGACATTTGTAATTGAAATGTGCCGAGCGAAATTCGGATAATTCCTGTCTCCACCAAAAATTCAAAAAAAATATCCTTGCTAATTTTCTAAGCCAAATGTATTCTACGAAGGCACTTTACATAACTACGTAATAAATTAAAAAGTAATATCTTATATTCCGTCTGTGAAACGAATTGTAATAAAACTAATAAGTTTTAGAGGGCAAAAAAGTTTCTAACTTGTAGTAAAACGGTACAGTAATTTTATCTCACGAAGCGACGCGCGCTTTACGTGTGGTAACCAAGCGTACAAACACGCTGTGAATGTGTGCGTGAAGACGAGTAGTGTTAACACGTAACACCCACGCACACACTTTCGAATTCGTCCGTGTCTCGGACGGTACCGGGAGCTCCTGCGCTTACACACACATTCACAGCGTGTTTGTACACTTGGCAACCACAAGTAACGCGCGCGTCGCTTTGTGAGATAAAAATACTATACAAAGAGAGCAAAGTTTTGTCTGTTGAAACTAGGATCTTATTGCCACCTCGATTGCTTTCGGGAGTACAACCATTTTCATTACTAGTTACCTAATACAAGTGTGTCATTTCGATGGAACCAATGAGAACCATTTATTACAGTCAAGTTCTTTTTAGTAAATGCCTGGGACTTGGAAGATAAGCATTATCAGCTACTTTGCAATTCTTATTTTCTAGCAGTGTATACTTAATGAGCTTTTGAAGTCGCCTCTTCTTTCTAGTCTTAGTTTACACTTTGGTACTTGCATTCTTGTTGATATTCTTTGTTTATTCTTTTGTCTTCTGGATTTCACCAGCTTCTTCTGAACATCCTCATTATGCAAATTCTCTTTATTCTTTTTAATATTATTGTGCCTCTGTTCATCAATATTCTTTAAACTCATCGTGATGTCATAATTTTTCCATATCTAGTTTTATAGCTTCCATAACTTTTGTTACCGAAGCTTCATTTCCGAAACAACTCAACGACCATTCCAATTTTACCTTCTTCGTTGTTGACACAAAATTTGGTTTTAAAATCTGACATCGATGCTCGAAAGAGATTTCAGCAACACTATAGTGCAAAACTGATAGTTATAGTATCATTAAAGAAGAAGTAAAGTACTAGAAGATTGCAATTAGACTTACTTATCTGCACTTAGAACCGAGTGGTTCTAGACAGAAGAAATTACGGACTAAGAAAGGAATAGGGACACTGCAGCATTTCGGAACATCTTAAGATTTTCTAAGCTGGCTCTTCAGTTCTTGTTCAGCAAAGTAATCTTTAAATTCGTTACCATGTTCTGGATTTAAAACTTCTTACTTTGCCCGTCAATTTATTTTTCGCTTAGTAACAAGCCAAGCTCAACATAAACGAACGACCGTTGATAAAATTTGGCAGCTTGACACCAAAAAAGAAGATGTTTTAGCTTTTATTCAGACTGATACTATAACAACACGGTAGTAAATAATACTTAGACTTATTGGCGTAATATCTTGATATCCAATATATGTTGTAAGGGGAAACAGGCAATATATCACGAATTTTGGCAATAAAAACGATAAATAGCACTTTGTTTTTGTAGCTAAGGAAGATATGAGACATATGTCATAAATATAACTCTTCAGCGCAATGCCACAAAGCAAGTTACATGACTATTTATCTGGAACATGGTTTTATTGACTCGGACATAAAAATATGGAACGGGAAATTTAATTATTTTCCAACGGACATACTATTATATTAGTGTCATTGTATTGAATATATAACTAACTTATAGACATCCTTCTCCTTCTTTTAAGTCGGTAGGTGGCTTTGTCTTGGTCCAGATTACTCCAGATGCGTTTCAAACCAATTAGGTATATGGAATTGATGTAATGCTAGCCTAGGCCAGAATCTGCCTGTTTACTAGATTTGTTTCAGTCAAGATCTTTGTTAGGACGTGAATAAATATACTTTCTAACATTTGTTATTTAAGTAAAACTCATAGCTTTTTCTTTGCCCACACAATTGTTTAGTTTCAAGAAATTAATCTTTGCATCGCCTAAATTGACACTATTAAATTTAAGCATTTCCATATCTTTTGCTCCAACTTCAGGAATCACTCTATTTCTTGCAAGTACCATCGAATACTTATGTCATGGCTTAATTAAATTTAGAACTTAGTGTGGCGTAAATGCAAACGGTCAGTACTTAAAGTTCCAACTTATTTTTTGTCGTCTTATGATCCCATTACTAAGCTACCGGAGAAGGTTTTGAGGATGGCGGAGTGGCTTTAAATGCACCGCACTTTTTCAAGTTCAATCCAGACTTGGGTGCTAAAGAAGGATTTGTAAGGCTCGCTGTTGCATTAAATCCCATTGAAAATATTCATCCAAACATTTGGCATGATTTATTTATGAACGTCCCACCTACATAGTTATTGTGATAGTATTCATAACATTCCTTTAAAAATACCACAGCATAAAGTTCCCGTATTTGTGTTTCATTACACCCGTACGTGTTTCAACATTTTCCGAACATGTTTACTCAAGTCTGTCGCACTTTTGTATCGACACAGAAGTCGTAAGGCGTCTCTTAAATAAACAGAAACTGAAGGAATCGAAGGACGAGACACTAACGCCATCTGCCGCAATTTATTCGAAACTGCAAGCGTTTAACGCATCTCGGTGATTCGCAATAACTTTGCTAAATATTTGCATCACTAGTAGGTGACACGTCTACGTTAGTGACATCTGTTATGCTTTTGATTTTTGAGAGAAGTTTTAGCATTCCCTTTTCCGAAGCACCTAAGTATGTAACTCTTTTTATAACGTTCAGGTGCTCCCTCACCGGGAGCATTCGCTTGAAATGTAACGTTACAGATTCGATTTTGAGCATTACGTTACAATACTGCCTCCTTGACTGATGGGCATTCCCCTGTAATATAACATTTAAAATTAAATATTTCAGATATTGTGCACTGTAATGCTCGGTTCTCCTCCCTCACTGATGTAATGCTCGACTCTGAACGTTACATTACAAGCGAATGCTCCACACACGAAAACCTTTTGAACCATTTCTTCAAGTATAGTTTCAGCTCATATTGATTTATCGTTAAAGTTCATAAAAGCATTATAGTAGGTTCAATTTCTGTTGCATAGAACGCGTACCTAGCTTTTTTCTATTCATTTCTTTGTTCAAATGGGTCTTTGTATAGGTTGAACGTTTTATTACAGCATCAAAGCATGCCAGTGCAAACATACTTAAAATCTTACCCCAGAAACGTGTATCCAACCGGTTATCAATTTATGTCGAAATATCACTTACAATTCATAATCAACCCTTTTAAACCCGCAGACATGTTTTATCCTTTTATTTTTATCTGCAAAAAACACACGAGGTCAACCCCGAGTCGTCACTTTAACCGGACTAGGGTTAATGTGTAACAAACTGTGAAATTTGTTTTTGTTATGTATTATGTTATTTTATTTGCATGTTTAAATTCGTATCTGGTTGTCATTTTATGCTTTTTGGAGGGTATTTTTGATTTAGGAGCTTGAATTGCAAAGGGGTCTAAACCACTGGATTTGTCAGGAAATGTCGTTCTTATTATTAGGGCCCTTAACTTTGTCTAAGTAAAAAAAAATCTTTGTGCTGTTCAGATATATAGTAGGACGGATATCACACAATCCATTACTCTGAAATACTACCTTTTCCACTTAGTGTGTGGACCGTAACTTAGGATAAAAGATATCCTTTCCAAGCTTCTTCCTTTCTTTCTTGTCTTTCAAAAAAGATTTGCTCTTGTGCTACAATATTATCTAATTTTCTATCTCGCCACAATATACATTACAATCTAAGCTACTTTTAAGCCACACCTAACCTGGTTTGAGGAAAAGCTTTTGCACAAATCTTACTCGGCTTTCCCGGATGATTATTCCCTTCCCGGATATAAACCGTAACCTAATATGTAAATAACCTTCATCTTTCAACCCTATATTCCGTCCACATAATACCAATTTAATATCAGGTTCCATCTCAGCGCGGCATGGAGCATTATACCAATAATTAACGCCCGCAGGCTTTAAACCCTAAACTCCTCTACATTATTAATTACGTGTTTACAAAGCCAAAACAGACTACGCAAATAGTCACGGAAACTGACGATTCGTAATTTGATAACTATGATATTGGAATAAATCGTGCAGTAACAATAAAATCTAACAAAACGTTAACTTTCGGCAACATTTAAAAAAAATCGTTATGCCATAATATGTAATTTAGTAAATTGTGGTAAGGATACCTTTATGAACAAAAGACATTACAATACTTAAAAAAAATCTTGAAACAACCCTTTTTGCGTAAAAAACAGCTTTAGATAATTCTTTAGCAAGCACTAGCGCTACAGTTAAACTGTCAACGCCATCTAGCAGGAATAACGGAAACTATCAAGTAAATCGAGGGTTGCAATTTTATGCACCCTGTATTTGTATACGTAGTAGGTTCCGTTATTTCACGGAATTTACGGGTAACTACGGGGTAGTAATTCCAGGATTGGTGACTAGATGATGCTGCTATAAATTAAATAAGACTAACAAATTATACCTACTGGTTTTAGTGCATTATCATTATCAGTCACTATTAATATAAGCTTAGAGTTTGAAATTGACGTGTCATCGAGTCTCGATTGCTCGAGAGAAGATTTTTAAAGGTCCTTAAGCTGCCTATAGAAATCAAAAGCAACAAAAAAATGAACACGGGAGCGAAATTTATATACAAATTTTCTCTACATTGTTCAAGAACGTATAGTGACAAAAAGGTCAGATGCGTAGTACTCGCAACCGGCGTGCGTATATGACCAGATATGAATGTAAACGAAGCATTAAGAGTATGTAAGGATCGTAGCACTTGGCGTTCTGTAGTTTTTGCCTACCCCCATGGAAAGAAGGCATGACTATGTATGTATCATACAAGGATGTATACGCAAAATCAATAATATCAACAGAATTACACTAAAATCGAACTAACTCGTCCCAGTGCCAAAGTTCGCACCCAACAAAACTTCAGCTCGAACGTTGCTAAGTATTTTACTGAACATAATTGTGATGCTACATAAGCTTTACTTAACCCTTAAGTTACACGTACTTACATTTACGGCTTCTTGCATGTAGATTCACATAATACTTACATTTTATGTTTATCACCTTCCATATAATCATAAAGGCCATAGTAATCTTTGTACTGTTTCCACAATATTTATGTCCTTTGCAATCTTAAAGGTGTAATGGAACAGTAACGGCCATGTATGGGAGGGTTTGAAGTTTAAGGAATGCAATTGGATATATCTCAAACTATTTTATGAATGGGTTGGTTTAATATTTCTGATACTAAAGTTTTCAGCTTCAAACATTTTTGATAGACGATCCATGGGACTTCGGGTTTTACAAAAACATCTTTATTTATTATTTTATTTATTTAACAGTTTATGTACACACATATAAACAGATAAGAAGAAAGGAACAGAAAAATACGTACAAAGGTGATACTTATTTCTATAGAAATCTCTTCCAGCATACCTGCGATAGGAAAGTAGTTAAAGAGATGTAGACAACGTGTGTAAGAGTAGAAGAGAAAACAGAATACATAAAATAAAACTTAACTATTACTAAAACTTAAATATACACTAATTTAAATATAAACATACAACATAAGAATATACTTAAATACATACTTCTAAAATACATATCATCTTATCAGTGACCATTAAGAAAATTCCAAAAAAATCGTGTCGTAAAATCAAGCAATACCTAACCAATAAATTTTTATTCGATGTATTGCTTAGCAAAAGTTGAATAAGTAGATTTGTCGTTCTGTATTCTACATTCGATGAACTTTCGGGGTATCAAGAAAAAAAAAAAGAAAAGAAAAACACTATGATTACATCGATATAAACAAGACAAGAAAAGGTATCGCTAATAAATTTTAATGTGGATAATTTCTTGAGGATGTAAGTGGCACCTGCTGTCTAGGATATCATCTATAAGTGACACCTGGATACATGCCATGCATTAACCATAACGGCTCGCTTTATTTCTTATCTTTTACGCTGCGAACAAGTATCTGGTGAAACCCGCTTCGTAAATCCAGAGTATAGTTTTTTGTACACATTTGTCCTAACATCATTACTTTATGAAAATACAGTTGCATAACCTAAAATGTAACAGCGTTCTTTTAAACAAACAAATATCTATTTGTGTACTGTTGAAACACAAAAGACACGGAAGACATCAAAACAGAATAAAACAAAAGCACAAAAGCTAGAAAATATTCATAAACATTCTACATTACAAATACTCAAAGAAAACTACAGGAAAATGGCAACGCGAGTAGTATATTCAATAATTACTATGTCACATGCATTCATATTGAAATTCAAAATTCAGGTCACGTTGAATTGATAGACACAGCCTCAGCCACATTGCCAATAAATGCAGCCGACAGGTAATTTGTACAGTCCAGATTCACTGAACAGCCGCAACTTGGGCCTTTGACTCTTCTCTTGTTGCGATGAAATTGCAAAATTGATCGGTTTTTTGTCTACCCCTACAAAAGCTGTTTAGTTATCTAGAATTAGTTTTTGTGTCTGTGAAAGGAAAATGGTGGAATAATAGCTTTGTTTGGATTCGTTAATTGGTATTCTAAATTGATTTTGAGAGTCTGAATTTTGTGTGTGGTGAAATTCTAGATTTTAAGAAAATATTTGGAGAAGTGATTACTTTTACGATGTTAATTAAACGTAGTACATTTTACTTATTACTGCCAGTATTTAAAGTAAATTTTAAAGCTCTGTTTATTTTGCGAAAATCTTTCATTTTAAACGCGACTGCAGCTTAATTAATTAAAAGCTAGGGAACGGCCTATTCATTTCATAGTCGGGCTGACCTAACTCGGATGGCGTCCCAATTTCTGTCATTAATAAATTAAACTGTAAGCAAACAGACTAACTAAATACAAATAATAATGGCTTACTACGCTTGGTTGGATTAACATAGCTTATCTCTCTGCACGAAATTATGTGCAACATAATATTGTAGATTATTAAAAGCTGTGCAATGAACAGTGTTGATTTATTCGAGGATATTTATAAAATAGAGCAGAAATAAACTTCATTGTGCACCATTTAAATAAAATAGGACGCAAGTCTTCTTCTTTTCGTGTGGTTAATGACTAACCTGGCGTCGAGAGTTTTTATGCCGTACCATAGGCCTCTGGCTTGGCTTTACACGCCTTCGAGAATTATCTCTCTTTCGTCACGATGGCTTCCTTCATCGTTTTTAAAGCAAGTGATAATTATATAATTATACAGGGTGGCATCCACATCGACACGAAAACTGTTACCACAGATTCTGTACATGGTTCTGAATCAAATTAATTCAATTTTAATACAAATAAATGTTTCATAGAAACGTGCAATACCTACCCGGTTAAAATGTATGGATCAGCAGATTTTTTTTTAATAACCGACGAAAAATTTCAACGCAGGGGGGTTCAGAATCATGAATTGAATCCATGGTAACAGTTTTCGCGTCGATGTCCCTGCCACCCTGTATTAGCATTCAAATAAGAATTTTTCTCGTTACTAATTAAATACCAACGTGCGTTGATGTTTAATACAGATATTTTGGATTGGAACCTTTACCGTTAATTTGTATAAATTTTTTTTTTTCGAAACTTGTTTTACTAACAACCAAATTCTGAGAAATATTTATATTATTCAAGATTAACATATATTTTTTCCGCTACCACAAACTATAGATGTTGCATTTAGTTTTTAAGACTAAGAACATTTGCCTCTTGTCGGCGCCTTATACCAAATCCAACAGATTCAGCAAAAACAAAAAAAAAAGTTTCAAGTAGCGGTGAATACTGCCAAAATTTCACCCAATAGTTTCCGGGATTAACCTTATAATGCCGCGTTCGTGAACTCAATTTTATATTGTTCAGTTGTGAGCCTCCAAGAATAAATAGGTTAATGTAGTTAACAACTAGTTCTGTCTGTCTCGTTGCAGAACAGCTTAGTTGCTCTAATTTCCTTGGTACTAGGTTAAATTAAAACAAGTGGATTATGCTAGAATAGAATACCATGTTTTAAGTCAGTACAGACAGTTGTACCATTTATCAATTTCTAGTCTTCACCAGGAATAATAATTCCTGCTAGAAAAAACATTGTTGAACTAATTGTTATATTAAGACCAATTTTTTCTACTACATGACAAATGCCTTCCACCATTTCTTTTCGCGAGGTCACGTCGTTACCATTCAATGTTAAGAGTAAGACAACGACTTTTTCTTACAGTTCCCTTTTCTGTAATAATTTCGCTGTAGGCGTAGCTCTAATTTTACACTAAAATTATAACACTTTTCTTTTACGTATTTTATATCGCCTATAAAGTTATAGAGACCCTTAAATTATTCGGTTTATTCCAGGAATCCCCACCGAGAAATTCCCACCAGTGGGGATTGTTATTTTTTTTCCAGAAATCCCCACTAGTTAAATAAACTCAGCCTTTTTTCTAATATTCGAGTCGTTTTTGGCACTCGCCGGCCGCTGCCGCGGTACCGCTCGCTTCGCTCGCTCGATTCGTGTGTAAGGGGTCACAGTTCTAACCTAACCTAACCTTTTAACTAGTGGGGATTTTTGGAAAAAAATATAACAATCCCAACTGGTAGGGATTTGTCGGTGGGGATTTCTGGAATAAGCCAATTATTCTTTACCTTGCGAAATGTTTAACTTCTTTAATCAAATTGAGAGTGTCTGAATAAGAAATTCGGCAGTTATTTCAGTGAATTTGGCATTAATTATCCAGCATATGTCTAACTTTTTCTACGTTAATTGTTCTTTGTCTCTTTTGGTATATACTTAACACTTAAATTGGAAATTAGTCACTTCGTTTAAATAAACGAGTAAAAATCTTGACATAAAACTACAACCTTTGGTTTCATATGCATATCTTGCCAAAGTACTAGTACTCCAAATATCTTTTGGCAGAAAGACTTGAAATAAAGCTGATGAAACTGCACTACATTGTGCCATGTTGCCAATTGAAAGCTTGCTAGTTATTAAAATAGGGCTGTTTTCTTGATATTTTTGACATATTTCTTTTTACGATGTCGCTAACTTGCGTTTCTTTAGTTATGTGATATTCGCATGCTGGCTGGTAAAATCTGGATGAGATGTGGCCTCTTCAATGTCACCTAACTTTATCGAGGATCAAGTTAGATGGCATTGAAGAGGTCATATCCAGCGTCGAGCTCCTATATCATCTAGGCTACTACAGATTCATGAATGCGACAGGAACCACGAAAGCCATGTTGCTTGTCAGTTGAAATACTGTAGACAGCTAATTAATCTCTAATCAAAGATCAAATAAATCCTAACATAACCTTCGTATTGACTACAGATATAATAGATGAGGACATTCTTGTAATAGTTTTCTGTTACTTCGAAGTAATATCAATAAATATGGGTTCAAAACAATCATTGATTATTATTGATTTTATGATTAATATTATTTTCTGTTTTCCAGGTATGTACACATAATCAGCCGTGAAATGAGCGATAAACTTGAGCACGTAAGTTTTATGACTTCGACGGCTGTAATCTATTGACGTGTAGCGAGGAATTGCGTGTGAAGTAATTTTACTATGATTTAGAGTCGCGGAAAAATATTTTCTTTTCTACTATTAACTGTTTAGATGAAATATAACATTGCAGAGTGCTGAAATTCTCGCCTTAGACAGCAAAATACTTCGCACTTTGCTTAGTTTTAAGGGGATAAAGATACTTATAAAATAACCTAAGTTGCTTCCCAAACGAGGAAACTGATTTATCAAAACACTGCAAGATCATTAATAAAATCACAACTATGAACAAGGTGATGAGGTGAGTTAACTGAACCATTAATCAATCATATCAAAATATTTTATTTCACATAAACCTACATGGGCACTTATGAAACGTCAGAAGCTAGGTGCACGGTTCCAATTGGTCGTTTAGAAGAGCAGGAAAAATAAAAATTAATGGTTTTTAAAATGTTTTCAAATTACAGTGTTACTTAAAAAGTATAGTAGGTCAGTGCAGACCTGTCAACAAGTACCAGGTACTTAACAAAATAAATAATCCTATGGAAACCATTACCATAACCTCACGGCTAAACTTAATGATTCAGGTGCGTCGATACAAGTCAACAACAAGGCTAGATGGACCGATGACCTTAAAAAGGTAGCTGGGACGGACTAGATGCGGAAAGCGAAGGACAGGGTGTTGTGGCGCAGCCTGGGAGAGATCTATGTCCAGCTGTGGTCTGCGTTAGACTAATACAAGGCAACAAAAATTTTATAGACGAAAAATTCGATAAACTTACAATGAAGCAAACATTACAAAGCAAATTCAGTTCATATTTTATAGCTTAGAGCAAAACTATAAATCCGCAATATCAGTGATACCGACATAGGAAATGCAATGCGAATCTCTGATATCTATCATACACATTGTGTTTGAGCTGAGTCTATTATGGCTTTGCGGGTTGCAGCACAGGATCGGAATTGGTGCTGTTTGGTCATGCAGACTGCGGATAATATGGCTCAGGTTAGATATGATATTGCTAGTATACTCAGACATGTGTATCAAATTTTAAGAGTATAAGACTAAAGAAACGATGGGCCTTAAAACTTGGAAGTAATTTAACGTTAAAAGTGTTTTTTTAGTGTTAATCGATACAAAGAGTATTTGTGTTTTCAGGATTAAAATATGCTTAACTTCACAGCAGTTCTACATATACGTTTTTTCCACTTCTCTTCATTAGAGTGCGAGAAGCATATTATATATCTTGTATGAAACGTGTTCACACCTCTGGTAAATGAATCTTCGGTGTAATCAGATATCCATAAATTTACCCAGGGTAAAGCAATTTCCACAAGTTACTGCTGCAAATGCTTTACCTTTGGATAAATTAAGTTAACGATTCAAATCCAATTTTAATCCACACTTGCGAAATGTATACAGGGGAAAGAAGATCTTTGGGTAAGGTGCCTTTGCGACATTTTTTTTTTATTTTCTTTAAGTTTGATGAATATATACCAAAATCTTGTATACCAACAGTATCCATTTCCACTCAGCATTCCCCATTACCCTTCACACTAATGCTCCTTGATGCGCGCTTAATTAACTCGTATTATTTTTGGACGTGCACAAAAATAAAGCCGTTGACGTGACAACGCTTTCACGCGGGGATGGGTTGCGGCCAATTTTGCGGCCAGGTGTACATCAAAGGCCCGAGTACGGCCCTGGCTGCCTCAATTTAGTACGTCCTCAAAGACAGCTTTACCTGGTTGTTAATTACTATTCAAATATTCAGTGGGTTTACTCTTGATTTTTTTAGACATATGGTAATTTTGTTTTATTTTTAGGTGAATTAGATTATTTTTGAAAACACAAAACGTGATTAAAACCCTTACTTAATTTATGAATAAGCAAACATGTCTCGTTTGAGTAATTAGACCATGTAGCTAACATGAAAACGTCTTGATTAAATCAAATATTTGTATAGCCTGCAGATAGTTCTTGCATATCTTGGTGTTGGTGCATATGTGAGATTTTTGTCTGTAACACAACCACAATGTCAATAAAATACCCTCTGCGAGTGACTGTGCTTAGTGTTCGTCCTTCTCACCATGAGCAGTCAGCCAGACTACAAAACAGCTCACTGGGCACTCTTTTTAACACGGCATGAGCTAATATTCTTGTGCTTACGCGATAATAAAAGTCAATCTGCCTAGCCTTTTCCTAACTATGTTAGGGTCGGCTTCCAGTCTAACCGGATGCAGCTGAATACCAGTATTTTACATGGAACGACTGCATGTCCGACCCTCACAACAAAGTTACTGGGTAACACGATACCCCTTGGACGACTAGTTATCAGACTTTCGGGCTTCTGACGACCCGTAACGACTGTCAAAGATCTACGAATGACAGCCGGGACCAACGGCTTAACGCGATAATATTTCAAGTAAAAAAATAAATGTGGTAAAATAACATTTATTTTAAACATAAATCTTAAAATAAATGGATTAATTAAATTAATTAAAATTTTGACTCCTAAATAATTATTGATTTCTTCACCCTCCAAAAAATTCGCGAAGTGTTGCTTTGTTTGTGAGATTTTACTGCTCAAATTACGTTAAAAGAGTTTAAAAATAGGTGTCAAAAATTGTAGCCTCTACATTGCGAATATTTAGCTCATGCTCAATAAGGCTCTCGAGTAAGGAAGATCTTCACAATGCGTACCGTCTCAAGGACTACTCCTGTCTGCTAATACCTCAAAGTAGCTAAGCTAGTAAGCTACTGACTCCTTAGTGCTCTCCTCTTGAGGACTCGATCATACTCTTAACCAGCAGGAGTACAGGAAGGATGTTCGCCAAAACATTAGACAATTCTACATAAAGATTTCAAATGCGATAAATATTTCTTAAAGTAGGTTATTTTGAAATTTTAGAAAGAAAGAAAAATAGGTTTATTTGTCACAGAAACACGTGCGTACATAAAAGACAAGAGTAAACGAAAACAACAAAAAGTACATAATAAATCACGAGCATGAAACAGAAATAGTCGGCAGCTGCACGTCATGACTGTGACAAGAAGGCTTCCACTCAGCATTATGCAGTGCTGTGGGGGACCCACTGCACAGCGCTGATTTTCAATGGTCACCCGAAAAAAAAGGTGTACGGTAATCAAGTCAGGTTCAGTGATTTGACGATTTATGCGATTATCTTGTAGATTTGTAGATGCCTAATAGCAACATTTTATGAATAATTAATTATGTGTTCTATACTATAAGTACATCTTTAGAGGGTTACAGGTGTGATGCAATATAATGTTTATGTTATGTTAATTATGTATTGGCACATATTGCTAATGATTCAGATTCACATAATCAATTTAAATAATGACACAAGCACCTAAAATGGCAATAAAAATTAGGTTTCGTGTAACTAAGTAAGATGCATAAAATATATCTGGGTGTCTAAATCATCTATGTAGGTGGTTGCCATGCGACCAATAATCAATAGAACTCGTCCTACATAGTTGAAACGTTGCATCTCTGTCTATCACTGCAAGGGGGTGAGTTGAAATTTCCAGGAAAATTCTCTGATTGAATGCGCCCCTGTACTATGTGAAGCAACTAGTGTCGAAGCGACACGCGTACTAACTCCCAAGGGAACTAAAGGCTCAAACTCCATTCATATTACAAACTGAAAATCAACTGTATTTCCAAACAGGTAAGGTTTATTTAGTGTTGACAGAGAAACTCTGGGTCCCGGATGACCGGAACTCGCAGCTCGCCCGTGCAATTATTAAGATTCATTCACATTATGCGGATGTGATTTATTGCAATTTGGAAAGTTCTACCGGAACTGTTGTTTTTCTGGTTTGGTTTTAGTTTTCGCTTGTAAATATGCTTTTTTGTCGGTATTAGTTGCACATCAAGCATTGCATTTCTGTCATTTTCAATAATTTGCATATTCTTACGATTGCTTTGGTAGCCTTTCAAGAGACGTATTTTATACCTCATTGGATGTTTCTTCCAAAACCTTACTTTCGTGCCTAAGTTTTGTCATTAGCGCTTGGTTTGACACAAGTTGAGCTTTCAAGTTACAAACTGAAACGCGAGTAAACTTATAATTTGTGTTCGATGTTTCGGATACTCTCCATACATTTTGCATCGTTCTCTGCGTGTTCTCTTTCATTACGACTAATTTTTCTTTTGTCAAAAATATCTGCAGTTAGGTTGGGTTCTACACTTGCTTGTAAATGTTCACAAAAGTGTTCTAAAGTTTTGTCGTTACCCATATCTTGAAAACTTGTTGCAGCCATTGTTGCAAGTCACTAAAGTTCAAACTTATCAGTCCTTGTAGCCTTGGATTTTTAGGTTTAAGATATGATTTTTTTTATAACCAGCAAAAAATTTGCATACGTACTCAGAATAGTGTCTAGAATAATGTGCCTAAACTCCCCTTGCCTCTGCCGCTAGCGTTTCGAGACACCCTCCTCCTGCAAGCTGTCACCCTCCGGGAGGTAATTCCGACCTCTTGTTTGAGAGCGCGTGCATTCAGTCGGCTGTTGGCATGGTTTTGGTAATGTGGAGTGACCATTTAGATAGATTGAACTATTATATACCAGATTCAGCGATTAACCTCTTTCTCGAAGTTACCTAACTGGACTGTTTGTCTTAGGTAATCTTCATGAAAGTGGGTGTCACATGGGCATTTGATATGACCATTGTTTTGTCCAAGCCCATTTTGAAACCCACTCTTTCTAAAGCTCTACGCTGCTCTACTGAGGCCATCGAGAATTTTCATAGTCTTATCCATGACTACTATGTCATCGGCATACCGAAAGTGAGGAATCTACTCGTCATTGATGTTGATGCCTAGCCCTCTTCAGTTTAGAACCTGAAAGACATTCTCCAGTGCAGTGGTGAACAGTTTCCGATAGATAACGTCTCACAGCCTCACACTTCGCTGCAGAAGGAGAGGTGCGTTTTCGTACAGACAGTTCAGCACTTCGATGTACCGATAATCAATCTGGCACCGTTGAAAAGACTGCAGTACAGCCCAAGTCTCGATCGAATCGAAGGATTTCTCAAAGTCCACAAACGGTTTTCCGCTGGCCTTCAGGAGTTCGGCCTTAATTCCGTCATCGCCTAGCGTCTTGTTGTTTTTAAGCTGCTTCAGAGCCTTCCTTATCTCGTTCAGGCTGAATTCCGAGATGTCTTCGGTAGTATCAGGAAAATCTAGTACTTGGGTCGTTTCAGATTCGCAACGAGGTTACCTTTTCATCCTTCGTAACAATTTCCGGGAGTATGTACGCACCCTTATTTATTACAGCGTACTGTGATTTTCGCTATGATACGTTGGTAGAAGGTGCGTTCTGGGGCTGCATCGAACCGCCCAGGCAAACCCTAGCAGGCCAGACGGCCCCCGGGACTAATAGCTCGCTAACTGTCGAACCCACCTGACGTGTGCACTGCTCAGTAAATATTCATAAATTAATTTACATAAAAGATCACCAAATAGTCAAAAGTGATATTCTAACAGTGATTTCGTGAAAATGTGCAGTGATTTGTGCGGTTTTCTGAAAGTTTTAGTGCGATTTAAAGGGATTTTTTTACCTTTATCATACCTTTGTGTTACGTAACGAACACCATCTTGAAATTCAGTTTAAGGATTTTAAATTTAGTTTTCGAAGTGCATACGTTTGCCTTTCATTTGGAAATAATGTTTCATTGTGTATATAAAAAAAATATTTTCACTTTTATCTAGTTGACTCCACTGGTTGGAGCAGAGAGCTCAAGTTGTTCTATGTATAAGTAACTTAAACAACAGTTATTTTGGTCATCAGTATATTGTAAGTATATTTAAGTAGGTATCTACATTGTAAATCTGATCACAGTAAAATAAAGTAATGAGTTGCCCAGTAATAAGCGCACAGAGAAAGATCTGAATTTTGCACAGTTTTGCTCGATGCCCATACCATCGGTTATCGGTAGTGTCACTTTAGGACTTCAGCGATTTATATATTTTTTTTTTCGAAATTGTGCAGAATTTGTAGCTTTCGTTAGCATTATATTAGATATGTGTAATAATATTTTACTTTGTATTGCTATAGTATTATTGTATGAGATTGTATTTTGGAAATTGTCCCTTTCTTTTTTTGGGTGGGAAATTATCAAATAACTCTCCCGCTGTGGGCGGAGCTGGAGGGCGTGTAAGACTCTTACTGACTAAAACTCACCCGTGTTCCTTCAGTTGCCATGTTTCCGGGGCCACGATCTCTCCCTTTCAGATTTCTTCGCAACCCCGGCAGGCATCGGCCCTAGCGGACCCCGTCAGTTCTTCTGACATCTCTTTGAGGCGCGCGTGGAACACAACGCGTCGTCGACCCAGGCCTAGTCCCTATCGACGCCCAGGGCGTCTCCTGCGGTGTTTAGGGGGGGGGGGGTATTTTCTACGCCCCTGTAACTTTTACCCCTGTAACAAATGGCCCTGGGCCCCGTTGTGGGATGATGATAGTCTCACCCAAAAATCTTCAATTATTTCGTTTTTCAAGTCATCGTCGCCATCTTTGTTCTAGGTTACGTAATCTTTAAAACAAAGATGGCGGCAAAGGGTCTGGATCGCCTGTGCGTTGCGCAGTGAGCTAGTGCGCAATGCCCAGGCTGAATCTAGGTCACCTGGATTGCCAGGACCAATGGGAATATTTCCTTACTATCACCGAGTTGCGCAGTGGTTGCTAGTGCCTTAAAAAACTGGGGCATGGCAGGTTAGTTTGCTCGCGGACACCATTGTGGGTGGAGGCGCACTTGTCAGTCTCATCTAGCATTAAATAGAACCTTATTGATTTTAGTGAATTGGTCATTCTTAAAATATTAAAGGATTTGTATTGAAGCATTTTTCACACTAGAATTAAGGACCATAATTGTTCCCCTAAAAATTAATACTACTTACTAAGGTGTAATCTTGTATAATGGACGGGCGGTTAGATATAATTAAGAATATTAATTAAATGCAGCGGTTTAATAAGCTAAGTACTGAATTCTTAAAACTGATTAAATCAACCAGATTCGTGATATTTTCTTACGTTGACAGAGATTTAGGGAGAACTAATTCTCTTTGTTTTCAGTGCCCTTTTAAAAGGTGCTCATAATTTAATCTCAGCTTTTGTGTAATAGCTACCCCCTTTTTTTTTGGGGTTGGAATTTATCAAATAACTTCTCCCGCTCTGGGCGGAGCGGGAGGGCGTGTCAGACTCTTACTGACTAAAACCCACCCGTGTTCCTTCGGTTGCCCTGTTGCCGGGGGCCACGATTTCTATATCGGTTTTCTTCGAACCCCCGGCCCCGGGGCCCTAGCGGACCCCGTCAATTCTGCTGACATCTCTTTGATGCGCGCGTGGAACACAACGCGCCGTCGACCCGGGCTTGGTCCTTATCGGACGGAGAGCTACCCATTGCTCACCGTCCGCAAGCTCGCGCCTACGGTGGCCGGAAATCGGCTCGCGATTCCCGCCCCGGGCGTCTCCTCCTGCGGCAGTTAGGGGCGTGAGGGCGCGAAATTTGCCTCTCCCTCACGCGTTCCGCCTTAATAGCTACCCCTTAGGATAATATTGGGTAGATGACGCTACTACCACATTCAGGACGCCTTGTCGATCGAAAACCTGTTGAGTTGCACACGGATCGCTGGTGCACTAGGTCTACAATATATCTAGGTTACATTAACCACATCCCCGTTCAAACAGGAGCGTGACCGCCAATTTGTTGTTCATTTGTGCAGTGCACAGTAACATCTTTGATTCTCTGTGCAATCGTCTCCGGATATTTGACATTGATACACACGCTCATTGCTGCAAAATGGTGCTACTGACGACTATGACTCTACGAATATATGCTAGGTTCTGTATCAATAGTTCGTGATTAATATGTGCAGCATACTACACATAACCCAACGCCATATTTATCCAGCAACGATTTGAGCAGATCTTTTGCATTTTATTGTGTTGTTGTCGTCAGTAAACCCAAGGTGAAGGATCCACTCGCCATTGATGTTGATACCTAGCCCTCTCCAGTCTATACCTTAAAGACATCCTCCAGTGCAGTGGTGAACAGTGTCCGATAGATAACGTCTCACAGCCTCACACTTCGCTGCAGAAGGAGAGGTGCGTTTTCATACAGACACTTCAGCACTTCGATGTACCGATAATCAATCTGACACCGTTAAAGAGAGTGCAGTACAGCCCCAGTCTCGATCGAATCGAAAGCTTTCTCGTAGTTCACAAACGGTAAGTAGAGTCAGGTTCAAACGGCTTCTGGAGGGCGTTAAGAAACGGTTTTCCGCCGGCCTTCAAGAGTTCGGTCTTAATTCCGTCATCGCCTGGCGCCTTGTTGTTTTTAAGCTGCTTCAGAGCCTTTCTTATTTCGTTCAGGCTGAATTTCGGGATGTCTTCGGTAGTGTCAGGTCAATCTGGCAATGTTTCAGATTCGCAACGAGGTTACTTTTACATTCTTCGTTACAATTTCCGGGAGTATGTACCTTATTTATTACAGCGTACTGTGATTTTCGCTAAAATACGTTGGTAGAAGGTGCGTTCTGGGACTGCATCGAACCGCCCAGGCAAACCCTTGCAGGCCAGACGGCCCCCGGGACTAATAGCTCGCTAACTGTCGAACTCACCTGACGTGTGCACTGTTCAGTAAATATTCATACATTAATTTACATAAAAGATCACCAAATAGTCAAAAGTGATATTCTAACAGTGATTTCGTGAAAGTGTGCAGTGATTTGTGCAGTTTTCTGAAAGTTTTTTTTTTCTGTATACCTTTGTGTTACGAAACGAACGCATCTTGAAATTCAGTTTAAGGATTTTAAATTTGGTTTTCGAAGTGCATACGTTTGCCTTTCATTTGGAAATAATGTTTCATTGTGTATATAAAAAAATATTTTCACTTTTATCTAGTTGACAAATGTGGGGCTCCCACTAGTTGGAGCAGTAGGCTCAAGCTGTTCTATGTATAAGTAACTTAAACAATAGTTATTTTGGTCATCAGTATATTGTAAGTATATTTAAGTATCTACATAGTAAATCTGATCACAGTAAAATACAGTAATGAGTTGCCCAGTAATAAGAGCAAAGAGAAAGTTCTGAATTTTGCACAGTTTTGCTCGATGCCCATACCATCAGTTATCGGTAGTGTCGCTTTAGGACTTAAGCGATTTACATTTTTTTATTCGGAATTGTGCAGAATTTATAGCTTTCGTTAGCATATATTAGATATGTCTACTAATATAATATTTTACTTTGTATTGTTATAGTATTATTATATGAGATTGTATTTTGGAAATTGGTCCTGAGCCCCGTTGTGGGATGATGACAGTCTCATCCAAATCTTCAATTATTCCGTTTTTCAAGTCATCGTCGCTATCTTTGTTCTAGGTTACGTAATCTCTAAAACAAAGATGGCGGCAAAGAGCCTGTATCGCCTGTGCGTTGCGCAGTGAGCTAGTGCGCAATGCCCAAGCTGAATCTAGGTCACCTAGATTGCCAGGACCAATGGGAGAATTTCCTTACTATCACCGAGTTGCGCAGTGGTTGCTAGTGGCTTAAAAGCCTGGGGCATGGTAGGTTAGTTTGCTCGCCGACACCACTGTGGGTGGAGGCGCACTTGTCTGTCTCATCTAGCATTAAGTAGAGACTTATTGATTTTAGTGAATTGGTAATTCTTAAAATATTAAAGGATTTCAATTAAAGCATTATTCACACTAGAATTTTTTCGCCCATAATTTAATCTCAGCTTTTGTGTAATAGCTACCCCTTAGGATAATTTTGGGTAGATGGCACTACTACCACAATCAGGACACATTGTCGACCGAAAACCTATTGAGTTGCACACGGATCGCTGGTGCACTAGGTGTACAATGTATCTAGGTCACATCAACCACACCCCCGTTCAACAGGAGCGTGACCGCCATTTTGCTGTTCATTTGTGCAGTGCGCAATAACATCTTTGATTCTCTGTGCACTCGTCGTCACCCGGATATTTGACATTGATACACGCTCATTGCTGCAAAATGGTGCTACTGTAATACTTTCATGAATAAATAATGTTTTGGAATTTTAGGTGAACTGATTACGACTGAAACACGACTACGACTTTATGACTTGAAATATAGGTATGCCAGGTTCTGTGTCAATCGTTCGTGATTAATATGTGCAGCATAATACACTTAACCCAACGCTGTCATATTTTTCTAGCAACGGTTTGAGCAGATCTTTTGCATTTTATTGTTTTTTAATGCTGATTTCTTGGGGTTGCACAGCGCAGCGCGCAAACTAAAGCACAGAGCACTGACAGTGTTGCGGCTGACTGCCCTGCTACTGTGCTGTGTTGACAGTTACGCAAAATACACCTATTTCAATAAATGGCTAAACCAATCAGTTGTTTTTAGAAAATAAAGTTTTTAGTTTTTGTAAAACAATTAATAATAGTATCAATTATTGTTATAAAGAAAGGTATTTCAACAAGCACAATGAAGGGTTCCGTAGTTGGGATGAATGTATCCCAAGAACAAACTTAACATTGTAGTTCAAAAACATGTTCGGCCATACATTCCAACTGCGAATGTAAGTTTGCACGCACAGTATTGGGAGATTTACCATGTTATTTTAATCCAATAGACTTCTTGTAGGTTTTCCTGTAATCTATAAGTATAAACTATTTTCTGTATTTTTTTTTTCAAAATGTTGTGTTCAATAATTTCGAAGATTAATTTCATCTGGGGTGTGGTGGGGTGGGCGGTAAATTTTATCTATTTTCTTAAATAGCCTTAAAACTATTTATTCTAAAATTATTTTTAAAAAATTGAGACCCTCACAGTAAGCCCTTTCACTTGATAATTATGTCATACGGTACAAAATGCAAAACTTAAAAATTCAATTAATTTGCCTCCCAAAAGTTTGTTTAAGTACCTACCTATTTACATTACACGTTTTTGTTTGGGTCACAGAAATTCCTATGTGTACCTCAGTCCATTAGATTCGGAGCAAAATTGCTGTGGCAGACGGATAGACAGACAGACAAACACACGAGTGATCTTATAAGGGCTCCGTCTTTTCATTCGGACGTACGGAACCCTAAAAATACCAATTTCAATTTATGTTCTCACAATTTCCTAGTCAATTATGACGACAAAATGTTAAATTCTGTAGGTATAATACAACACTTTACGGCCAGGTGCGTTGTTATAATAGATGTGATCAAATATTATCATTAGCAACATACCGTTCTGTGAACAATATATCTTTTTCCAGTGATTCACGTGCTTATGTCACATTCTAACACATAGCACTTACATATTTAGGGCTAGCGCGCATTGCGGTACGGTGGAATGTGGTGCGTTATTTCTGCCGTACGGTTATAACAAACGCAGTCACGGGTAGGGTTGCAAAATTACGTAATTTTACGGAAAACACTGGTAAAATACGGGTATTTTACGGTCATTTATATAAATTACGGTAAAATTACCGGCGACTTATGAAGTTTTCAATTTTAATTTGTGCTGTACTATGCTCTGCCTCTGCACATAGATGATATTATTATAATCCTTGACAAGGTGTGATTCATATCTTAAATTCTTGACTTGAGAATTACATTTTAAGGGTTTTTGTTACGTATGAGTCGCACGAGCCCAGCTTTCTGTTTTTTTTTTAAGTTCCGATACTGCTTATACCTCTGGCAAATTTCATTCAAATCTATTTATCCGGTAATAGTGAAGTAGTGACATACACATGATACACACAAACATACTAACTTCCGTATTTGTAGTGTTTTAGTGGGTATGACTGTATGAGTACGTTTAATACGTTTTTTACCAAAAATTACCATATTTTACCGTAAATACGTAACATATTTTTTTTTTACCATATTATATCAGGGTAATTTTGCCGTTTTACATTCCTAATCACGGGTCCGCGCACTGGCGCACTGTGGGAAAGCCCCATACAAAGCCGTCTCAAAACCGTTTTACGTGAAAGTCGTTGTAATGGAATAAAATTAATAAATTAATATAGTCTAATAAGTAAGCTTTCTTTTCGCAATTTTTTTTTATTTTTTTATTTAATCATAATGTATATAAATAGGCATCAAAGCTAACTCATGTTCAATAACGTAATTTAAACGCAATACGTTACTACAATTCAACGCCACATTACTCAATAGTTTTGATATAAATGTACAAGTATTATACAGTTTTGGAATGCTTATAATGTCCTCATAACGTATAGTAATTAATATTATATACATTGCATTAATAAAATAAAATTAACCAATATAGTTTAAGATGGTATATTTTTAGTGTTTTTTTTTTTTTTAACGAGACTTTTTCCCTTTACCGCTGCTTGCCGCTGTCGAGATATTTATTGTATTAGGATCTTTATACATTAGTATATGCAAGGAAAAAATAAAAATTTGCGCATACTTGCGCTTTTTCTGACACGGGATCAAAACATATCGCGAGACAAAATTATATATTTTTTTCAATTTCGTTTTATTTCTCATAAAATTATTTTTTATTTATTAAGGTCAAATTGATAAAAAGTTCATTACAGTGATGAGTATTATTAATAGTTTTTTGTGGTTTTAATACAGTTTTGACCACCTTACTTGATAAAATATGGCCAATTATCTATTAGGGTCGAATTAAAAACAGGTTTGTTATGGGAAGAGTGCAAATTATCAGTTTCTTATCTATAAAGATAAGAAACTGATAATAAGCACATAGCACTATTTCATTGACAAATAAAAGGAAGGCGAACCCTGAAACATTCACAGTTGTTGGTCAGATATTCAGTTGCCCTAAAAAGCAGTTATTACTGATTTTCAAATATTCGCAGAAGTTGAATGATTTGAAAAATGGGTGAATTTGTTTGTAGCAAACGATAGTTGTGCAATTTGTTGATAAATGGGCATAATATAGAAGACTACTTACAAGAAAATTTCAATTTGTCACCAGAGGATATAGCTACTGTGGTCTCCTACATTCAAAGAAACTTATTACTGTAGTACAGCCCAACTGTACTTAAATAATTATAATTGGTATTATATACCTTCCTCTGTGCATAAAACACCTATTCACGGCGAAAAAATCATTGAGTACTATGCTATTTTACCTATCGAACAATTGTCTGAAGACGCGCAAGAATCCCGAAATAAGGATTACAAAAAATTTAGACTTCATCATTCTAGAAAGTGTTCAAGAGCGGCTACCAATGAAGACGTGTTCCATACCTTATTGTACACTTCTGATGCATATATACCAAGTTTGAGAAAAACCTCAGAAACAATATCGGAAGAACTTTTAAATGAAGCCAAGGCCCTTCTTGCTGTTAATGAAAATCTGTAGGAGCTTGCTAAATTATGTACATATTTTGTTTTCTCGTTTGGTACTATGTATATTCCGTTTTATGTAAATTAAACAAACATATTGCATTTTTTTTCTTATAAAATGCATGTATTTTTTTAAGTTTAATTTTATAATTAATTAATAAACATAATTTTCAAAATCAAAATTATTTCCATTAAACTTTATACATCCAAGTATATGTGTGCAAAATTACAGCTCATTTAGTTTTGAAACAACTGAGATACAGAGTTTTGAGACGAAACATACGCGATTTTCCCACTGTGTGGCGGTGGAAAAAATTCAGTTTTTCATACCCAACAGTTTTCGGTGCATCTCTTGACGACCTTAAGGTCATTTTTTTCGTAAGATACAGTGTGAGTCTTCATAATGTGCACATATCGAAATGAGGGAGTCTATGCTTAATTTTATCGACGGAAAAAATGGTAATTTTTTTTTTTAGTTTAAAAAAAAAAAAAAATTTTACAAAAAATTTTTTTTTTTAAAAATTTTTTTTTGCTCTCTTTTTATTATTATCTTATTTATAAATTTTACAATTAAAAATTGAAGAAAAAAATACAGATTTTTACTAAAAAAACATGTTTATTTTCAATTGAGGGTAGTTTTTTTCTCAATTTTAATTTTATGTGGACGGCTACTTACTTTCAATCATTATGGAGTTTGTTTCATCGCGATAGCTGATTCAGTTTAAAAGTTACACAGTTTTGTTACAATTTTTTTTTAATTTCATAAAAAGTATAAAAAACAATATTTAGATTTTTTAAATATTTTTTCTGTCGTTAAAATTAAGCATAGATTTCCTCATTTCGATATGTGCACATTATGAAGACTCACACTGTATAAAGATTTACGGGCGTATAAAAAAAAAAACAAACGATATTATCTACTGCTTGGTCGATGTCTCGGTGCGTTTTTTTCACTGCACTGCGCGGTGAATTCACCGCAAATTTGCAGCCTGAGGCCCACTGTGAATTAACCGCGTTTTTTTTTCATCGCAATGCGTGTACTTCTATGATTCCATACTTACTTCACAAATTTTGCAGTAGAAAAACGCACGGCAGTGCGCGCTAGGCCTTAGTATCCCTAAGGCCTAACGCACACTGCCGTGCGTTTTAGTATCAAAAAGAGGAACTTAAAACTGCGATATTTTCAAATCGTACTGCAGATAAAAACTGCCATGAGAAATTAAATAAATGTTCATTTAATATTCAACAAAATGGCAACAAGAACATTCAAGGGCTTATAAAATCTCGTTTCTTAGTTGTTTGTAAATTTCATTTAGCACTGCAAACAATTTGCTAATATCTTACTTTAACTATGCTCCAAGCAAAAAGAAAAAAATATTCATCAAATAACTGCACACTGGTATTGTTTGGTACATGTGGACCAATTACCAAAAAAAGTTTTGCAAAAAGATGTTTTTACACACAACTTTTCACACAAGCTGACCCGACAGACGTTGTAGAGTGAGTAAAGCTGCTATAACCACAAATAATAAAAATAAAATAAAGTTAAAAATTAAAGGGGCAAAAAGTGTATTTTTCGGCGTTTTTGGTACAGAACCCTTCGTGTGCGAGTCCGACACCATTTGGCCGCTTTATTTCAATTACATGAACTTTACTCTTCAATGTTTTAAGTTTGAGTTTTAAAATCGTGCAATTCACCTGCTAATGTTATGATAATAAACACCTATGAATCATAGTGTGATAAAATGATAACATGTTCTAATTATTTCACTGTTGAATCTTAATCTTGTGTTTGTACTGATTAAGTGTGTGTATGCTAAGCAAAATTTTACGTTTCTTGTTTTACGTGATTTTTTGAAATCGCCTTTGTATACATATAACGAGGTGGATTTGACAATAAATTAATCTCCGTATACCTAATGATCTTCCCAGTCTGCGGTTTAGTCACTGCAGTACTCACCGTGCGGGAAAAGAAGTCGGCACCGCGGTAATCAACGCGTTGATGTTTTTTTAATGGTCAAAAGCTGGTGTCGTCACAGTGTCGCGAAATCAATGGTTTCATCATCATCATCATTTCAGCCGAAAGACGTCCACTGCTGGACATAGGCCTCCCCCAAGCACCGCCACTTCGACCGATTCTGTGCTTTCCGCATCCAGCGGATTCCTGCGGCCTTCACAAGGTCATCGGTCCATCTCGTGGGAGGCCTTCCAACGCTACGTCTTCCGGTACGTGGTCGCCACTCCAGAACCTTTCGACCCCATCGGCCATCCGTTCTGCGAGCAATGTGCCCTGCCCATTGCCACTTAAGTTTGGCAATTCTTCGGGCTATGTCGGTTACCTTGGTTCTCCTGCGGATCTCTTCATTTCTGATTCGATCACGTAGGGAAACTCCAAGCATAGCCCTCTCCATTGCCCTTTGGGTGACTTTTAGCCTTCTGATAAGGCCCATTGTGAGCGACCACGTTTCAGTACCATAGGTCATCACTGGCAACACGCACTGGTCAAAGACTTTCGTCTTGAGACACTGTGGTATGTGGGACGAAAAGATATTGCGTAGCTTCCCGAACGCTGCCCAGCCGAGTCGGATTCGACGATTGACCTCTTTCTCGAAGTTGGACCTACCTAGCTGGACAATTTGTCCTAGGTAAACATACTCGTCCACAATTTCGAGCGTAGCGTCTCCGATCTTCATGGGAGTGGGTGTCACATGGGCATTTGACATGACTTTTGTCTTGTCCATGTTCATTTTAAGACCCACTCTTTCGGAGGCTCTACTGAGGTCATCGAGCATTGTACTGAGTTTCTCCATGGTCTCAGCCATGATAACTATGTCGTCGGCAAACCGAAGGTTAGTGATATACTCGCCATTGATGTTGATGCCTAGCCCTTTCCAATCCAGAACCTTGAAGACATCCTCCAGTGCAGCGGTGAACAGTTTCGGAGAGATAACGTCTCCCTGTCTCACACCTCGCTGCAGAAGGATAGGTTTCGAGGTCTGGTCCTGGAGTCGAACTGACATAGTGGCGTTTTTGTACAAACACTTTAGCACCTCGATGTACCGATAGTCGATCTGGCACCGTTGAAGAGACTGCAGCACAGCCCATGTCTCGATCGAATCGAAGGCTTTCTCGTAGTCCACAAACGCTAAGCAGAGAGGCTGGTTATACTCTTCGGTCTTCTGTATAACCTGCTGCAGCGTATGTATGTGGTCTACGGTGCTAAAGCCTTTACGGAATCCGGCTTGTTCGGGAGGCTGGAAGTCGTCAAACCTGCGCGCGAGACGGTTCGTGATAACTCTTGAAAACAGCTTGTAGACATGGCTCAGAAGTGTGATGGGCCTATAATTCTTAAGCAGGGCATTGTCGCCCTTTTTAAAGAAGAGTACCACCACACCTCTGTTCCATGCCTGTGGCGTTTGACCCTCGAGTATGACGGAATCGAAAAGCTATGGTGCTATGGTTTAGTCCCATCTTAAAAATGCCCAACGCGCCTAAAGAAGTTTTCACTTAAAAAAAACTAAAAAACAAAATCGGTAGTTTATTTCTTATATTTTACAAATCGTGTCCCAACTCCGAACATTGTTGGCAAACAGTGTTAAATTTTGTCATAGTTGAGTTCTTAGTATAGACTCAGCTGTTTTCAAACTAGCCATAAAGCATTCCCGATCCCTTTAACCAACTGTTAAAACATGACCCTTCTGTAAATAAAAATTCGATATCCGTATTGATTACGAAATCTTATAATACAGGTTAATTGCCAGCTTGTAAATATTTATTTTTTATCAACGTAACGCAATCTCTAAGTAAACAAAACTAAAAAATGTTTATCCTCCATTTGAGTAAAATCGGTCAACGCGATCGCTAAACTATACCTATCCTACGTTCGTAATTTAGTTTCCAAACATCTAAACAAATATGTGTTTTTGGAATAATAACTTTAAGCCCCCCACATAAAGTTCAGTTCAAAGAGCTGCAACTTAAAAAAAATATGAGTGACGTGTCTATCTGAAATCAACTTAATTTACTCAGTTATAAGGTTGATATTTGTTTAAATGGAAATAACATCAAATTGGAAACGAGGATTTGAATATGGAATATATCTATACTATTTCTGGACTTGCATGCGCCGTCTTCGCCACGCCAGGTGCGCTCGCGCATCTGCCTGTTCGCGGAGATCGCACGTGTGAGTTCGCCATGGACATTTTATACAATACCGTGATCCTATACGATGATGAATATCTTGCGTAGTTGTAAACAGTCTTTGTTAGTTGGTTATTTGTGATTTAAAATATTAATAACACGTGTGGCGAATTTGTAAGGCAGAATAAAAAAGATCTTTATTTTTATCTTTATTGCAATCCATAATGTACACATACAGGTGATAGGGAAAAATAAATTAAAACAATTATGGACCCTGTCGGGCACAGCAAAATTACTACGACCCACGACGATCTAATTACTAATTAGATCGATGAGTACTAATACCTATTGGCATAATCAGATAAAAATATGCCAGAAAACTTAATAGGTATACTGGTAGAGTAATAAGTAATTTAATTTGTACACGAAGCAGTTGGAATCAAAACGAATACCGTGCCTTTAATTTTCATTGTAGCTTTATAATAATTTGGGCAGAAAAACAAGAAAAAAAATTTCTTAATTTTCAGTACAATTAAATAATACCGTTAAAATCCAAGGTCCGTATCAAAGCGTGGGACGTGCCATTACGTTTACTTTTAAAATAATTTTTTTGTTGTTTCATGATTATCTGCGGTCGCCCTAAAATTCTCATTTTCCTGTTAATTTATAAATTCTGGAAACAGATGGGAGATAAAGGTGAAGGTATATTGATTTTTACTTTCTAGCCATTTAAATTAATTGCTTCTTCTATTAAATCCTTTACACGAAAATTCACCAAGGAAAGTAAAGACTGATGTTTTTTGAAAGTGTTGGTATGTGTGCGTGTATAGGTACACTATTTTCATTTTACAAAGCGACGCGCGCTTTACTAGTGGTAACCAAGTGTACAAACACGTCGTGAATGTGTGCGTGAAGACGAGTAGCGTCTCACCCAACACACACACACACTCTTCCGACTTCACCATTGCCTCGAACGATACAGAAAGCTCCTGCGCTTACACACACATTCACGACGTATTTGTACACTTGGTAATCATAAGTAAAGCGCGTGTCGCTTCGTGAGATAAAAAATACTATACTTATTTCATGTTTGCCAGATCTCAATAACAATATTTTAAAACAAACTTTTGTAATCATTCGAAAGCTTCTCAGCCATGTCAAAATCGTTCTAAGAGTCACTCTAATATTCATTTCACAATTTGCAAATAGCCAAGTCAACTACCCAAAAGTCTTGTTAAAAAACACTGTTCAATAAAAAAAGACATCCTGACGAAGGCTCTGTTGGCGTTTGAATTAAAAATCGATACGATAGGTATTCACCTCCTAGATTTTCCAGTCTAGTGAATCGGCACCATTACAAACGGACATTAGGGTCGACGGACTCGCGTGTGCCATAATGAAATTTTCTGGACTTTACATTATTGTTTTTAATCGGATTTTCTGTTTGAATCTCTTGGTTCAGTAATAAATATAAAAGAAAATTTAATTTAATGCAAAAAACTTATTGTTATACAAGTGCAAGTAATTTTATTAGATACATATCTATTATCGATTTATATCTAGTATCGCTACTAAGCTAATACTGAGTGTAGAGTTTGAACGTGTTTTTTTTCGGCGTTTTTGTTAAATATTGTACGGTGGTACGAAACCCTTCGTGTGTGCGTTCGACTCGCACTTAGCCGGTTTTTATTATTATTACAGACATAGTTTCAGTCAGATAGTTTCGTCGTTTTACAGTTAGTCGGTGCATGTCCTCTGTAGCATGCGTTTTAATCTGTCCGGTAATTGATCTTTTTATAAAAAGCATGCTATTCTATTTTTTTTTGGAATGCTTTTTCTGAATAATTAAATCATCCAAATATATTTGTCTTTAAATTCATCTGTACAGTGTACACGGCATGCTTTTTGAACATTGTGGCAAACGCATGTTATTTTCTTACTTTGCTCTTGGTAACGTCACAACAGTCTTATTTTATTGTGTATGCAATTTTATATTTTGATATTCTCGAGTCAACTGGTTATGACCATCTGATTGAATCCTGATTGCAACTCCAATGCTCGATCAACCTAATCATCGAGCAGCACACGTTTTGGACTAGTCTTACTTAGTAACTCAGGGAGCTAAAAATCTTACCCATTACTCGTCTCATCAGAATCATAAACAGCTTATTCGGGCATGACAGTTTTAAGGTTAACTCATGCTTATGACGGGTATTGCTGCAGCATTGCAATTTGGTCGCAGTATATTTCTATTATATTGTTATATCAAAATTTATCATAAACTACCTCTTCTTAAACTTCGTCTTCGTGTCTTGTATCTGGGCAAATATCGCGCCGAAAAATTCTAATAATGAGAAAGTATATTAGGATCTTTTTGTGCGATATTACTGCCTGATACAGTTGCATCAGTTTTAAGGAAGATTATAATTTTGCTATCGACTAGTGATCTGGAACCACCAGAAAGAACGTTTAGTAGATGATGTTTGTACCTATTCGTATTTGTGTTAACATTGGGTGCTTGGAGTAGTAAATCAACGGTAGTTATAATCATGTTCTTAATGTACTGTCTGAAACTCTAATTTCGGTATATTATGATCATGAATTACAATGCAACGTTAACCTCTTCCTTTTGATTGCGTTTTATCATACATTTGTCCTCAAGAAGACATTACGTCGATACTGCTCATGGTGGTCTGCCACCATGATATTATGGCACTGTTCTCTGAAGTTTCGTCATCACATCATTGTGGTAGATTCAACATGACGCACAGTCATCCTGGAGGGGCGGTCGACGTCTTCGCTCAAAATGAGCATTGTTAGACTAGCTAGATGTATGTTTCTTTGTGTATTGGTCCTAGATAGTGAAAGCTTAGCAAGATGTATTCGCTATCAGCTATCACTATTCGATCAATTATGATTTAAATACGTGTCTTCGTTGTGACGTCGCCAAGGTTCGGTAGTTTGAATTTTCTTCGAAATTGTGTATGTTTTTGTTACAATAAAGATTTATTGTAAAAATATTTATACCCATTCACAATCCCAATTCGATTATTCGTAATTTTTGTTTTAACTCAAACTCTTTTTTCGTACATTTTATTTTAATATTTAACTTGTTATGTTACGTAGTCTGTTCTTAAAGTTTTCTGCTACTTTTTATTGGTGTTACGTGTTACCAGCATTGTGATCTATGTATTTTGCCATCTTTACAATTTTTACTATTTTACTGATTCCTCCACATTCGTTTAGCTAGTCTTATCTCGTCGTCATCGGAACTTATATTCAAAGAACTTTATTTTTTTGAGGATTTGCTATTTTCAAAATTTTTTCCGTCTTAGTCCAAATTCCGTTTTTCGTAGTTTTTATCTTAATATTTAACTTGTAATGTCGCCTGTTTTCAAAGTTTTCTGCTACTTTTTTTTAAATTACGTTACCTGCATTGTGATGCATTTTGCTAATTTTCATCTTTACAATTCCTCTACGTTTGTTGACCTAGTGATATTTGCTTCCATAACATTAAAATTTTGTAGTGATAGTCTTATCTCTTCGTCATCGTAGCTTATATTTATAGTTTTTTTTTTTGCTGTTTTCAAAATAATTTTCGCCTTCCAAACTCCTTTTTTCATACATTTTATTTTAACATTTAACTTGTAAAGATTATTGCTAATAAAAAGTTTCGTTTCATTGTTTTATTCAGAATTTTTGGCAACAGTGCAGTTTTTTCAATTGTCACAACGCAGTCTAGTATTATTTTGGTATGCTCAAGATATTTCACTTTCATGCCTTTCGTTTAACTCATACTCAGGATATACAGGCCTAAATACGGGGTGGTAATTCAAGGTGGGGCAATAAGGGCAGCTACAAGAACACGTACTTTGATGTGTCAAAGCACACGCACGTAACCTATATCGTCAGAAACCAAAACAGTCACCGTAGCCGAAATCGGCATGGGATGTATTATTATTATAATATAAATTAACTTTTTCGTTTTACAGCCCTATGAATAAGAACTATAATGTACTACTATTCGTGATCACGGTACGTACGTATCTTCGTGACGTGTACTTGAGCCTATATATATGTTTTTTCTCATTTGGTTTTGTAATGATCGGGTTTGTATTAATATTATCTTAATGCAATAATTCATTCCTTCCATTACATGAACAACATTGAGATGATTTCTGCCTACTGTAGTCTTACTCAAGAATCCATCTTTAAAATTAAACATATCTTTGCGCCTGGTTGATGTCTATAAGCTCGTCCTCTCAATTACATGAGACTTAAACATAACTGGTGCCATGTGGGTGTACTACACCCACAAGTACACCTCTGTCTAATCCTTCGGGGTTTACAGGCGTGATGTTATGTTATACATTTTTTTTTTTTACTTTCTATGATTATCATTCTTAGTCTTTACCTACTCGTTGCGGCTATCGTTATTTTACTGATAGCCATGACTATTAGGTAAGATTACGATGGTTAAATACTTCGGAACATTCTCTAAGTATTTTTTGTTTTTTACGTCCCTAATGAATTATAGCAATTGTGTCTACTTGCTAATCAAAAGTTACTTTGTAATCAATGCATATGATATCAAATATCGGTATATTGTTAATGCGAAAGGTTTCAAGGCCTGTCCTTTGTTGATGTTCCTTGAGGTTGACTGACCTCGGGCGGTTGGCGCCGCGACCCACGCCCTCTTTACATATACCTTTAGAGTAGATAAAACCGAATCGCAACTTTTTATTATCAGACTCATTTGCATAAAATTATCGATTAATTTTGTGATCTCCAAGGTCCATTATACGATTCGTTTTTGTCTCTTTATTAAACTGTTCATTATTAAAACTGTTGGTAACTCATTACTGTGTCTATGCTTAACTTTTTGTACTAACTGTTCAAGCAAATGTATTTGATGCTCGAGTTAGCAAAGCAAAAAGGTTGTCATGGTGCTTGATTTTGTTACGCTATGGTAAGCTCTTTGCTTTCCTCTTTAACAAATTGAAGGTAATATTTACTTTGTTAATTAATGTTTTTAAAAATGTTATTTTCGTTCGTGGCTCCAATATTTACTATATTGGCTCCATCTATAACTCTGCTTACCTCCAACTAAGCAGTTTATTTTACTGTTATGTATTATGTAACATCATAAAGCATTAAAAACTATGTACTTAATTTAGCTCCTCTCAATAAAAAAAAAAAAATTTAAGTTAGGCCCCCGCTGAGTTTCTTGCCGAGTTCTTCTCAGTTGTGGGTAGGTTTACGAATCGGTGGTAGAGTCTCAAAACAATAAAGAAAACAAGATAATAAATGATTTTAACAAAAATATGTTTGTTTCTTTTAGTATCATTGCAGGGATCCCCACTGGTTTCATTATGACAATCACTAAATAAGGAACAGAACCAACGGAAAAGAGAGACACGAAATAACACACAGACCTATTTTATTTGTAATGTTCAGTGAAATCATTTTGATTGGACAACACAACTAGGTAGGTACCTACCTACACAAGTTGTTTATTTACTGCAATTATATTATTCATCTAAGTATTCATAAGGCTTGCTGTTATTACAATCAACTTAAGAGTCCTATTACACTTTTTACGCAAATTCATGATTTTTGACGTTTAATTTTCAGCAACAGTAAGATATTTTAATTATTTGATTATGAATAACGATAGTCCCATTATCTTTCATGTAAGTTGGAGTACATTTTAATTTTTCTTTTCTGTAACTTACTATAAATATTTCACGAACTCGGTTTACAAGAAAATCCGTCGGCGATGGAACTTTAACAATCAAATTCACATTGTTCCATTCAATTATAATAAAAGCTAAAATTGCTAAAAGATAAGTTTGATTGTTTTACTTGTTTATTGGAGTTCTAGAATTTCTTTATCATAATCATAATCATCTTTAAATTCCTAGAGTTTTCACGGAAAAAATCATAAAGAAAAGCAATAAATAAATGTCTTGATTCAGCGTCCATTATATTCCAAATAAACAAAATTTTATCGAATAACCTAATAAGATATAAAACTTGTATCTACAATGAATACGTTTCATTCGTTTTCGTTTCTCAATATAATAAGACAAAATTACCATAAATAAAATTTAAGTACTATAAATTCCGCGTCAATTCAGCAAATCACTTGAAAAGAATGTGTAACTCCAACTTACAAGAAAAAGAATGGCACTATTGTTACTATAATCAAATAATTAAAATATATTACTGTTGCTGAAAATTACAACGTCAAAAATCATGAATTTCCGTAAAAAAATGTAATAGGACTCTTAACATAGGCTGGCAAGTGGTAATCTCATATAATATTAAACTTACAAGCATCGAGACCGAAAAATGAGGTTATATTATGAATTTTCGCTCAAGTCTACCTCTGCTGAAATACCTTAGGTGTCGTATGATAATGATCATATATTATGTATGCGACACTGAAAAAAACAAGACAATAAGGAAAAGCAAACTCCGCATATTCCCAAAAGATTCTCTTCTCAAACAACACAAACACATCCTAATAACATTATGCAGGACGTAGACATTGGTTGTCTGCCGGTAAAATCAAATTCTGTCTCCTAAATACTTCTTGAACAAGAATTATTTAGGAGACAGATTACATCATCATCTGCCTAGCCTTTTCCCAATGTTGCGTCGGTTTCTCGGCTTCCAGTCTAGCCGGATGCAGCTGAATACCAGTATTTTACATGGAGTGACTGCCTCTCCTACCTTCACAACCAAGTTACTGGGTAACACGATACCCCTTGGTAAGACTGGTTGTCAGACTTTCGGGCTTCTGACGACCCGTACAAACTGTCAAAGATCTACAAATGACAGCCGGGACCGACGGCTTAAAGTGCTTTCCGAGGCATGGAGGGGTATTTGGTATGTATAGATAGTCTCCCATCCACGGACCAACCGCGGCAAACGTAGCTAAACCTGATCGATCGACCCGTGCGGCTGTTATTACTTAGCTAAAAGCATAAAGAGAAATTGGAATAAAAACCTATTATTACATGGGTTACACCGAACCCAAATAACTTGGGATAGAGGTAAAGTCTCGCGGAAATCCCTGCTTAGCTACCCTAGCTACTGTATCTACATTGTAACAATGAGTCGGTGAAACAATTTCCTTTTTTTTTTCATTCATATCTTGGAGGAAATATTGGCCTGTGGTTCGGCAAGATTGGTGGCTGGGCTGACTACACTGGGTGCGCTGAATCAACTAGATCATTACTGGATCACAACCAGCACTGGAGTAAATGAAGAGAAGTGATGGTAAGGTTGTTTAAGTTGACTTCAGATTCTTCTTCTCCACCCGTACATGTCGCTAACCCGAGAAGAAGATGAAGTTAAATCTTTTTATCATGACACGAGCTATATGAGTGCGGACTTATATTGGATCAGTCAAGATGATAGTGCAAACTTATATAGCCCCAGTAGTGATGAAAGTGATGACGCATAAAGACCCAGTGATGATGAAAAATGTGTAAACCAGCAAGGTGGACTAAAGGGTGAGGAGTCTCATAACCTGCAATGCAACAAACAATAAATAATGAAACACATAACATATATTTTACATAATTACAACACGCTATTATAATAAATCGCACTGGAAGATTGTACTCGTAAATAACTCTTTATCTTAATTAATTCTATGGCTAATGGTAAATTGTGCAGTGTGGGATCACTGGTAACCCCGCACCGCAAACTGTAATACTTAGTGCTTTTAATTTACCTGGATAGTCGTTTATTTGAGTTCTGGTTGATGGAAGTGTCAGTTTTGGATAATATACTATACACCGTGAAATTTGAATCACAGTTTTGCTAGAACAAACGTTGTTCAGACCATGGTCTACTACAGTCTGAACAACGTTTGTTCTAGCAAAACAATGATTCAAATTTCACGGTGTATATGCAGGACTGATGGTCCAGGTTTTACTGGATGTCCAGTCCTTTTCAGCAAATTGAATTACACTTAAAGGTTGGTCATGATAGCTAACGATGAAGCATATGAATCACTATGTCAGGCAAATAAACTAGAAATTTTCTTTCGGTTCGGTTGGTGGTAGGGCTTGTTCTAAGTCCGCCTGTCTAGTACCACCATCTTATCTAAGTCTGTCGCTGTGTTTCGGCAGTTAGAGGTAAGATAGCCAGTTCCACTGTGGTTGAGGATTACGGGTGAAGCTTGCTTCCACCTTCGGCCTGATTATCACTTACCATCTGGTGAGATGCAAGCCAAGAGCTTCCATGGTGTGGATAAAAAAAAGAACCTCGTTTTTTGAGTAAAATTTCTTACCGAAATATTTTAAAAGCGTTTTCTTCAATTTGACTTTAAACTATCCAAGATAATTTTGGGTTTATCTACGTCTCCCCTGAAGTAAAACACTTGAAAACATTTCGAAATTCAATTCTAATATTCAGTTGAACTAAACACAGGTGTCAGTATATCCGAATGTTAAGAAGATCAAAGATGACAGTTCGTTCAGACATTTCAAATGCAAATGGATTACATACAAGAGGTAGATGCTGGTACAGTTATATGACAGTGATGTGCAAAGGAGGAGGAAATATTATTTTGGTCTTCACTGGAAAGGTTTAAAGACTAAGAATTTAAAGGACTAGTACAAATTAAGTATACTGTTTGAGTAGTCTGTCTGGACAAAAAAATTGGTGGCACTCCGGGAGTGCCGACAAAAGTGAAAACTTGAACAAGATCGCCTTGGTGGAAGAAAAATACTTGTATAGAACATTGGTCCGTAACCTTAATAAACACAATAAGCAAAATCGCGTTTACAAAAAAAAAAAACTTTCGAAACCTTTAAATTAAAAATACTTGCATAGAACATTGATCCGTAACGTAATATAAATTAAGAGCACAATCGGGTTTGCAAAACTTTTAAAGTAAAAACACTTGCTTAGAACATTGATCCGTAACGTAATATAAATATAGAGCACAATCACGTTTACAAAAATGAGGTGTCGTCATGGTGTCGCGAAATCAATGGTTTAGTCCCGTCTCAAAAATGCGCAACGCGCTTAAAAAAGTTTTCACTTCAAAAACTGAAGTTTTGTCACTCGTAGCTTCTAGTGACGAATTCTATCACGAGGAATATCTCACTCTTAAGGACCTTTATTTTAGAACGATTTCATACCATCACAACTCATACTTTCAATCAACTCAGCGTATTGCAGTCCTCTACTGGACATAGGCCTCTCCCAAGCTGTGCCACAAAACCCTCTCCTCCGCTCTCCGCATCCACTCTGTCCCAGCCACTTTCTTAAGGTCGTCGGTCCATCTAGCTGGTGGGCGTCCGCTACGCTTGCCGATACGCGATCTCCACTCCAGGACTCGTCTGCTCCACCGGCCATTGGTCCTTCGACAGATATGGCCAGCCCACTGCCACTTTAGTTTGCTTACTCTGCAAGCAATGTCGGTAACTTTAGTTCTTTTCCGGATAGTTTAATTTTTCAACCAACTTCCAAAAGGAGGAGGTTCTCAATTCAACTGTATGTTTCTTTTTTGTTTTTGTATGTTTGTTACGCGATTACTCCGCCAATTATAAATTGATTTTAATGATTCTTTTTTGTTTGGTAGGTCTTACTACAGAGGTGGTCCCATATAATTTTTTATAACTTTGTTTGGGTAGTTTTTGAGTTAGCTTCAATAATACGTATTTTTTCCTACTTAGTATGTGGATGATATGTTAAGTTCCTGTCACTGTTATTTATATAGCAGGTAGTGGTATTCGAATTAGTGTGAGGTAAATACCACAACTAAAAAATGAAGTTCGGAAGTCAGTGTCCTTGGTTTTGAATTTTCGATGTTTGCCACCGACTTCCGAAATTAAAGTAATTTTTCGCTTTGTAGTGTTTTTTTTTTTTGTAAAAAGCTTTTTTATTTTATCCTTCAAAGAAATTCCGAGAATAGCTCGCTCCATAGCTCATAGGTACTTATCTAGTTTTAAATCGAGATTCTCGACTTCTATTTCTATGGTGCTAGATAGAATAGGGACTTAAACTTACACCATTTTACTACATATATCAAATCAAATAAGCTAATATTTAACATAACCGATGTGGTACGAGGGTCATTCAATAAATACTTAGCCTACAAAAAGTAAACGAAAATTTTGGAAAAGTGGCAATTTATTTTTCAACATAGTCTCCTTTTAGTTCGATACACTTAGCCCAGCGATGCTCCAACTTTTTTAACCCGTCCGAAAAATAGTTTTTGTCAAACTCTGCAAAATAGGCCTCCGTGGCGGCGATGACCTCCTCATTCGATCCATATCTATTCCCGGCGAGTGATTTTTTCAGATTAGGAAACAGAAAGAAGTCACAAGGGGCCAAATCTGGAGAATACGGTGGATGGGGCAGCAATTCGTAGCGTAATTCGACCAATTTGGCCATGGCAACGGCAGACGTGTGAACCGGTGCGTTGTCGTGGTGAAACAGCACTTTTTTCTTCGCCAGATGGGGTCGTTTTTTCTTTAATTCGGCGTCGAATCGGCCCAATAAATCGGCATAGTAAAGCCCTGTAATTGTTTTACCCTTCTCGAGGTAATCGATGTAGATCACACCTTGTGAATCCCAGAAAACGGTGGCCATAACTTTTCCGGGCGATTTTACAGTTTTCGCCTTCTTTGGAGCACGTTCCCCGGTCTGGATCCATTGTTTTGATTGCTCCTTGGTCTCTGGTGTGTACCAGTGAATCCAGGTTTCATCGACGGTCACAAAACGACGCAAAAACTCCGCTGGATTCCGCTTAAACAGCGCCAAACACGTCTCCGATGTGGTCTCACGGTTGCGCTTGTTTTCTGGTGTGAGTAAACGCGGCACCCATCGCGCCGACAGCTTTCTCATGCCGAGTTCCTCGTGAAGAATATGATGCACTGTTCCTTCTGAAATGCCTACAGTCTCAGCTAGCTCCCGAACCTTCAATCGGCGATCTGCCAATACGAGATCATGGATTTTTTTTAATGTTTTCCTCCGTAGCAGCTGTTTTCGGTGCACCTGGACGTGGTTCATCAAAAACCGACGTACGGCCACGTGCAAACTCGTTGAACCAATTCTTGACGGTGGCCATCGATGGAGAAGAGTCACCGTACACAGCATCCAAGCGCTCTTTGATTTCGATGCGCGTTTTCCCTTCCAAAAATAGGAATCGAATCACCGAACGATATTGCTCTTTTTCCATTTTTGTAAAACCGATCGACACGTTTGCTTCCATAAGTTGTCAAATTAAAACAAATGAAGGGATTGGAATGAAAATTTGAAAAAAGAATTGAAAAAGAATGTGCTACACTGTGGTAAGACTCTTTTGAAAGTACAGCGCCCTCTGGCGATGAGGCTAGGTACTTATTGAATGCACCTCGTATCTTTATTAAAATCACAGGAAATATTAAACTATCCATGTCAATGTTTATGCTATTGCTGGTCATAGGAAATACATTAATATGTGATCGGAAATCTATCAAAGGAAAAAAACCTTTTTAACATTCACAGTAAGTTTGATGCAAAATTAAGTCCTAATTAGGTATTATAATTGAATCGGATGCCAACATCCTCTTGTACGTTTTATTGTTATGCAAATTGTTCAATAGTTAAAAGAATTGCTAACAAGATAGTGAATCTAGACGTTGTTACAAAAAAATAAACAATCGACTTCTAAATAAAAAGCACAATCGCGTTTACAAAAATAGGGTGTCGGTAATGGTGTCGCGAGTTCAATTGTTTTTTCCCATCTTAAAAATGCCCAACGCGCCAAAAGAAGATTTTCACTTCAAAAATATGTACAGACGAATATAGACCCTCCTCCTTTTTTAAAGCCTGTTATAAAAAGCTTGTAATGTGGCTGTTTGTTTATTGGTGTTTACTTAATTAAATTGATGAGTGGGAGACTTTCCCCTTTAGTGGGAAAATACAAGCATGTTATTTTATATTAATGGTGACTGTAGTACATACAGTTTAAAATCATTCGTTATGCTAGTAAATCTATAGAGAAGGCAAATTCCTAGCTGATAAGTGATAGATAACACATAAAAAGCTGATATTATGAGTTATTTACCCTGAAAAATGACAAATTAACCATCAATTCAAAAATGCTTAATGATATGAAATTGTCTATTCTGTAAATAGGATATCGGAATTACTTTTACACGTCATTGATATATATATATATTTTTTTTTAATAAGCTTGATGAGTTCGTCGTTTCCTATCTGACTACTCTGAGAAGAAAGGCAGAAACAAACTCAGAGGTTGCAGTCTCTTTTAAAGTCCAGACATAATCTTGGTCAGGCCATATGAGGACCATGTAGATTAGTGTCTGAAATGGTCTTTTGAGGAAAGAACCACACAGATTATTACGACTTATTTACGACCTCCAGAGGGGTTCATCTTTATAAACAATTAGGTTATGTCGAAAAAAAGCAGCCAAGTGGCTAATTTGACCGCCCCATCGTGTTGATGAGTTTTATGGAAATAAATCTAAAGCAGATTGTTTATGACTTACTTTAGTTGAAATATTTTGGTAAAAGGACGGAATATTTCCAACTTGAGGAAGATTATTCGGTATTGAATAAAGTAGAATTTTAGAAATGTTTTGGTACTCTTAGCATGAAGTAGGCACAAAATTTGGCTTCGAGTATTCGACCATCAATAGCGTCCATCGGTTCTTGTAATGTATAGACAATAGGACACGTAGGACACGATTAAGTTGACGGGGTCCGCCAGAGCTGATGCCTGCCGGGGTTGCGTAGATGTCCGAAAGGGATATCGTGGCCCCCGACAAAATGGCAGCTGAAGGAATACGGGTGGGTTTTAGTCAGTAAGAGTCTGATACGCCCTCCCGCTCCACTCAGAGCGGGAGAAGTTATTTGATAATTTCCAGCACAAAAAAAGGACACGATTAAGTGTGCCATCGTTTGTGGAACAGCACCACATTTACACTCTAAGGCGGAGTCGTCTATGAATCTCCACCTCCTTTTCCTTGCTTCGACCAACCCGTGTCCGGAGTCGGTTTAGGCTAAAAACTTCCAGGCTAGCCAAGGCAACTCATGTCGAGGTGGGAGATTTATAGCGGGTGGATCGAATAGTGTGGGCAAGGAAGTACTGTCTCGCCACAGCTTCGTACTGAAGAGAGAAGTTTGGATCAACAAAATTTAATACACTATCGTGCCATCGACACGACGGAGAAGTAGATTGACTAAACCTTCCATTCGTTGTCTTAAAGGAACTTGGGGTCAGTGCTAGAGCAAGATCTAGACAGCTTATTGTTCTGCCTAAATTGATACAGTGAATTGCGTCAGTTAGGTCACCTTAGTACACAATATTATGTTTGTAATAGCGGTACAATCACTATACTGTTGTTGTTCATAGTAAACAAGCTCGTGTTGTTGACAAACAATGAACAATCAATGTGTGTGGACAATTCAATTCATAATGAAGAGATACACCAATACTGATGGTGTATATATGCGAATTTTATTTGACATATTCTGCTATTTGATTTAAATCCTTAGGGGACTATAAAATATGGAACAAAATCATTTATTCAGAAACGCAATATATATATTTTTAAACATAAGATAAAGTAACGTGTGGGACCGCTCATGTTCTATCCGAAAGTAGAAAAATTTATAAGTCAACAACCAATCCTAAAACGGGATGAAATGAAATGTGTATCAATAAAGATTTGTGACTGATATTACACCAAAGACAGCCATCTCAGTGTTGCCAATCTAAAAACTAGCTTAACATGGCCATGCAATCTGAATTAATAATCCTTATTATTCAGTTCCCATGTGAATTTAAAGCTACCTTTCAAAACATTATGAGAATAAGCTCAAACACAAGATATAATCTAAAGACCACACAATCTAATATCCTTTTACAAACTGTGTCAAGTAATCTACATAATATGCAGCTTTGTAATATCCAAGCTTCCCAACACTCTCTAAATGAAATCATAAAGTCTATGACATATTTGAATTTGATCACAGATCAAAATTATGGCTATAAATCTGGGAAAATATTACCAAAGGAGTTGATAGTATCGGAGAAACTACAAACCAAGCCGTCTAGTAGTCAAATAAGAACACAAGAAGTACCAAGGAAACATAACAAAACATGAGGCTTATACGAAGCTGTAGGTCAAGAAGTTGACATTGATACTGGTGATGAAGCGTAGCATCTAGAACGACATGATTTTTTTCCCCAATAATACAAAACTGACCAAATCATTTCTATCATTTGCAGGTACTCCGAAGTTCAAAGCAGCAGAACAAACCACATTTCTACGAAAGGCAAGTATGCATTACACCACTTTAATGGCCACTCAATTGAATCAGATTCCCTTGATGCTCGTAAACCATTAAGGTAAACACTCGACTGCTCAGAATTACCGCTAAGTATCAACAGACGGTTAAAGCCACATTATTTTTATCGCCAGTTCTTAACCACGATAGTAGTAACAATGGTAAACAATGATTTGTAGGACAACAGGTGGGTGATATTTATGGGGAAATATTTAAATGATCCACTAAAAACTTATTGACTATCTAATGACGGACACTTTTTGAAATTAATGACCCTCTAAATATATTTCGCGCTTCTGTACCCTGCACTCTTTCTTTGATAATTGAGCGGATTGAGCCACCCCGACCAACTGGATTAGGTTAGAACAGTGACCAACCGCGCGCGAGCTGAGCGAGCACTACATCCAAGTTGGTCGGCCCAAAATAGGAATTATTTGAGGTTCACATAAAAAGACAATCATAATATTAGAGTGCTCTAATAATATTCATAAGAAGCAAAATCCTATACTATTAAACGAGCAAATTTTCATTCGAGCAGAGCTCGGACTCCCAAAGTTTAGAATAAGATATTGAATAATGACATGGCAGCATGGAATTAATAAGTACTATACATGGATTAGTATGAACTTTCCTATACTATTAAATGAGCATTCTCTATTTTCACCAGAGCAGAGCTAGGTCGCCCAGGTACTTTGAATTAATTGAGGTTAGAATAAATACATTTCAGGGTCTTGTGAATCTGCAAACTGAAACTCAATAGTCACTTTCATGAAGTGTATGAGAATGACAATATTATGGATATGGAAAACCAGTTCATTACATTGACGTTTCCGTACGTAGGAAATTAACATCTCTATATCTGTGGTTTTGCAAGTAGCGTGTGTTCTATAACCCCAGCTTCTAGTGTTGCCATCTAAGAGTAAATGGCCCCCATCATCATCATCATCATCAGCCTATAGCAGTCCACTGCTGGACATAGGCCTCTCCAATTGCACGCCATTCAGCTCGATTCTCGGCAACTCTCATCCAGCTGCTACCAGCCACCCTTCGAAGATCGTCACTCCACCTAGCCTGAGGGCGTCCTACCTTACGTTTGCCAATTCGCGGTCTCCACTCAAGAACACGTATACCCCAACGGTCATCGGTTCTACGGCTGATATGGCCGGCCCACTGCCACTTCAGCTTGCTAATTCTGTGAGCTATGTCGATAACTTTGGTTCTCTGCCGGATCACTTCGTTCCGGATTCGATCCCTCAGAGAGACTCCAAGCATAGCCCGCTCCATGGCTCGCTGAGCAACCTTAAATTTATGGACCAGCCGTACCGTGAGTGTCCACGTTTCGGCTCCGTAAGTCATAACAGGCAGGACGCACTGATTGAAGACCTTCGTCTTTAGGCTCTGTGGAATACGCGACGAGAAGACTCGACGAAGTTTCCCAAACGCTGCCCAGCCCAGCTGAATTCTTCTGTTAGCCTCCCTCTCAAAGTTGTTCTTACCAAACTGCAGAGTTTGCCCGAGGTAAACGTATTCTCGAACAACCTCGAGAGCACCGCCATTGACAGCAATCGGCCCCGGAGTGACGTGTTCGTTGAACATAACCTGGGTTTTGTCCAAGTTCATCCGGAGACCAATGCGCACAGAAGAATTAACTAGGCCGTCCAGCATCTGCTGCAAGTCATGCAGCGATTCGGCCAGTATGACGAACATGGCCCCCGCACCTAGAAAATTTAAATAAAACCAAAGAACAAAATGATGATCTAATAAACAGACACGCTAAAAAACTAAATCCTTCTATTTGTCGGTTATAAAGTTCGAAAGACCAGTAAAGGCGGTTTCTTTACAAATGAGATGTGATCTATATCCTACTTATGAGATGATGTCATAACTGACACTTACCGGTTTATAGTGCCGTGTAGCGTTGACTATATATAGAACAAGTTACTTCTTGTCGTGACTATCTCGAGGCGATGATGAGGTTCCATAGAAAAGATGCTAAAACCAACTCTCTATGTGATAAACGAAATAACGTATCTAAACAGGAATAAGGAAATTTCGGTACCAAAATAGATCTTATAAATTCCAACACAATAATGCTAATACCAAAACAATTTGATAACAAAATCACAGTTCACTTTTCACCAAGAAATAACAACCTTAAGTAGGAGGCATGTCTTTTTGTTTATCTTTCATATCAGACTTTATAGGCTTTGTACAGTACCCGTACTTACATCAGAGGTAACACTACGAAAATCACCTTTACGACTACGGTATAAAGGTCAATGTTAAATTGTTACCATTTTTGACTGTTTGAAGAAAACCTTGCTGAATTTGTAAGTAATGAAAACGGAAGCGCTGTTAACGTTAAAATATTATAAACCACCGCGTGGTTGAGTACCTTTCGGCACGTAACCTTTGAATTATCTATTGTAGAGGTTGTAGAGCAACTTTAAAGGCTTGTCGCATTTATTGGTACAAGTATTTCTGAACCCACGGGGCTCATGACTTCGATCGATCAGGTTAAGCTACGCTTGCCGCGATCGGTCCGTGGATGGGTGACCATCTTTACATACCGAGACCCCTCCGTGCCTTGGAAAGAACGTGAATTTTTGACAGTCGTTACGGGTCGTCAGAAGCCCGAAACTCTGACAAACAGTCTTACCAAGGGGTATTGTATGACCGGGTTGTGGAGGTCATATAGACAGTCACTCCATTCTAAATATTGGTATTCAGCTGCATCGGGTTATACTGGAAGCCGTCCCTAATATAGGAAAAACCTAGGCAGATGAGGAATTCTGAAGCTTTATGCACTGTTTTGTGTTTGTGGTTTGAGAAGACGTTTTGATGTTGTTTTGATATATTAGGATAGAATTCAATTCATATTTACTATACTTTCATAGAATACAGGACACCACTAATTTGGTGATGGAAAACTTCTAAAGGAATGTTAATACTTGACTACATGACTGGTGTGCATTGTCTCGTCGCAAACTTATGAAGAAGAGAAGCGAGAATGATAACGTTTCGACGTAGAGATTGAGATCAGATACTGATCAAAATTCGTTAACTGCAGTTATCTTTGAGAAAAATCTTGTTTCACAGTAAAAACACAGTACAATGAGAGATTTGTTAGCTTACTTAAGATTCCCATTTCACCTACATCTGCTAGCTCCGACATATCTCATAAGCATGATGTTACGTTATGTTCTGGATGAATAATGTGCTACGTGGTAGGAAGCGAGAATATTCTATTCCTTCTAAGTGTCAAGGGTCATAATCTTCGCGGAATAACGTCGTATCGCCAGTTCCGTCGTTTATCACTGTCTTCACCTTCATGTAGAGATTCATCCTCATGTATGCAGTGGAGTCACTGACATCCACTTAAACTGTAAAGTCGGGATTTTCCTCGATTTTATCTAAAATATAGGGAATCGGATCGGATCGGATCGGGATCGTAGGAAGCCGTTAACGATGTGTTCCCCGGTGTTGAGTTGGGAGTGAAAAAAATCGTGAAACATTTTAGATTTTGGACACATTCGAGATTTTTTAATCTGAACTCATTCAAAAGCTATTCGATGTAGTTTGAGAGTTGTTTTGAAAATTAATGTTATTTCTAAAGTTCAGAAGAAACATCTCTTTAGATTAATAAAAAATAATGAAACACGAAACTGGCTAATCCAAATTACATAAGCCAAGACAAAATATCAAACTTAATTAGAAAGCCGATCCTTGCAAAGGTCAAGAAAACTACACCAAAAAAATTCGAAGCCGTTAATTTTACACTGCCATCTTTAATTTGTCGAAAGGGAAAGAACACGCAAATAGAAACACAATACTCTTCAGTAATCCAGTCACAACTCCCAAACGTTTGAAGAATACCGATCCCCATAATGGCGATAAAACTCCATTGTTGTGCCCATAGGGTCCTCTGTATCACCATGTATGTAATGTGGTGATTAATCGCTGGTGACACTCCTGAATATATTACAATGATTGACTATTGTTGGTAAAGTGGCGTTTGTTGATGGATTATGATCCAGTGCACGTGGGTATGATTCATCTAGTTTAATAGCATCAATTACCGTTAATTTACGTTTGCTGCTATTTTGCAATTTAGCTCTGATACAATAAGGAACTGTGTAATTTTGTAAATGATCAATTGTTTTTCCTTTGTTAGTGTCTGACGTGAACGTGGATGCTACGTCATCAATTTCTTGTCAATTAGATCCGATACTTGGTCCGAATGTACGATAAACTAATCTGGTAAAACTTAGATTTATGAACAGACTAACTGGGTGAACTGGAGTGATTGATTTAATAATTTTTTAAACGTATATCAAAATTGAACTGTGTGTAGTAACTTTAATAATAATTTAGGATGGATTAAGATGTCTAAAAACTTTACCGAAACTAACATCTACCAAATGACACTTATCGTAACAAATCATGAGACCCAACAAATTAAACAATACAAATGATTTCAAGCAGTCCAATTTAAAAGCAATAAAAACATCCGATTAATAACCGCCCTTACAAATAACTAGCAGCGTGCCACCGGTAGTAAATCACGGCCATCTTGGTATGCCAGTCGCGGCGAGTGAAAACTGCGTCCGCGCCGCCACTGTATTTGGAATGCGAGTAAAAGTATCCAGACGCGGCTGTAGAGGCGCCATGATAGTGGAGATTTTGGAGACTGTCCTATATAATGGAGTAAAGAAGACGTTTATTTGAGAAGAATCCAACGTAAGTAAAGACTTAACTGCACCTATTAATAACTATTATTGAAGGTGTTTCTGCGGAACAAAACAGTAAAGTAGTAAGGTAGTAACTTACAGACACTAATGGAAAAAACAGTGCTTTTCGGTTGACTGCCAAGAATTTAGGAGAAGAACATTTTGCGTCGACCAAATAACATGGAAGATGGGTAGTAAAAAAAGACATCCTTAATCTGTACCCTAATTGCGTAACTTATTTTCGTAAACAATTATGCCTAATTTGTTTCATTTTGACAGTTCAACGACATACATTGCGTTATTTACATTGATGAGCAGATTTTTTTTTCCAACTTGTGAAGCAATGGTTTAGCAATCTGTTTCAAATCGAAACAGATTGTGATTGTGCTGTATTACGCAATTAGAGTACTGGTGTGTAACTGAAGAAGTATCAGCAAAACCAAAACTCATTTATCTATCTATTTATTAATAGGTACGTGAAATTTATGAACACGAAAATTACGCGTACTGAGGAGTATGAAATTTGGCACAATTAAAGTTTTTATGGAGAAGTAACAGTATGCTAATATTTTTACATAATATACATTAGAAATAAATTTAATTAATTAAAAAACATTACACACACTTTGTTTATGGTTAAAGATGGCTACCTTAGAATAATGACATGGCAGCATGGAATTAGTATGTACTATACATGGCATTAATATGAACTTTTAAATTTCGACCACTGGGCAACCACTAGTAATATCTAGTAAAGATAAAAGTAGCTAATGAAATTATGAATTGAAACGAAAACCCCTAATTCATTTGACAGCACCTAAATTTCAAAGCCCTCCAAAACAATAAGCGTATGATTCGTTCTGGTCAGTTAATCTTATTGTTTCATTTAATAAGGGCATGTCAATTGATACGTAGCCTTGAACCGCTCAATTCATTACTGTAGGTACACGAGTACAACCATCGCGTGCGCAACCGATATATCAATTAAATCCGTGTTAAACTGATGTAAGCACATCAATTCGATTATGATATGCTGTGCTATATTTGAGGGGAATAATTTGCGAAGAATTTTGGCTTACGTTTTGGATAGGTATTTTGATTACCGGATACTTGAGAAATTTGCCATGTGGTGCCCGCCAAAAGATTGAAAACTGTTTTTACGGGAAGCAACTTTGATTTTGTTAATGGAATTCTTTTGTGCATCAATAATTATTTCATTGTTCATACTGCGTAATGCTAAAGATTTTAGCAACATTGGCGCTATTAAATCTATTTTTAATGTACTTGTTCGTAGTAAACTGGAGTCCAGTGCATGCGTCTGGAAGCCGCACGAAAAGAAGTACACTTTACTCTTAGAAAAAGTACAAAAAGCTTATCTAAGGTACCTTTATAAACGTTTGAATGGTTATTATCCGTTTATGTACCCTTCGAATTTTCTTTTAGGCTGCTTAGGGTACAATTTTCTCGAGGTTAGAAGAAAAAATTACCAAATCATTAATATGTGTAAGATCCTTCACAGAAAAACCGATGCTAAAAGATGGGACAGTTCATAATGCAGGTCAGGAACTGCATTATGAACTGTCCCATCTTTTTGCTCCGATAAACTATGACCGTGGAAGAAGGCATAGATTGTTCGCCGTGCCTCGGAGTCGAACCGTCGCTCGAGCCCAGTCTCCCGTCCCTCGCACACTTTCTGCGCTTAACGCTCTCTTGGACGCTAAGCCTGACTGTGATGTGTTCGCGGATGAATGGAAGAAGATCTTGTCAGTATGTCTGGAGTATTGTGAGATGAGCGTATGACTGTCGAGTAGTTTGTATACTTTTGTTTACTGTACCTTAATAATCTTTTGTCTTTAATTAACTAATGTAATTAGCCTTGGCCGTTTTATGTTAAATAAATAAATAAATTGTCGGTCATTATAACGGCAACGTCTCCTACTTCTAACACCTGCACCTTCCTCCTTAGAATCTAATAGGATCCGATCATTAGAACCATGGTAATATTGGTGATAAATCAGCGTTCTGAAACATAGTTCCTAAACCAGAGACCCTAGTGTTAAATCAGGATTTAGTCGCGGTCACCCAGTCAATCAATGTCACTGTACTTATAAAACAATACACCAAGGATAATGTCATGTTTTTTTTTTCCACCCGTTTACTTTCGTTCTATTGAATATGCTGGGAACACGTTCTTTGTGACTTAGGTGATTCATTTTCACTATTGCCTACAAATATTACAGAAGTATAAGATATACGGAGTGCTAAGATTGATGATCACCACAATATTATATTGTGTTCAAGACTTCAAGTTAATATATTGAAAAGAAAGAAAGAAAAATTGTTTATTCTGCACAAAATAAACGCACATTAAAAAAAATATTACATAAAATATACATTCACCAAAAGGCAAAAGCTTCGTATTCAATATTCTAAAACTAATAAATGTTTGAAAATTTTTGTCTATTGCTTATGTCAAGGCCAGAGACCAAAGACAATTTATAATTTTGTTTGCCTACGACAATACCAAAAGAAAACAACAAACAATCAAAATAAATACTGGATTTTAGTCTAATGTAGCCGCTTGCTACGACCCATGTCTAATATTGATAGAAAAGACAAATTCAATGAAATCTTCATCTACCTCAAAAAAATCATCCAAGAAAAAAACAGTTGATTTAAAAAGTTCAAAACAAACCATTAAAACAAGTAAAGTGATCAAAGAAAAGAAAGTACCCAGCACTTTTCTCAAAAGTTTTGTTAGTAACTCAATTACTGTAGGTTGAAGAAATAAAAATTAACTATTAAGTTGTCCGTGAATATTGTATGGCCAATCACGTGGCGTGCAGTAATTATTAATTGGGTCGAACAAAGTTACTGTGCTTCAGTGTGCTGTGGAAGGTTCTGAGGCTAAAAAACTCGTTATTGAATTTTAATTAACTTTGTACAAGCTTAGTGCATGGAAATTAGCACAAGCTTTGTTTAATACAAAGAGCTTTTAGTCTTCTTCTTTTTGTGTGGTTAGTGACTAACCTGGTCATGGGCCTCTGACTTGGCTTCACATGCCGCCGAAAAATATCTCTCAGACATGACATGTTTCTTCGTGATGTTTTCCTTCACCGTTTTTGAAGCAATCGATAATCATACAATACGCACATGAATCCGAAAAATCAGAGGTGCGTGCCTTGGGTTTGATCTAGAAACCTATGACTTGGCAGTCCGGTCACAACACTAGGCTAATAATGCTTTTAGAGTTACACACGGTGTAAGATCTGGTTTGTGTCTAAAAATGCATCTCAAGCAACTTCTATAGGCTACACAACCGCTTTGATGAAGATTCGAAAAGTGACAGATGGATAAATTATGAACAACCAACTTACTTTTCCTAGCATATCACTACAAATCAATGTCAACAGCTCGAGAGCAGTGGTTCTGCTGCCATCAAACCACATATCTTGCCTCATGCAACCGATTTGAATGAAAATTAAACCATACCCTGGATTTTCATTACGAAGAACTACTTAAGTAAAATGTTGTTTAATTGTTTCATCCAACTTGAAAATGCTAATAGTTACAACAAAGTTTCCAAGCTCAGTTTTAATAGACTATTCAGCTGCTTCTAGAACAAATAGTGCACTACTTCCAAAGATGCTGTTTCCTCTTAAAATTAAAATTCATTGCAATACTCACTTGAACATTAGTTTATGTGTTTTGAAAGTTTTATAGCTTCATTAACGTTTATTTCTGCTAAATAACGTTTGTTTTATTTAAATCTATCGAGATTGCAATCTTGTTGTTGGTCATTATTCAAGATTATCTAATCGTTTGCTAGTACATTGCACTTTGTGGGAATAAGAATAAAAATCGAGTATTTTACTTCTTTATTACTGCTGCGTCAGTTGTAGAATTTTGATTCAGTAATTCTGATTTGACTATTTCGAGGGGTTCCCACCAATCCGGACATGTGTAAAGGTAAGTTACGTTTGACTTACCGGTCATAGAAACCTTTGCACCACTTGGGCATACGGCTTGTTTCAAAAACTTTAACGCTTTAAATTAGACGCATCCGTTGGTTTCACATTCAACATCCAATAATCATGCTTCTGCGATTTTGATTCATAGTGATCATTTCAAATTATTTAGAAAATTAATTAACCACAAATTGCTCTAACTAAACCTAATCAAAATCAGCAACGCTTCCATTAAAACTAATATCGGATACATTTCACATCAAATATATATTTTCGCTGGAACTATAAAAGCATGTGTTCCTGAACACTTGTTCCAGAATTCCACATAGTTCAACAATGTTTACTTTACCGACAGGGAAGTGGGTGGGGGGAGGAGTCTACCCAATTTCACTTTTGTACCTGGTAGATAGAACTTTTTTAATTGATTCTCGATCGAGAAGGTCGCTGGTCATGTCAGCCATTTTGATATTTGTGGCCTTCGTGTAGCTACAGCATTTTTTGTTTGACTAGCCTAGATTGGTTTTGGTCGAATCGGTTAGTTTTGCGGCTATGCTAGTGTTTTTTGGTAGAATTCGATTTGTTGGAGGTTGAGCTGTTCGTTTCTTTTCTGGATTAATTGGACTTGGTTAAGTTTTAATTTCGGAGCTCTCAGTGAAACTCCTATCTTGTTTTATAACGTTTGTCTATGTAGAATGGATGAATTAATGTCAAAGAAATGAGTACCTGGGTGACCCAGCTCTGCTCTAGTGATTATAGAGAATGTTAATTTAACTATATTATTAAACCTATAGGATAGTTCATACTAATTCCATGCTTCCGTGTCATTATTCTAAGGTAGCCATCTTGTTCTAAACTTTGGGCGAGTGAGCTCTGCTCGGGTGAAAATACGGAGAAAACGAATTTTCCCAGATATGAGACCTAACTAGATCGATTTCTCGCCCCTGTAAATCCCCGTATTGCAACTTTCATCGAAATAGTTGAGCCATTTTAGAGAACGTGCATATAAAAATTGCTCATTTAATATATGTAAAGTGCTATATGTATACTAATGGTTTTTGAAAATGTACGACAACGATATTAAACATGATCCTTGTGCGGAAGATACGCGAAACTAAACATAATCAGATTACGAATATAGCTTTGATAAAAACACAACATATCATGCAAATAGAAATACTACAGAAAGGAAAGTTTATTTGTTTGTTTGTAAAGGGGATCTCGTAAAACCGGCTTACTACCGAAGGGATCAATCGGTCATGAGAAGTGAATCCCGAAGGGTCACTTGTTTAAAGTAGCCGGGGTTACTGAGTCTTGACTGACGGCGTGTAGCGGAACCGAAATGTACTTCTTCTCCATCTTTGTTCGCATGAGCTATACGATAGTATTGAGGCTCATGCCACCGTTAAAATATTAGCCAGGTACTGGTTGGTAATGCAGCTGAATTATCAGGGTGTGCTGAATGAACTATACTATATACTTAAACTAGCGACCGTCACCGGCTTCGCACAGTTTATGCGATTTGATGAAACGTAATATGTAAGTGAAGTATGAATGTTCACGTAAACCTTCCGGAATAAACTAAACAGAAAGAAAAAAAGCAAGAAAGAATGCTAAGCAAAAACGTAATAGCACGGGTGGACGATGGGATGCGAAACGGTGGGGTCAAAGTCAAAGTCAAATCATTTATTTCAAATAGGCCCATGTATGGCACTTTTGAAAGTCAAAATTAATAAAATTGATTCTAGTCGCCCCTTTCAAACGGTAGTTTTCGTATGGAGAAGAATGGGCAAGAAACTCCACCGTTACTCTTTTAAAATGTTTTACAATTGTTTGTATAGGTACGTACATTAGTTAAATAATTATATGTGAAGACGATGCACCTAGAATAAAATTACTATACCAAAATAGGTAAAAAGAATTAAAAATGAAGCAACGATAGATAATTTAAGAGCAGTGGTAGCCCAGTGGTAACAGCCGCGACTTACGAGTTGAACGTCATAGGTTCGAACCCAGACAGGCGCTTTACTTTGTGTAAATTATTTCATCACCACTGCTCTCAAAACGGTGAAGGAAAACATCGTGAGGAAACCGGCATGTCCTAGAACCGAAAATTCGAAGACATGTGACATCTACCAACCTGCACTGGGCCCGCGTGGTGGATTACAGCCCACTCCCTCTCACAGAGAGGAGGCATGTGTCACAGCAGTGGGAACATTATAGGCTGATGATAACAGATAATTTAATATGTGATAGATACATGGTGCTCACAAATTTACAAGAATCTAGTTTAAAAAGATCAGCCAGTCAGCTGGTCGATTTCCGACCACCGTAGGCACGGGCAGGCGGACGGTGAGCAATGGGTAGCTCGTCGTCCCGATAAGGACCAGGCTCGGGTCGACGACGCGTTGTGTTCCACGCGCGCCTCAAAGAGATGTCAGCAGAACTGACGGGGTCCGCTAGGGCCGATGCCTGCTGGGGTCGCGGGAAAGTCCGAAAGGGATATCGTTGTCCCCGGCAACTAGGCAAGGGAAGGGCCTCACCATGGTAGTAAAAATGATGCTTGTAAAACAAGTGTTGATGTTGAGTCCAATTTATCATAGCTTTAAATCTCTGATTAAAGAGACAGTAGGTAGACTTAATTTTGTTCTTGAGTTATTATTTCTCATATCATTGGGTTTAAGATTTAGATAGGCAATTTTATTATCTTGCTACTTGCTAGATAGTTTTATTGAGACAATAATGTTGGATAACAATAATTTATTCATGTTTTTCTCATGTCAAGTATATATGTCCTGTTTTCGGTGGATAGTTGAAAAATAATAAAATAGTAAAGATATGATAAGGGACTTATTTTATAACAATAAAAATAACTAATTGATAAACACAAAGAAGTAGTTCTAAGCCCGTAAGCGATACGACCGGATGATGAATGACGTCAGCTAACCGGACATCAAGCTACCAATGTCAACTCCTTCACTTCCGAAAACATACAAACAAGCCAATAAAATCCCTTACATACTCTGAATCAATATTTCTTTCCTAACAAATGTCTTAACTGTCGACTCGTATCTGACTCAAACAGCACGACTAACAGTTTTACTACACTTCCCACGGAGTAAATAAATCTCAGTTTGACGTTTATTGATAGTTTAGTACCGCTAGCGACATCTGTTAGCGTAACGTTCACTTTCATCGTACCTATCAGCTGATCGGCGCGCGAGTTACGTGTTGTCGTAGATCGTTCATAGATGGCGTTAGTAGTTGCAATGATCTAACTAAACACAAATATTTGGAAGTATGTAGATGCAATGACGCTTGTGATTCATTGGGGTAAGTAGAGCTGCACCAACATTCATTGTATGCCTTAAAATGTGTGTTTATGATGACAGGCATTTAGTGGAACAAATGCACTTAATTGTGCAGCAATATTATATTATCATACTCATATGGTTAAGGGGCTCGTATCCAAATAATAACAGCCGCACGCTCGATCGAAGGTTATTTCCGGCCACCGTAGGCGCGGGCTTGCGGACGGGCAGCAATGGATAGCTCGCCGTCCGATAAGGACCAGGCGGGCCGGGTTGACGGCGCGTTGTGTTCCACGCGCGCCTCAAAGAGATGTCAGCAGAATTGACGGAGTCCGCTAGGGCCGATGCCTGCCGGGGTTGCGAAGAAGTCCGAAAGGGAGATCGTGGCCCCCCGGCAACATGGCAACCGAAGGAACACGGGAAGGTTTTAGTCAGTAAGAGTCTGACACGCCCTCCCGCTCCGCCCAAAGCGGAAGAAGTTATTTGATAATTTGCCACCCAAAAAAAAAAAGGTCGATAGAAGGTTAAGCTACGCTTGCCGCGGTCGGTTCATGGATGGGTGACCATCCATTACATATCGAGACCCCTCCGTGCCTCGGAAAGCACGTTAAGCCATTGGTCCCACATATACATCTATAATAATAGATTCCAAAACATTTGTTAAAATACTATGCTGCAATGCAACATTTCTTATTATCCCTTATGTATCACTCCCCCTGTCTTCCCAAATATAATTACAGTTGCAGCTTCAAAAGATAATTTCATTAGCAAGGCGTGTAACCTATTAAACTGAATCTCAGGCCATGGCATGCTTGGGCACGCCACAATTGCGGCGATAAGACCCCTCTTTGAGGAGTGGCTTGAGAGGCGCCACGGCGTCCTCACCTTCCGCCTGACGCAGGTCCTCACCGGACACGGCTGCTTCGGGAGGTTCCTGTTCAGGATAAGGCGGGAGGAAACGCCCGGGTGTCACCATTGTGTGAATCGCCCGGAGGACACGGTGGAGCATACGGTGGAGGTCTGCCCGGCTTGGGCGGAGCATCGCCGTGTCCTCGTGGAGGCGATCGGCGGCGGTGATCTCTCGAGTCTGACACGCCATCCCGCTCCACCCAGAGCGGGAGAAGTTATTTGATAATTACATCATCATCTGCCTAGCCTTTTCCCAACTATGTTGGGGTCGGCTTCCAGTCTAACCGGATGCAGCTGAATACCAGTATTTTACATGGAGCGACTGCCTATCTGACCTCCACAACCTAGTGACTAGGTAACACGATACCCTTGGTAAGACTGGTTGTCAGACTTTTTGGGCTTCTAACTACCCGTAACGCCTGTCAAAGATCTACAAATGACAGCCGGGATCAACGGCTTAACGTGCTTTCCGAGGCACGGAGGGGACTTGGTATGTAAAGATGGTCACCCATCCACGGACCAACCGCGGCAAGCGTAGCTTAACCTGATCGATCGACCCGTGCAGCTGTTATTACTTAGCCACAAGCCCCTATTTGATAATTACCCACCCAAAAAAAAAAAAAAATGGCCATGGCATGCTAAGATAGACCCCAGAGGTCTAATTGTATGCTTTATAAAGTGTAAGGAACATGTAATTTATAAAATAAATAAATAATAATAATAATTTATCAGGGTAACGTCTGATTTGGCTTATGCCTTTGTAGCTGAAAAAGATTTCTCATTTGGAGAGAGGCTTGGTTTTACTACGAATGGCGGAAGGGAATCAAGTTTAAGCTGGTAACCGCCGCCGATCAAAGGATGAACTTAAGAAAGAAATTGCAGAAAATAAATTGATTGAGTCCGACCGAATCTTGTTTTGCGGGTTTCGGATATTTTCAGCCGAAATATCCGTATTCGGAATTTTTCGTTTTATCTACTTATGCCTAAAAAAAAACAAATAAAAAAACGTGTGGCACTCGGGGACTGCCGCGGTAAAGCTATTGCATAGCATTTGTAACCTCCATACTTCCTATTTGTCAACGCTACACTTGGGATGATGACGTGACGACATAAAACAAAAATTACGTCATTACATGGTAGGCGGAGTGGGGGGTGTTAGGTTTTTTTCGTTACGGAATTTCTTGATTCGGTCGCCGCGCTCAAAGCCCGCGATAAAAGCTGCAATAGCTTAAAAATCTTCTTGTTTGGTTTTCGATTTTCGGTCGAAAATTCAAATCAGGCCAAAGGTCGATTTCGGCCGAAAAAAGTGTCGGAGTCTAATCGCAAAATGAGTTTAGTCAAAATAATCAAATGCCTATGAACGTGAAACCATTAGCACTGATACAATCGCCAAAGTTTTCTAGGTCAATAAAGTGATAAGGCAGATATTATTGTACTGTCCAAATTCCACTTACCATCCTGCCCTTGCCACATCCTCGTCCTCTGATTCCTCAATGGAAAAAACATGAACTTTCTTACCTGACAATTGATTGAATCGCTTACATATAAACGCGGCTTCAATTTCAAGACGTGATTTGATAACGAGATGAAACCTTATTTCGATTTTATCCCTGAGGAACTGCCTATCCGGGTTAGATAAATAATATTTTGTATATACCCTTTCCCCCTTTGTGCAAAGTTTCATCATCCGTTGACGTTGTATGTATTCAATGTTATATAAACTTGTATTTATAAATATTGTGTTGAAAGAAGTTGATTGGTCCTTTTTACGGATTTCGGTGAACTTGATCTTGTTAATGACGTATTTTTTGTTGGATAATTTTGGTTTTTTTGCTGTTGTGTAGACATCTTTATTTTCTATCATACTGTAGCTGTGTATACAACGTGAAACTTTGACGTCCCATAACTCCCCTGCCACACACTCGTCGAGTGGCATGAGAAGTAGCGAGGAAACTAGGCAGAAACGTAGTGTGGCAACGTTACTCGTCATGCCGCACGTCATGCTCCTCGTCATGCCCACTGCTCCGGGATCTTTAGTCGGTTTTTGGGCGCGAGTCAAAGAACGTAGTGCGAAGCATCGCGATTAATTGCACGAGCAGAGCAGTGTGTGGGCAGATAGTGCAATATCGCGGCAGCGCGAGGAGCAGAGCGATGAGCAGCGCGAGGAGCATAGTGTTGCAGGGTCATAAGGTTATGCTACAAGTAAAAATAATACAAAAAGTCCTAGAACAAGTGTTCCAAAAATACATAGTTTCGATCATAATTCAACATTAGTTTTATTGATAAGTACGAGTAAATCATTTTCATTCAAACCAATAATTCATATTTAAAGCCAAGAAAATACGACGTTGTCATAATTCACATAAGGTTGTTTTACATAAATAAATAATCGTGACTTTATCGCATTATTTTGTAAGCAAGAAAAATAAAAACAAAAAAAGTAATTAAAAATTAATAACATGCCAGTTGATTCTTTAACATGGTCTCATTAATACCCTAGAGTTATGGAATATCAAAAGGAACACCTTGTATATGGAACTATTCATAAACTTTAATAAAAATCCCACCACTTTTCTAAGCCAAATTCATCGCTTCGATACTTGTCGTTGTCGATGTTTCGATTTCCAAAATTGAAAAGCTTTTAATTAAGCTTATTTCCGGATTCATAACATCTTCATCTTCACATGTTTGTCATACCTATACTCCATAGCTTTAGTTAGATATATGTATAAAAGTAAACAAAAAAAAAACGTGTGGCACTCGGGGACTGCCGCAGTAAAGCTATTGCTTAGCATTTGTAACCTCCATACTTGCTATTTGTCAACGCTACACTTGGGATGATGACGTGATGACATAAAACAAAAATTACGTTCCCATGACAACATCACGTTTCCCATGACAACATCACGTTGTCATGGGAACCGTCATTACATGGTAGGCGGAGTGGGGGGTGTTAGGTTTTATTTTCGTTACGTTACGGAATTTCTTGATTCGGTCGCCTCGCTCAAAGCCCGCGATAGAAGCTATGCAATAGCTTAAAAACCACGTGACGAGACAGCTGTCAAGTAACCGACTAAACGTAATACCTGTCACTTCAGTTGTCATGCTACGTCACAGTTGTACTCTTCAATTTAGCAACGTTATAATTCATTGAAGTTTGGAGTTTGGGCTCTTTACAATAGACAGATTACAAAATATTACATTATTATTTTAAATCTAACAAAAAATTGTGCTCAAGCAGTTACATCTACGAAAAGTAGTTTAAGAATAAATGATAAAGTTTAACATGCATAGTTTTTTTATTATTATTTATTTAAAGGGATTTGTCGCTTAGCGACCACATCGCCCAGTGCAGAAAAACACAAAATTGTTGATGACAATAAAAAAATAAAGTTTAATAAAAACTGTAACCCGACTACGGGAAAATAAAAATGATCTGAAAAGTACGAAACAAGCAAATATTTCAGACAGAAATCAAGACATAGGCACAAAAATGGTCCAGGTAAAGCCGTGGTCGCATGCCTGTATACCATGTTGGTGCCAAGAACACCTACAAAATTATAATGGCATGCGACCACGGCTTTACCTGGACCATTTTTGTGCCTATGTCTTGATTTCTGTCTGAAATATTTGCTTGTTTCGTACTTTTCAGATCATTTTTATTTTCCCGTAGTCGGGTTACAGTTTTTATTAAACTTTATTTTTTTATTTTATACTTTTCCGTTTTTACACTTGATAAACGTAAATAAGAGTAGAGTAATACAATTGTTCAGTAATTAACCTATTTTAAATTCCAATAGCAGTGCATAGTGCTTTGGACGAAACCATAGAGCGATTTATTTCGACGCCAACACCATATCGACGCTAGAAAGGCATATTGTATGAACGACCACCTTGGTCAAAATTGAGTTATTTATATCGTTGGAATCGGCAGATTTTTCTCTTTCGAATGGTCTAGGTTTCATTTAAATCTGAACACTTTTTTGGTCGTTAATACAACGGTGATTTCAGTCATTTTCGTATTGAATTTTGTTTTAAATCCAACCATTTTCGTCATTTGTTTCATAAACCGTACATATCGTTAGAAAGTTGGCCTTAATTCATTTAGCTTGTTTTGTTTAATTAAAGATTTAATCTTATGACACTTTACCAAATCATTTTTTTCATTGTTTTTTCAATAAAACGTTTTACTAGTTGACCACTTTATCAAATCATGAAAATAAAACAATTTATTTGTCCATAATGTTTTGTTTATTGTCCGTTAAAACACTGTACCTTTCTACTAATTACAATAATTTGGACGTTAAGCGCATTTTGTCGTCAATGTTTAATAACAAGTTGGTCGATCATACATTTTTACCTGACATAATTTTGACGTATCGTAAGCATTTAAGCTACTTTAATAAAAGCGAAGTTTTTTGTTTTAGTAAGTTAAGCCTACTTAAAAAATAGTTTTTGTGTGAAATAGTGGTAGATAAGCTGTACTCCGGGAGCACATTTTATGCGCGCGAACCGGTGCGAATAAGGTCTGAGCGTTGTGATGGCGCTTCAGTCAACCACGCACTGTCGATGTCGGTGATCACGCACGAACTGCCCGCTTTACTCGAAAATTGTTTTCTCTTAAATACGAGTACACCAACAGTCAGACATCAATTTATAGTGGCGTCCGAACGATGCAAGAGGATATTAAGAAACGTTAGATCCATTAGACTAAGAAGGACATTAATGTTTGAACCATATTTAGCTGACTGTGAACAGGTAAGTGTAATATTAAAGTACCTACCAAATCAAAATGCATGAACTGAGAACTTACTATTAACATACCTACCTACATTTAATACCCGTATTTGTTTTTACTTTAGGACGAAAACGTAGTAGCTGACGAATCGAATATTATTAAGGAAACCAGCAATCAAGTATGTTACATTTACATCTGGGAGTGGCGCGAGGAGGCGAAACGCCGGGGCGTAACTACGATGCCGCGAGAAATCACGGCACAGCGGCAGAGCTCCGGCGGGATCTCATGGCGTCATAGAGAGTGTAATTGTCGCAACCCAGTGCTGGGCACGCCACAATTGCAGCGATAAGTCGCCTATATAAAGAGTGGCTAGAGAGGCGCCACGGAGTCCTCACCTTTCGCATGACGCAGGTCCTCACCGGACACGGATGTTTCGGGAAGTTCCTGTTCCGGATAAGGCGGGAGGAAACGCCCGGGTGTCACCATGGTGTGGATCGGATCGCCCGGAGGACACGGTGGAGCATACGGTGGAGGTCTGCCCGGCTTGGGCGGAGCACCGCCGTGTCCTCGTAGACGTGATCGGCGGCGGTGATCTCTCGCATCCGGCCTTTGTCCAGACCATGATACGGAGCGAGAGTAACGCTCGCGAAGGAGGAGGCGTGAGGGAGAACGCGTGAGGGAGAGGCAAACTTCGCGCCTTCACGCTCCTAGTCGCCACAGGAGATACCCTGAGCGTCGTAAATCCCAGACCGATTCCCGGCCACCGTAGGCGAGCGTGGGCTTGCGGACGGTGAGCAATGGGTAGCTCGTCATTCGATAAGGACCAGACCGGGGTCGACGGCGCGTTGTGTTCCACGCGCGCCTCAAAGAGATGTCAGCACAACTGACGGGGTCCGCTAGGACCGATGCCTACCGGGGTCGCGGGAAAGTCCGAAAGGGATATCGTGGCCTCTGGCAACATACAGGCAACTAAAGGAACACGGCTGGGTTTTAGTCAGTAAGAGTCTGACACGCTCTCCCGCTCCGCCCAGAACAACAAAAAAAAAGTATGTTACATTTTAGAAAAAGGATTTAGACAATATTTTTATAAATAAAATACAGCATAAATGACATAGCAGCTACTAAAAAAGTTGAAGTTTTGGTAAAAATAGATGTCCAGGAGATGATTTGTATAAAAACAGACTTCCTATTACTAAATACAAATTATGCTGATTTGGTAAAGCTTTGTAAAATCTCACGTACACACGTAGGTAGGTATCATGAGGACTATCTTAATTTGAAAACTTGCAACGTTAAAGAATTGTTGCCAGATTTGTAGAAGATGTCGACGATTGAGGTTAGGTAAATAGTAAATACTAAAATGGGATATTTACCATGTACATTATCGCATGTGAATAACCATGACATTATACAATTTTATAAGTTAGGTATTTCACCAAAATTTGATTTATTAAAAAAAATCGTGATTTTTTTTTCGCAATTGAACACAGTGTGTTATTCGAGTAGGTACCTATTTGCTAAATGGTTTTACTTTTTATTACACTACCTAGTACCTATAAGAGTCTACTAGGCACATACTAGTAATGTTTAATATTGTTGTATCTGTATAATTTTCATAAGACTGATTGATGTCAAAGTTGAGTAGTTTTTTGTTTAATAAAATTAATGTAAAAAGTTGCTTTATGTTTTGTTACTACATGTCATACGAACATCTGTATAATTTTTATTAGACTTGATCTCAAAAAGTACGTAGTTTTTTTTTAATTATAAATGTGAATCTCGTTTTTGATTTAGTTTTTTTAAGTTATAAACAAGTTGTTTTATGTTTTTGTTGTTATTTATCAACTGTTTAACTTTGTGAAGTGTGCTGTTGTGTAATTGCAATTGTTATACTTCTTTATTTTGTATTTTATTTTTACCTGCCGCTAAAAACTAAAGTAATATTGGGATATAATACCTTGATCGTAACCGTAACTAAGATTAATGAGTAAGATTAGATTTTTTGGTTTTCCTTGGTTGACTAACTCGGCCTGTTAAAACATTTTATTGGAATATTAAAGTTTACCGAATAGAACATAAGATACTTTAGTTGTAGGTTGTACGCAGCTATTCGATCGTTAAAACATTTTTTACAGGACTTCTAATGTTGGAATTGTGACTTAAGTCAATTTTACCTGACCAAGATTATTCACAATCTTGTATTATCTCCTAAAAATAGATCAAAAAGGCATAAAAAAATATTTTGAGTTACTAACTAAATAATAAATATATTAAACAATAACTATTTTGAATTTCAACAAAAATACTCCAGTTGTTAATTTATTATGATTTTTTTTGTGAAATTTAAAACTTCAAATCAATTTATTGAACAGTTTAAGCAATGGTCGTTAATACAATTTGCCTTTCTAGCGTCGATATATCGATATCGAGCTTCGAAGAAATCCAAAATATAAATATTTCGTTGTACTTGTTTTTCTTCATAAGAGTGGAATTTCAAATCGGTATTACTTATTAAGATTTGATTAACTGCACGTTGGTAACATCTTGCGATACTACGTAGCGCAGTCTCACTTTTGCTTGTTTTTAACGATTTAAACATATTTGTTTACTTTGAAAATATAATATTATATACATATTTGTAATGTGCTCGTCAAGACCTTTCTTTTGATACCAAACATGTCATGATCATCCCATTTTAATTTTTTTCGAGGTTAGAAATTTACGTGTAAAGTCCACCAAATTAAATTTAAGGAAAAATTATATAGCCTATGTCACCTGGACTATTATTACGAATCTATTGATACCTCATTCATCAAAATCGGTTTAGTAGTTTAGGCGCTACGGTGGAACACACGTAAAAACAAACATACATACATACATACATACATACAAACATACAAATATACAAACATACATACTCTTCCTTTATATAAACTCTTCCTTTTGGCTTTGCCGTAGTCGGGTAAAAATAGTGATAAGGTCATCTTATCACTAACAAAAAATCTGAAATAAATTTAATTTGTTTTTATCGTATTTTGAAACAAGAAAGCGACATCCCTAAAACTCTTTTTACAATTTGGTTACCTTTATTTAATTACGCAAACCAATGGAGTATATTTTTGAAGTGAAAACTTCTATAGGCGCGTTGGGCATTTTTGAGATGGGCCTAGACCATTGATTTCGCGACCAGTACCCTAATTATGCCTAATTTGTTTCATTTTGACAGTTCAACAACATTCATTGCGTTATTTACGTTGTTGAGCAGATTTTTTTCCAACTTAGGAAGCAATGGATTTAGCAATCTGTTTCAAATCGAAACAGATTGTGTTGTATTACGCAATTAGGGTACTGTTACCTACACTGTGGAGTAAAAGACATCAACGCTTTGATTACTGCGGTGCTGATTTTTTTCAAGTTTTCACTTCTGTCGGCCACCCCGGAGTGCCACTGTTTGTTTTTTAACAAAGTACATTTTGGTAACAAGCTTCAAAGAACTCACATTAGCACATGTTGAATTAACTCAGATGCAGGTGCATAGTTACCAAAACTAACTTTATTAGCAAACTGCTGTCCCCCTCTGAACATTTAATTAAATCACGTTTTGTCTGCTTTCATTCGTTTTTTTTACTGACGATCTATTCAAATGTATTTTTTACATCTCGTTGCTAATTGGAAGTTGGACTAACTGTGTTGACTGCCTCCCAAAAACGAGTAATGAAACGGTTTTGATTTGTTTTCCTAACTTAGCTAACGTTAACGATCACGAGCTCGTAGCTAAGTAATAACAGCCGCTTCGCTTGCCGGGGTTGGCCTGTGGATAGGTGACCATTTCTACATACATTCCTCATACCTCTGAACAACTATTAAGTATTGCAAAGTTCAGCAGAAAGTGTGTATGAACCAAGGAGACGTGAAGAAATCACAAGGATGTAAAGTAAGCATACCTTCATTCAAAAGTTCATTATCATGACGACACAATAAGTCAGCAGTTTCTTACTTTAATTAAGGTTTTTGACCACAGTTTATTGACCTCAAATTGCTAAATTGACTGCGTGAAAGACCACACTTGCTTCTCAATTGTGTTTCATGAATTAAAAGACAAAATTCCCACGAAAAATTAGAGGTTTTAAACCGGAAATTTTTAAACTATCAGTTGGAATGATTAAAAAACCTATTATTAGAAGATGTCTATACTTACTTATTTTTACTTTCCATTGAGTCGTAAGAGTAGAGTAAGGAAGGTGATTACGCAAGTTTGTAAATTGTCTTTGGTCTCTGGCCCTGACATCAAGCAATAGAGAAAATTTGTCAAACTTTTATTAGTTATCTTAAATACGAGGCTTTTAGCTAATTTGTAAATGTTTGTGCAGAATAAAAAAAATTCTTTCTGATTGACCACATCAAGTCTAATCAAAGTAGTGTCAATGTTTCGACAGAAATGGACAATTAAGCATAAGGATAAAGAGTCAGGTTTCTGCAGACAGGCTCAACGCAACTCTGGTGGAACAATTTCTATGAAAACTGCCTGGAAATAGTTCTACTAGTGTCGCGTCGCGCCTGCCTGCGGGGGCCTTTATGCGTGTTAGTGACTAACCTGGTGTCAGAGTTTTAAAGCCGCCCTTGGGCCTCTGACTTGGCTTCACATGCCGTCAAGAAATATCTCTGAAAAAAAATAACCCTCAGGAATATCTCGTGTCCGATAAGCCGTGACTTTAATGCTAAACTCACGGCAGCACACATCAGCAGCGCCTCATCGGCAATCATTACACTTATTTTCGTATGTATTATTTTCGTTCCGAAGTATTCAGTCCGTACTATTTTAATGAAACCCTCAATTTAATCTACCATAAGTCACTTAATATGCTAAGTTGGAACAGCCGGGGCTTAAAAGGGGCAGGACTTAACAAGACCTTTTTTTTTTTTTTTTTTTTTTTTGGGGTGGGAAATCATCAAATGACTTCTCCCGCTCTGGGCGGAGCGGGAGGGCGTGTCAGACTCTTACTGACTAAAACCCACCCGTGTTCCTTCAGTTGCCGTGTTGCCAGGGGGCCACGATTTCCCTATCGGTTTTCTTCGAACCCCCGGCAGGCATTGGCCCTAGCGGACCCCGTCAATTCTGCTGACATCTCTTTGAGGCGCGCGTGGAACACAACGCGCCGTCGACCCGGGCTTGGTCCTTATCGGACGGCGAGCTACCCATTGCTCACCGTCCGCAAGCCCGCGCCTACGGTGGCCGGAAATCCTCTCGTGACTCCCGACGCCCAGGGCGTCTCCTGCTGCGGCGGTTAGGGGCGCGAGGGCGCGAAATTTGCCTTTCCCTCACGCGCTCCGTCTCCTCCTTCGCGAGCATTACTGCTTCGCAGAACGAGGTGACGGCCTGCCATTTCCTCTCGCTCCGTAGCATGGCCCGAATCAGGGCCGGACGCGAGAGATCACCGCCGCCGATCGCTTCCACGAGGACACGGCGATGCTCTGCCCAAGCCGGGCAGACCTCCACCGTATGCTCCACCGTGTCCTCCGGGCGATCCACACAGTGATGACACCCGGGCGTTTCCTCCCGCTTTATCCTGAACAGGTACCTCCCGAAACAGCCATGTCCGGTGAGCACCTGTGTCAGGCGGAAGGTGAGGACGCCGTGGCGTCTCTCTAGCCACTCCTCAAAGAGGGGTCTTATCGCCGCAATTGCGGCGTGCCCAGCGCTGGGTTGCGACAATCGCACTCTCCATTCCGCCATGAGATCCCGCCGGAGCTCTGTCCGCTGTGCCGCAACTTCTTGCGGCATCGGAGTTAGGCCCCGGCGTTTCGCCTCCTCGCGCCACTCCCAAATGTGCGCGAGAGGACTTAACAAGACCTGTATTTATAGTTTCCGCCAAACTTTAAATACAGGTCCCATTCAGAACACCACATACTGGTTTTCTTTACATTGTAAATATCATTTTCTCAGATCAATAAATAAAATAACATCACCCCCGACTCTGAATTTGTGCTCGGTTGATGGAGTCGCCCCCTTAAACTTACGGTTGGTGTGCTATTAGCAACCCCTCTGCCTAACCCTTCAGTTCAATTAAATTGAATAGAATACTCTTTATTACGCACACCATAATCTATAGTAATAATATTCTAAAGAGGTAAAATGTGTTTGCATGTCGGGGGTAATCTTCGGAACTAGAGATTCGATTCCTAAATCCTTTCACTAATGGAAAGCTACATTATCCCTGATTGTCATAGGCTACAACAGTGGCACTCCGGGAGTGCCGACAGAAGTGAAAACTTGAACAAGATCGCCTTGGTGGAAGAAAAATACTTGCATAAAACATTGATCCGTAACGTATTATAAGTAAAGAGCATAATCGCGTTTACAAAACCTTTAAAGTAAAAATACTTGCATAGAACAATGATCCGTAACTTAATATAAATAAAGAGCACAATCGCCTTTACAAAACCTTTAAAGTAAAAATACTCATACTTGCATAGAATAATGATCCGTAACAAAATATAAATAAAGAGCACAATCGCGTTTACAAAAATGAGGTGTCGTCATGGTGTCGCGAAATCAATGGACAATGGTTTAGTTAGTGCCATCTCAAAAATGCCCAACGCGCCTAAAGAAGTTTTTACTTCAAAAATATTTTGAAAACCACGCGGGCTAAATGTTAGTCAAAATATAGGTACTTATCTATTATATGTATATTTTTCCAAAGAAAAAAGATATAACAAGCGAGACTGTCGCTCCACCATTTATCGAAATCGATAGTGAAACTTCTCGAATTGGTCTCGACGATTCTTCACGCACATTACGTCCAGAGCGATGTTAATTGTAAAATTAAGTAATTTCTCAGTGACTGTCAGTCGTCGACTCATTCATCTGAGTCCGGCCAAGGCGAACGACGACCGGAATCAAAGCGATTTTGTGGTCTAAGTTATAAGAATAGGGCAACAGTTTTTTTTAAGTGCATTTATTTTGTTAATGTCACCCTCTAAGGACATGTAGTGACCTTACTGGTGATGTTCTTGAGGAAGGTCAGGTGCGTAGTACCAACTCGCAACCGGCGTACGTGTACGAGCAGATGTATGAACGTAAATGAATCAAAAGGAGCATGTAAAGATCTTAGCAGGTAGCATTCAATAACTACCTATCTCCATGGGAACAAGTAGTAAAATTATGATTTTAGGTTTGTCTTGTTAATGTAGGTAAGCACAATTTACTTTCTATTCCAAAGTCAGCTTCAAAATCCGCTGCCAATTATTCCTGTCCTATTTTGTGCTGTAAATTATATCCCATGTATTTCAGCCTTACCGGTTCAGCCGTGTAATCAAACCGCGTTAGCCGACGTTCGCACGGACGTAATAAAATTGCGGCGGGATTTTATCACGCACTGGATTTTCAACTCGGTGTTAAGCCGAGCGTTGAGAATCCAACGCGCTGGGACGCACTCTCATCCCAGAACGTTGAAAAGCACTCTGTTGGATTTTCAACTCTCGGCGCTGAGCAGAGCGTTGAAAATCCAGTGCACAAAAAGAATCGCCGCGGTTTTATAACGTCCGTGCGTACTTCAGCTTAGGGTGCATTAAGTATTTGAGAATTGACTCCCATAAATTAGAACCGTATCTTCATGCATGCTTAGATATCTTGTAAGTAGACCACCGCATGACTAAGACAACTCTTCAAATATTAAACACGCATTACGCGCACGCACATTTTTTTTATATTAACCTGTCTTTTATTACATTATATTTTATTCTGATATCTAATTTATTAAAGCGGACACACACTTCTCTGTTTATTCTAGCATATGGCACTCGTGGGTTGCAGCTGAAAATCAGCGTCAGGTGGTACACTTTGTGTTGTCATCTGACAATATGCTGAGCTGAGGCCCTTTTGGCATTATAATCATTGTTTTCTGTTTTTTATAGTTATAAGGTGTATTTCCTCTGCTGTAATGCCAATAAACGCATTTTTCTTTCTTTCTTTCTTTCTATTTATCGCGTAAAACTTGTAAGTTGCACCACAAAACAGTTACATTTATCACGTATTCTTCCGGCCGGCAATGTAGCTGATGCGTCGCTAACCGAGTTAAGAGAGAATTAATTATAAAATCACACTGACGACTAGATTGCGGGACTAATTAATAGCTGTCTCTTACACTAATTTGTATAAATGGAACGAATTTAGTTAGTAAATGCATAAGGAAGTCGATTTTAAAATGATATTGTAAAGAAAAGGAGTAAGACCACCCATTGTATAGGTACTAGTTTTAAATGTTTGTCCTTTTTGTTTAATGTAAAATAAATAAAGTGTTTCAAAATAATAAGTAATTTTATTTTTATTTTTTAGCTATTACGTAGCTTTTATCGCGGGCTTTGAGCGCGCCGACCGAATCAAGAAATTCCGTAACGAAAAAAACCTAACACCCCCCCACTCCGCCTACCATGTAATGACGGTTCCCATGACAACGTGATGTTGTCATGGGAACGTAATTTTTGTTTTATATCATCACGTCATCATCCCAAGTGTAGCGTTGACAAATAGGAAGTATGGAGGTTACAAATGCTATGCAATAGTTTTACCGCGGCAGTCCCCGAGTGCCACACGTTTTTTTTTTAGCAAATTTATTTTTATTTTTATATTGAACATGATGAATAAACAACATCATTATCATCCACATAATTATACTATTATAGTTTTAAATATGTTAGTCTTTTTTGTTAAATGTAATATAAATAAAGTGTTACAAAAAAATATGTTAAGTTTTAAGAAATATTTAAAAATGTATTTTATACAGAAAAGAATGAATAAACGACATCATCATCATCCACAGCCCAACTTAACCATTGCTGAGCATAGGCCTTTCCTTTCTTATGCCAATGCCCCACTCTCCTGTGCCAGCCTCATCCAGGTTCTACCCGCGATGGTAACAATATCGTCCGCCCATCTGGCCGCCGGACGACCGACATTTCGTCTTTGAACGCCACTCAGTCAATAAACGACATAATAATAAATAACTTACCTACTACCTGTTTCTTCTGCCTATACTCCATTTGAAATAAGATTAGACATTTAACTAAACCTTTTTTACAATTCGTTCAACCGATTTTGACTTATATTGCGTTGGTACCATGACAAATTGCAGCTGCAGTAAACATTGGTATTGTAACCACTTTTTTTGCTTTTAATACTATGCTTATGCCTACGGTATAGAAGTCAAAATCGGTTGAACGGCCTGTAAAAAAGGTTTGTTTAAATGTCTAATCTTATTTCAAATATAATATAGGTATATGTTACGGGTCAGTGACAGCTCGGCCCGAGTCAACTCACCCCGAATAATAATACCAGATACGGGCCGAACCCGATTTAGGGTTAACTAGTTCAGCGAAGGCCAAATTGGCCCTAAGTTCCTAACGTGCTTCGGAGAAACTATTTTGGACTAAGACAAACCAGTTTATCGCAAAATCGAATTTGGTTTGTCTCATAGGGTATCACCCACCAACATAAATTACCATTATAGGCTCGTGCAGACTGGCGCGACACGACACCGATAATTATTCTACCGTGAAGTTTTCTTAGAAATTGTTTTATTAGAGTCGCGTCGCGCATGTTTGCGAGAGCCTTTAGTTATACGGCCATTTTCCCAACAAAAATAAGTAGTCCACCATATCCATGTAAGACAAAGTCCCTAACCTCGCAAAGGAAATATTATGTTAAATAATTATGTTTTAATAAAATAAAATTTGAAAACATTGTAAAAACCATTTTTACTTTTATAAGAGTAACCGTAGAGTTTCTTGCCGGCTCTTCTCCATAGGAAACGACCAATTGGAACCGTGCACCTAGATTCTGACGTTACATAAGTGCCCTTATAGGTTTATGTGAAATAAAATATTCTGAATTTGAATTTGAAAAAAATATTTAGTGAGTGTATAACGTCTGATGTCATTAGTACCTATATATAATTCATTTAATGATAATTAATCAGGTGATAAACTATTTGATTACTTTGTATCAGGATGTCCTGAATCCGTATTAGTCAACTAATGGAAATAACCTGGTACTTACATTAGGTAAGGTCAGGAATTTTTTTAAGCTAATAGCATAGCTTTTATCGCGGGCTTTGAGCGCGGCGACCGAATCAAGAAATTCCGTAACGTAACAAAAATAAAACCTAACACCCCCCACTCCGCCTACCATGTAATGACGGTTCCCATGACAACGTGGTATTGTCATGGGAACGTAATTTTTGTTTTATGTCATCACGTCATCATCCCAAGTGTAGCGTTGACAAATAGGAAGTATGGAGGTTACAAATGCTATGCAATAGCTTTACCGCGGCAGTCCCCGGCTACACGTTTTTTTATAACCGACGAAAAATTTCAACGCAGGGGGTTCAGAATCCTGCCGGGGGTTCGAAGAAAACCAATAGGGAAATCGTGGCCCCCCTGGCAACACGGCAACTGAAGGAACACGGGTGGGTTTTAGTCAGTAAGAGTCTGACACGCCCTGCCGCTCCGCCCAGAGCGGGAGAAGTTATTTGATGATTTCCCACCCAAAAAAAAGGGGGTTCAGAATCATGTACTGAATCCATGGTAACAGTTTTCACGTCGATGTATACCACCCTATATGTAAACTACCTTGTTATTATTTACTGTGAAGTTTACTTAAACGCACAATGCTGCGTCACTTTTAGGCATTTTAGATAAACTATAAATAAAACAGATAATGTTTTCATATGTCGTTTATTTTGATGAATCACCAATCTCATGCTATTTATAGTATTTCAAGTGCTTTACATACCAACTAAGACAAAAACATGACATGATTCAACGCCAAAAATAGAAGACGGCAAACATGCAAAGATAAAGTAACTTAGTCAAAAAGATGTAAATACATGTCTACTTGTGGGATGAAGCAAGTTCGGATTATTAAAAACATGCCTTTACTATTCGCTTGGGCGTAATAAAAGAAAGTTATGTAAAGAAGAAACAACTATATCTGCTGAATACAACCAATAAGAGAGAACAATTTCAGTTATTCATAGCGCTGTATTATCATGCTCCGCGTAGTTGTAACTCCATACGACTGCCATTGTATTCTGCTCAGTTTATGAACTGAATATTTCGGGTTCTCATACCAGCAGAGCAATTTTCTTTTTCACTCGGCCCTAACGGAATGATTTATTGTTTCAGATGCCAGCGATGTAGACTAAGCGAGTTGAAAACATTGGAACGGTGAAAAAGTTTGACGTATTTCTGCACAAGTGAACAGTTTCGAAATTTCCCATCCTTGTTTGTGTTGTGACGTGAGCGTTGAGTGATGTTCCAAATTTAAAATGTGCGATGGTGATTGGCTTTTGCGCCGGGTGTCATTGTGATTAGTGATGTGCTGTGTCGATAGTGGTTATCGTTAGTCGTCAAGATGGCGACGATGGATCTCACCAATGAGGTGGTCCGTTTGCGGGTCGAGCTGGAGAAGGTGTCCACAGAGCGAGACATGCTCCTCTGTGAAGTCTCCAACCTGAGGCGGGAGCTGGAACTGAGCGAGTTGAAACACTTGCAAGATGACGTCAGGTGAGTCATGCTAACAATTATTTAATAAAACGGTCTCGAAAGGTAACTTTACATAGAAGATAGCGTTCCACATACAATCTTTGTACATAACAACCGTTTCCGAGCAAACAAAGGGTGCCTACGTCTTGTAGGTCCTTTCAAAAGCTCGACAGTTCGTCGGGGACCTCTCATACCACAGACAATGATGAGGTCCAAGTGACGCGCTGAAAGCCACCTTCAACACTTACCTATATTATTACCATAAAATAACTCAACCTTAACTTTCATACAAATGTATGCCAACAATTCAATCAAACCATATTTAATAAACCATATTTAATGAGAGAGATGATTTAGAGGGGCTTGTGGCTAAGTAACAACAGCTGCACGGGTTGATCGATCAGGTTAAGCTACGCTTGCCGCGGTTGGTCTGTGGATGGGTGACCATCTTTACATACCAAGACCCCTCCGTGCCTCGGAAAGCACGTTAAGCCGTTGGTCCCGGCTGTCATTTGTAGATTTTTGACAGTCGTTACGGGTAGTTAGAAGCCCAAAAAGTCTGACAACCAGTCTTATCAAGGGGTATCGTGTTACCTAGTAACTAGGTTGTGGAGGTCAGATAGGCAGTCGCTCCATGTAAAATGTTGGTATTCAGCTGCATCTGGTTAGACTGGAAGCCGACCCCAACATAGTTGGGAAAAGGCTAGGCAGATGATTTAATATTTAATGAGTTTTAACTTTTATGTTCTGGAAAATGATAAAACTTTTAACCTGCTGTTATTTATAAAGAGGCTGACGTTATCAAAATAATAATAATATACCAGCCTATTATTGTCCCACTGCAGGGCAAAGGCCTCTTCTCATACAGAGAAGGCACGAGCATTGAGCACCACGCTTGTTCAAGACGGTTTGGTGATTACATAGTTATATTAACTACAAGTTCCGTACCCTAATTGCGTAATACAACACAATCAGTTTCGATTTGAAACAGATTGCTAATTAATCCATTACTTCATAAGTTGGAAAAAAAATCTGCTCAACAACGTAAATAACGCAATGAATGTTGTTGAACTGTCAAAATGAAACGAATTAGGCATAATTGTTTACGAAAATAAGTTACGCAATTAGGGTACAGGTTCCCCCTCACGATGTTTTCCCCAATAATCCTTTACAAATCCATTGACCAAACAAGTTAATCAAAAACCGCTCTCCCTCACTCCTTAGCCCTCTTCCACACGCGTGCCTATTACTCCCATTGTTTGGGAGGTTTCCGTCGACGGTGACGTCAGAAGGTCCTCCGCGCTCTTTCAAAAGACCCTTTTACACGAGTCGACGTCGAGCAGCATATAAAGGAGACATTGACGTGGTCGTGTATCTTATATGAGAGCTCTATTTGGGAACACAAAAACGACATGATTTATAATTATAACTTGGATCGGGATTTTTGACGGATTCGTGTGACTTTTTAAGAGTTGAACTATATTTGTAAGGAGGTATGGTATTAATTAAACGGCTGTGTTTGTCTTAATTGAACATACTTTAAACAGTGTGTTGTAGATGATTCGGGCAGCGGTTGTTGTAGCGATTTTTGGGAAAGACAATTTTCTTCAATAAACTTCCATTGAGCACTAAGACTTCGTTCTGGACACATCTCGTGTAATAAGTTTTTATACCTAATGGCAGAATCAACATCGACTAATTGTGATTTTTGTATTAATTTCGTTGATGATGTTTATCACTGTGTCCGCAACGAGGAATTTAGAAAAAGCCTTGATTGTAGACTTAGAGAGGTAGGTTACTGTAATAGTGCTTTAGCTGTGCCATTTTCTGACGCAGCTAGAGTAAGTACTTTACAAATTAGCTATGCTAATGTTTTGTTAAATATAAATTAATGTGATTTTGTTAAGCCAACCAGTACCCTAATTGCGTAACTTATTTTCATAAACAATTTTGCCTAATTTGTTTCATTTTGATAGTTTATTGCGTTATTTACGTTGTTGAGCAGATTTTTAAGCTATTGCATAGCTTTTATCGCGGGCTTTGAGCGCGGCGACCGAATCAAGATATTCCGTAACGTAACGAAAATAAAACCTAACACCCCCCACTCCGCCTACCATGTAATGACAACGTGATGTTGTCATGGAAATTATTGAAAAAAAAAAAGCGATTATAATAAAAAAATATGAAAAAAAAAATGCTAAAAATAACATGATTATTTTCAATTGAGGGTAGTTTTTTTTTTTCCACAATTTTATGAGGACGCCTAACTACTTCCAATAATTATGGAGTTTGTTTCATCGCGACCGATCATTTAGTTTAAAAGTTACCGACGATTCGTTACAATTTTTTATTTTAAATTCCATACTTATAAAATATTAAAAAATTATTCACATTATTTAAAAAAAATCCGTCGATAAAATTAAGCATAGATTCCCTCCCTCATTTTGATATGTGCATATTATAGAGACTTACACTGTTTATGCTTATTCACTCTCATATATCTGTCAGATTATTACTTCCTTCTTTTACTGAACAAGTAAGTAGTTAAAAAAACACTAACGTACAGCAGTACAATAATAATTACAGTAATATTATGTAAGTAATTAAAGGTCATAGTTTAAAAATAATAACAGCTTGTCACTTGCTAGTTGAGAGTTGTTTTCCTCAGTTGAGTCATTACCTATTGCATGGGAGAATACTGCATAATAACATGCATTGTGGTTCTTGGTTTCAGCTTAAAATAGGTTTACTTACATAAATGGTAATTATGATACATAAGTAAATATATATAAAGAAACGTTTCTGAGCCATACAAATATAATTCAGTTTATGCACTGTCTGATTCCTAAGATTTCCTGAGTGTTATTTGTTTAAAAAAAAAAACATACACATATTCCTTATTTTGAAAAACAGTGGCATTCCAGGAGTGCCGACAGAAGAGAAAACTTGAAAAAAAAAAAAACGTGTGGCACTCGGGGACTGCCGCGTTACAGCTAATGCATTTGTAGCCTCCATACTTCTTATTTGTGAACGCTACACTTGGGATGATGACGTGATGACATAAAACAAAAATTACGTTCCCATGACAATATCACGTTGTCATGGCAACCGTCATTACATGGTAGGCGGAGTGGGGGGTGTTAGGTTTTTTTCGTTACGAAATTTCTTGATTCGGTCGCCGCGCTCAAAGCCCACGATAAAAGCTATGCTTATATAGCTTTAAAAAAATCGGCACCGCGTAATCAACGCGTTGATGTCTTTTTAATGGTCAAAAGCTGGTGTCGTCACAGTATCGTGAAATCAATGGTTTAGTCCCATCTCAAAAATGCCCAACACGCCTAAAGAAGATTTCACTTCAAAAACCTGGTAAGTACCGGCTGACTCAGCATAAAATATCGTTTAGAAGTGTTTTAATATGAATGAATGAATGAAATGCACCGATCCCAGCGTGGTATAAAACTAGACTCGATAAATCGAATGAACCCCAAGATTTGCACTAGCCCTTGAAGCCTCATGTTTCATATAATAATAATAAATAATAAAATCTTTATTTATACAAAAACATACAGAGTTTGAAAATACAGTGTAATACTCGTAATACATTTGGTTTAGAAAATACATTTATAGTTTGTTGCAAAATCTGTACAAGAATAATATTCACTACCTCTTAAGCTAGGGTATACCTGTATTATAAGAGGTAGTTTACGGTCAATAATCAGCAAAAACTTATATCTCAAGTGGACTGTGTCATTCTACTGTATGGTAATAATAGAGTAAAATTGTATGTTGTGTGTTAGTGTATGTGAGTGGTGTGTGTGTGTAGGTGTGTGTGTGTATTATACAAGAAAGGTGAGTAAAGACTCCGTGTAAGAGTAATCCTTAAGGAGCAGCCACTCTGTTACATTAGATTTTAGTGCATTTGAATTTAGATTTATAATATTTAGATGTTTGTTAATGTTTTTATAGATATGGGTACTTAGTATATAATATTGATGTTTGGCGAACGCGGTCTTATGTTGTATATTTGGTGGAACGTACGTGCGTTTGTTTGTCATATGGGGAGGAAGGCCCGCGTGCTTTCTAAGGGTGGATTTAAGCACATAAAGCTGACGGACCGTAAGTACTTTACAGTCAGAGAAGAGTTCAGTTGTTGGATACCGGTAGGGCTTTTTCGTCATGACTTTAAGAATAGCTCGCTGTGCTCTTTCCACCCTCAGAAATCTAGTCTTAGCCGCACCGCCCCACGTAGCTATGCAATAACCAATCACTGATTGGCATAGTGCAAGGTACACCATCTTAAGAGTTTTTAGGTCGGCGGATTCTCTAAGAGACTTAAATATATGTATAAGACGTAAAGTTCTGGTGGTGACAGCGTCAATTTGTCGGTCCCATCTCAGTCCGTCGTCTATGTATACTCCGAGGTATTTAACGCTTTCGGATCTTGCAAGCGGAGGACAAGTGCAAGGGGTGGACGAGTTTGTGCAGGAATGGGGAGTTATACTAAAAGAAGGGGGTGGTTTAACGTTACGACGTATAGCAAAGGGAATATAAGTAGTCTTTTGTAGGTTCAATGTAAGAACGTTCGAGTTTAGCCACATCATAACCTTAGCCATGGCCACCTCCGCATTTGCTTTCACAATGTCCCAAGTAATTCCGTCTACAAGAATTGCTGTGTCATCTGCGTAAGCGTAAATTCTACCATTTGGGAGACTCAGTCTACAGAGGTCATTTACGTGGATCTGAAATAGGGTGGGGGAGAGGATCCCTCCCTGGGGAACACCATAGGACACGAGAAACTCATCACTTAGGTGAATATCAATTTTAATGCATTGCTTACGGTTTTTAAGGTAATCCTTAAATATTTCTAGCGGCATTCCACGCACACCGATAGTTTCCAGCTTCGTGATGAGCTTGGGAACAGAGACTGTGTCAAACGCCTTCGAAAGGTCCAGGAATATACCTAGACATTTCGATTTTTTATCTAGGTTGGTTTCATGGGACTACAGAGGCCATTGCATATCAAGGAGTAGACCGGGAGACGCGGTAATGGTAAGGTAGACGTGCCCTTAGGATAAGGAAGGATTTGCGAGCCGTACCGGATATGCATCCTAGAGTGGGTAAAGAAGGCCATTTTTCATGATTACTAATGTACATTTTCTTGGTTTTTGTCTAATCAAGTTTAATACACCTGTGAAGGATCTGGTTGTTTTAGAGGTACAGCTGTTGATGTGAGAGTTAATTATATAAAGCGGAGCAGGTTTGTCCCTTCCCCTACCAACTCGTTGAAGCGTTTTAATACATATATCACCTTTATTTTGCCTCAAAAAACCAATTGAACAAATCTACGAAAGTTCTCAATATCAAAACATTTATTTAAATTTGACCATTTGCAGGCACTATTGAATTGTCAAAGAGTCGGGTCAGTCAGAAGCATGAATTCTGATAAATAATTTTTCAATTCCCACCTTACATCGTAAAAAAAAACTACTTCCCTCAACAAAACACGTAAACCAGCAAACATTCTCAACATTTTCCTAAACTTCATTCCACTTCAAAAATTTCACTGAACCACATAAGGTCTATTCAAATCCTTGTTTCCAATTGTTGTTATTTCCACTTAACAAACATCAACTTTATGATGGTGTAAATAAAATTGATTTGAGATTGACTCTTACTGTTGCAAAAGTCATAAAAAAATATGCAGTTGTAGTAGTGCACCCTGAACCTTTTGTGTAGGCATTACAGTTGTTTTTCTTAAAACTCGTGTTTGTTTACATGTTTGCCAAACAAGTTGCGAACGCAGATTAGGTAGCTGTATTGCACGCTTAGTAAAGCTGATTGCACACAAAAATGCCAGCTATGCCGCATTACCGGCAGCATTACGTGACTACGCAAGATTATCGGTCTCTTGAAAAACAAACGAATATCTTGCTAACATTAGATGCTTGTACGGTAATCGGTAACTATTCTGTAATCTGTACAAACATAGTTTAGGAGTTAAAATTAATCTCAGTTTAATGCTTATGACGCGGTCATCTCATAGTATTATTGACCAAAATCGCCATTCAATAAAAATATATAACAGCTTTTTACCAAATGCAGTATAAAGTATACTTAGGGCACTATAACAAAAAAAAAACTTTTTTTTGTCTCTTTGTTTCTGTTTGTTCCGGCTAATCTCCGAAACGACTGGACTGATTTTGACGGGACTTTGACTGGCAGATAGCTGATGTTATAAGAAGTAACATAGGCTACGCAAGCCTCTTTATTGTAAGGGTTGACGAAGATATATTCGACAAAAGATAGATTTCGAGGTCCAAGACTTTTTGGACTTCTTTCTGGCATTCTGAATAGCTTACAGGATTAATAAGATTTCATGGAGTTGTGAATATGCGAAACATCATTGCTAGACAATATCTAAGTATCCTTTATATCGAAGTAACTTTTACCTCTGATCGTGGTAAATTCAAACTTTTAGGAGTTACTTCTTTAACAGCATTTTCCATATAGTGGAAAATTATTTTTTAAGGCGACTATAACCGACTTTTAATGATTTTATATTGAAGATCACGTCTAAACGTGTAGTGTAGATTTGGAAAAATATATGTTAAATTAGAGACTTTTCTAAACTACATAGTGAAATTAATTTGTAATGTTATGTCTAACGCGGATAAAAATTTGAGAATCACGCAAAATCTATCAAGTGTATTTTTCTGAAACCTTCACCATTTTAAAGATAATTTAATTATTGATCTTTTAGTGTACGTGTTTTATTAAAATACCTTTTGTTTTATGTATAATAAACTAATAATGCGTCTAATTTGGGACAGCGCTCCTTGATGGGCGAGTCCTATTACTAGCTGGACGTACGACACGTTGCGTGAGCGCAGTACAGAACACGCAAGCTAACCACTCAAGGTCACTGGCATATATCTGCGTCTTAAAGGTGTTATTTTATCAATTGGTTTGTCTAAACAAAATACGCTCGCGATGTTGAGAAGGTTTTAAGGGCCCTAACTGTTTATCCTCCGCCACAATAAACGCGATTTATGCATGCGTACATATTTGTTTAAATAAATAGTAACCAAAGACTTTCTACTACGGTGTGCGCTACTGATTTCCATAGCCATCACGGGAAAGTGAAACTATGGGGGTTATGGTACTTACCTGTCACGTAATATGTCACTGTAGAAATGGATATTTTATAAGAGTACCTAGTTCACGTGTAACTGTCGTCACGCTAGTTATACTAAGAAAGTGTTACAAATATATTGAGCAGTCGTCATAAAACGATGATATTTTTCTTATAGCATTTGTAGATCATAGTTTGGTTGAAGATCTCATTTACACAAGGAATATTTTTGAGCCGTTTGGGGTTGAAACACTAGGGCCGTGGGGTCCGAGTGCTCATAGAGCATTTCGGGACATCGCCAAGCGGTTGGGCGACTCTTCACGTGACCAGAGGGTTGGCCAATTTTTAGGTCAAAGAATCAGCATTGCCATACAACGTGGCAATGCTGCCAGCCTTTTGAACACCTTTCCCACTGACAGCGATGTGGATGAATTTTTTGATGCCCAATAATTTGTTCCTATATTTTATTTATATATTTTAATGTTAGAGCTAATGTTAAAAAATAGAATATTTTAATTAAGTCGGTAACAAGGAATAATGGTTTTAACCGACTTCCAAAAAGGAGGAGATTCTATGTTCGTAGCGTATGTTTTTTTTTTTGAAAGGGTATGCTCTCGATGTGGTCCCATATAAATTTTATTAACTTTACTTGGATGGTTTTTGAGTTAGCTTCAAAAATACCTGCTATTTACATTGCAGGAAAGTAGTGGTATTCGAATTTGTGTGGGGTAGGTATCACAACTAAAAAGGGAAAAATAAAAACTACAAAAAAACACTACAAAGTGAAAACTAACTTTAATTTCGGAAGACGGTGGCAAAAAACGAAAATTAAAAACCAAAGGCACCGACTTCCGAAATTAAAATAATTTTTCAGGCTCGGTTTTTTTTAGAGATAAATATTTGACTTCAAAAATATCAAGTAAGTTACAGTCAGTTTTGGTCCTTCGGTACACATTCTTAACTCTAACCTAACAATATATAAATAATTATCAATATTTGTTACGCTTTCACGCTAAAACGGCTAAACGGATTTGGATAATATTTGGCACGTGATGGCTAGACCATGACCTAGGTTAGGACATAGGATACTTTTTATTCCGATATTCCCACGGAATCGAGACTTATGCGGGTGAAACCGCGGGTTGCAACTAGTAGAAGATAAATCGGTTATAAATTGAGACATGAAATAATTTACAAAACCGTGTGATTTTGGTTACAAATATTGCTCGACTATCCATAAAACCTTTTCCGTGGGTGTGTACAAGCAATAAAATTAATTCGACTACCCACTTTTCAACTAATAGATTTGTACTTTTTGTGGAAACCAGAAATATAGGAAACAGAAGGTATACCCGTCCTAAGAAAGAAAGAAAATGCGTTTATTGTATAAACACCTTCAAATTAAACACATCCACACCTACTTAGCCTTTTCCTAACTATGTTGAGCTCGGCTTCCAGTCTAACCAGATGCAGCTGAATACCAGTATTTTAAATGGAGCGACTACCTATCTGACCTCCACAACCCAGCTACTCGGTAACGCAATATCCATTGGTAAGACTGTTTGTCAGACTTTCGGGCTTCTGACGACCCGTAACAATTGTCAAAGATCCACGAATGACAGCCGGGACCAACGGCTTAACGTGCTTTCCGAGGCACGGAGGGGGTCTTGGTATGTAAAGATGATCACCCATCCACGGACCCAACCGCACTTAAAAAGTAATATAATAATAGAAGCTTATGCCAAAAGTGCCTTAGCTCAGCATATTGTCGTATGTTACCACTAGGTACTGCCACCTAACGTTGTTTTTCAGCTGCAGCCTACGAGAGCCACACTCATGATCTTCCAGTAAAAGATTAATTAGCACTTGAGGATGATAAGTCCTACAAATTGAACGTCCAAAAGGCATCATGCTCCATTTTCGTATTTTTAAACCAATAACTGTTAATTTAAGGAGTCAAAAGAGAATTATTTAGAATCATAAAGAAGCAGATCTGTAGTTAGTTGCATACAGTATACTTGTTTTATAGGTACTATTAGGGCCCAGTAGTAGTTGTAGGTGGTCATACAGGCATCAGACTTCTTCCTCTTCAAAAGTGCAGGTAAAAGAAACGACGAAATGGTAACAATAGGGACGAATTTTTGCGCGTTCTCAAGAGTTTTGGTATTAAGACTTCGATTTTCTGGAAATCTGTTTTATACAAGAAGCTAAAGAAGCCTTGAAGGTCCTTTAATTATGCATGTTTAGAACCTTTTATGCCTTCTGCATCATTTTTGCATTGTGTGAGTACACATTGTGGCAATGAGACCGTCCCGCCCCTGAGCATGACGTCATAAGGCTCGTTCAAAACGTGGGCAGGTAACTTTATTGCGTCATTCGTTACGACCTTGCTGTATTGGTCAGTTGGATTGCTTTTCATGATTGGTTCTGTAAACTGCAATTTTCTTTACGCTTTAGAATGTAGGTACCTATTTTCTAAAATTGCTATTTTTCAATTAAACGTCCAATAGTTGTTCTTATTTGGCTGTTTTCTACAATATTGCTTTTTCGTAAACCAAAAAAAAACTGAGCACGATGATGGAAAATAATTTGTGCTGTATTTTCGGCTCTTACAACCACGTAATTTGATTGTTTAAATTGATTATAGGATGACTTCATTATGCCAAGTCTTTCGGAGTTCGCTTGCATGTCATTAATGAAATAGATAAATACAATAAATCTGACAGGGACAAAAACACCAAAAATATACAATTAAAGCTGCACCCCGCGGTGTCACCCGCATAAGTCTCGATCTCATGAGAATATCGGGATAAAAAGTAGTTCTTTCTTGCTTAAGACGGGTATACCTTCTGTTTCCTATCTTTCTGATAACCACAAAGAGTACATATCTATTAGTTCAGAAGTGGGTAGTCGAATTAATTGTATTGCTTGTACACACCCATGGAAAAGGTTTTCTGGATAGTCGAGCAATATTTGTAACCAAAATCACACGGTTTTGTAAATTATTTTATTTCTCAATTAATTAACCGATTTATCTTCTACTAGCTGCAACCCGCGGTTTCACCCACATAAGTTTCGATCCCGTGGGAATATCGGAATTAAAAATATCCTATGTCCTAACCCAGGTCATGGTCTACCCATTTGCCAAATTTCATCTTAATCCGTTTAGCCGTTTTAGCGTGAAAGCATAACAAAAAAACTAACAAACAAGCTCACTTTCGCATTTATAATATTAGTTAGGATATCAATCAATCTGCCTAGCCTTTTCCCAACTATATCGGGGTTGGCTTCAAGTCTAACCGGATGCAGCTGACTGCCAGTATTTTACGTGGAGCGACTGCCTATCTGACCTCCACAACCCAGTAACTGGGTAATACGATACCCCTTGGTAAGACTGGCTGTCAGACTCTCGGGCTTCTGACGACCCGTAACGACTGCCAAAGATCCACGAATGACAGCTGGGACCAACGGTTTAGCGTGCTTTCCGAGGCACAGAGGAGTCTCGGTATGTAAAGATGGTCACCCATCCACAGACCAACCCCGGCAAGCGTAGCTTAACCGGATGAATCGACCCATGCGGCTGTTATTACTTAGTCACGAGCTATATATTAGTTAGGATATATGATTGTTTAATTAGGAAAGTACTCATAAATAAAAACAGCACTATCTAACCAATCATTCAAGCTCGTCACAATGTTTCATAAAATGTCAATACAAAGAACTAAGTAAGTACATAATTGATGTCTTGTTTCCATTCCTAATAAGAAGTAGCTTATAGGCGTGCCTACCATAGATTTGCAAATATGCCACCCACATAAGAACCGCCTTGTGAGACCCGGCACAGTTTCAAACCCAAATGAAATCACAACTTGAGAATAATTTAAATAAGTGTCAGAGAAACATGCGGGCTCTGACATTGTTTTTCCAACTGTAAATGACGATAAAAATGACAGATTTTGTAAAGTTGAAAGATGTTCGAAATTTTTGGTCCTTGGTTACGAATGGAAAAATTTAATCGACCTGTCAAAGACAGTAAATGTATCTTCGTAGCAGCTCAAAAACGACATTTTAATATGCTCGAGCCATGGCCACTATCACTAAGCTGCGCTATCTTTTCTTTTAGTTTCATAAATCTTAGAAAGTCTTGACAAAAAACCACCTCTGAAAGCCTAAGCAGTACTTAAGCTCGGTTAATCTTAAAGTAAACAAGAAAACTCATTAATAATTCCGACTTTAATACTACTTTGTCGTCTGCCCGTCTTCTTACGAAATCTTAATGGCTATATCCTATAATAACTTACAACATAATAAATAAAGGCGACAGTCCATTTATTAATGATGCCTTAATGTTGTGACAGGATGTGGCAACTAACCATCTTTCTACGGTCCACGACCTTAGAGTCACTTGCTAAAGACTGACCTCCACTGTCGTCGATCTCATCGCCTTTTGTGCCTACTAACCTCTCTAATTTCGCAATATAGTTGATCTATGCACGGTGCAAATATTGCATTGATTTAGAATTATTGCAGGATAATAAAACTTAAAGCAATAGCCAGGAATTATTTCAATATTTCTGCTTGAGAAACTGTCTGTTAAATATTCTAATATCTAACCTTGAAATTAGAATATTGAGCCATCTTTATTAATGAGACGAAAACTAACATCTTAAAATTACAAGATGAAATATTCAAGATGTCTGTCTTATTTCAACCACAACTTATTCATCTTAACATTCTCTCGACCTGTTTCTAAGTCAAATTGTTTCACAAATGTTGGTATTTTTTTATGTGGAGCAGCTGCTTTCTGCGCGTATCCGCAGTGTCCTCAGTATCATGCCATTTTTCTTAGTAAATAAAAAAATAGAAATCTTCCTTTTATTTCTTCTACCTCTCTAAGACACGCACGACATGTCTCGAAAGACACAAAGCGTCCATCTTTTGACCGATGACCGCTCAAGTCACCCATGCAACATTACTAAAATTCAATCAAATAAAAATCCAAAGTCCAGAAACTCAGAGACCATCACAAACAAGGCCTCCATAAATTGCCCGGAGCTTAATAAAAACATTATGTTGCTCCGGACCGGGGTTGGTCAAAAACATTCCCTTGGGCTTGCTCCTTTGCCCTCAAACAGCTGAAATAAGCAGAATGCCCACGCAATCATAATAGTAGCTAATATGCCGCTTTGTGTACGATTTTCTTGTTAAATTAACTTTGCCGAATTAAATGTTTTGTATTCAGGATTGTTATAAGTTGCTAACTATAGTGGGTAGAGGATGAATGTTTAAGTATTTAAGTACTAGTACAAAACCATAAACCCTTGCGGGTTGGGTTGAGTTAAATAAGTTCTTCAAAACTGTTGTAATTGTAACTGTTTGGATATTTCATTCAATGACTTCATTAATGTTAGTTTGCATTTATTATGATACAGCCTAATTATGACTAATAATCATTACATTTTGTTAAAACACCGTTTAAAATTAATTGAATTTATTTTTTTCGTACTGTACCGTTTGTCATATCAAATGAAAGGTTCAATATCTCTGAAACTACTGAGCCAAAAATGTTGAAAAATATACAGAGAATGGTTCGTTACTCATAAATTATCTACAGGAAAATTTAGAAGAAGTCTATGGTATTTAAATAACATGGTAAATCTCTCAATATTGTGCGTACAAACTTACATTTGCGGTTGGAATGTATGGGAGAACGTTGAGGAGAACAGACCGTGACGTATATCGACACGCACTTGGCCGATTTTTTAACCAACTGTACCTATTCAGAGAAACAGATTTCATATTTCCTCTCTTTAGTAATATTTTATTCAACCACAAGAGAGACCAATATTTGCCTTGAAGTGGACGAATATTCAATATCTGTTCAAATAAAACGGTTTAAAAGTTCGAAAAGGCAATCACTTGTATTCGGTCTAACCAACTCATAGAGCACTTAAAATTGTGCTCTAGGAAAGTCTAAAGGAGCCCGTAACTGAAGAAAACGGTAAATAACATAATCACACAGTTGCCTGTATTTACAAAAGTTTTTCTGAACCTGACTTATGTCCTTCAGGAAACCATATTTCAATTTCAGCATTTTAGCAAAAGCAGCCAAACCCAAGGCATCTCTGACTTTTCGGATTCATGTGCGTATTGTACAATTATCACTTGCTTCAAAAACGGTGATGGAAAACATCGTGAGGAAACCGGCATGCCTGAGAGATATTTCTAAATCAGAGAACCATGGGCGGCTTTAAAACCCTGACACCAGTTTAGTCACTAATCACACGAAAAGAAGATGCAAAAAAACACTACAAAGTGAAAAATAACTTTAATTTCGGAAGTCGGTGTCTTTGGTTTTTATTTTTCGTTCTTTGTCACCGACTTCTGAAATTAAAGTTATTTTTCACTTTGTAGTGTTTTTTTTGAAGTCGGTTGTTTTTTTTTACCCGACTACGGCAAAGCCAAAAGGAAGGGTTATGATTTTAGCAGTCTATGTATGTATGTTTGTATGTATGTATGTTTGTATGTATGTTTGTTTTTACGTGTGTTCCACCGTAGCGCCTAAACTACTGAACCGATTTTGATGAATGAGGTATCAATAGATTCGTAATAATGGTCCGGGTGACATAGGCTATATAATTTTTCCCTAAATTTAATTTGGTGGACTTTACACGTAAGTTTCTAACCTCGAAAAAAATTAAAATGGGATGATCATGACATGTTTGGTATCAAAAGAAAGGTCTTGACGAGCACATTACAAATTTGTATACTATAATATTATATTTTCAAAGTAAACAAATATGTTTAAATCGTTAAAAACAAGCAAAAGTGAGACTGCGCTACGTAGTATCGCAAGATGTTACCAACGTGCAGTTAATCAAGTCTTAATAAGTAGTACCGATTTGTAATTCCACTCTTATGAAGAAAAACAAGTACAACGAAATATTTATATTTTGGATTTCTTCGAAGCTCGATATCGATATATGGTGTTGACGTCGAAATAACTCGCTCTATGGTTTCGTCCAAAGCACTATGCACTGCTATTGGAATTTAAAATAGGTTAATTATTGAACTATTGTAATCTCTTATTTACGTTTATCAAGTGTAAAAACGGAAAAGTATAAAATAAAAAAATAAAGTATAATAAAAAACTGTAACCCGACTACGGGAAAATAAAAATGATCTAAAAAGTACGAAACAAGCAAATATTTCAGACAGAAATCAAGACATAGGTACAAAAATGGTCAAAGTAAAGCCGTGGTCGCATGCCTGTATATATACTGCCTGCTATACCATGTTGGCCAAGAACACCTACAAAATTATAATGTAATGTAAAATTTTATAATACTTTATTTTTTTATTTTATACTTTTCCGTTTTTACACTTGATAAACGTAAATAAGAGATTACAATAGTTCAATAATTAACCTATTTTAAATTCCAATAGCAGTGCATAGTGCTTTGGACGAAACCATAGAGCGAGTTATTTCGACGTCAACACCATATATCGATATCGAGCTTCGAAGAAATCCAAAATATAAATATTTCGTTGTAAAGTTTTAAAAGTTTTTATTTTTCACTTTTTAGTTGTGATACCTACCCCACACAAATTCGAATACCACTACCTGCTATGTAAATAACAGTGACAGGAAGTTATCATAATATCATCCACATACTAAGTGAGGCAAAAATACGTATTATTGAAGCTAACTCAAAAACTACCCAAGCAAAGTTAATAAAATTCATATGGGACCACCTCTGAAATATGATCTACCAAACAAAAAAAGAACCATCAAAATCAATTCATAAATGACGGAGTAATCGCGTAACAAACATACAAAAAAAAAAAACAACATACAGTCGAATTGAGAACCTCCTCCTTTTGGAAGTCGGTTAAAAACAGCTTTTACCTTGCTATAAAATTGCGGCTTGCGGCTCCTATAGCAAGAATATTTTGGTCCTTGGACCCTGCGCTACACACGTCATCATTGTCTTACGTCATTTCGTGCAAAACGGTTGTATTTCACCTCGTTTTTAGGTTTCCGTAGTAAACAAGGAACCCTTATAGTTTCGTCATGTCCGTCTGTCTAGCTCCGAGACCCTTAGTACTAGAAAACTGTAATTTGACATAGGTATACACATTAATTACGCCGACAAAATGGTAAAACAGAATTATGAAAAATATTTTTTTTTGGGTACCTCTCATACACGTAAAGTGGTGATGTTTTTTTTTTTATTTTTTTAACCCATAGTGAGGGGTATCATTTGAAAGGTCATTTAAAAACATTGTGAGTTTGTGAAAATCATTTTTGGATTCAGGGATCCGTTTTCGAAATATTAAGCTTTAAAGTGCTAATTTTTGTTAGAGTCAAGTGTCCCCCCCCCCCCTGCCGGCTAAATGGTTGGTTTTGGGTATGTGAAAAAATTCACAACAGTAGCTTATATAACGAATTTAAAAGGAAAACTATCACAGCTGAGTAGGCTTTACAAGTTAACGAGTAATAATCGACCAACTTAACTTTGCAGTTGCAAAAACATGTTTTCCCATACATTCCGTATGGGAGAACATATTTTTCAACTACAAAGTTAAGTTTGTTTTTGGGATAAATTCATCCCAACTACGGAACCCTTCATTGGGCGTGGTCCGACACGCACTTGGCCGGTTTTGATAAGAGCTCTTAAGCAGCTATAGGTATTTGATAATGTATTATGATGTCATCAGACTTGATGATATCATGTTTATCAAACTTTTTGCTCCTTTTATGTGCATTACCATTTTATAACCAGAACCGTGGCTTACTTGAAACCAAAATCAGTTTTACAAGAAATCTGTCTAAAGTATATTCGTCTTTCAACTTCTTCCAAACAACAATATATTCCTTGAAGATTTAGTTCCTCGCTTTTTATTCATCGCTTCTTTCCATCCATAACTTTCTTTCTTTTAGTTATCGGCTTCCATACATTTGTCTGCGCTCTGCATAATGAATACTCATTCCTCTTCTGATTAATTTTATTGTTTCTTGCTATGACGAATGGACGGCTCAGCGCTTTGTCCATTTGGTGAAAATAAATTAACCACAAATAGACTTAATTTACTTCGTGACTAATTATCATTAGCATCATGTAATAAATTAATGTCCGTGATCGATTATCTTGCAGTCACATAAAAAAGCTTCTTCTGAGTGGAAATAATAAAGACAGAGAAATGTTTTCGGGTCGTACTTTAAGTGTAGGTTACCATCTAAGTTCTTTTGTCAATGCCAACATTTGCAACCATGAATTTAATTTATTAAACTCCGCGGTTACACTCGCATAAGTCTCGATCCCGTGGAAATGTCAGGATAAAAGGTATCTAATGTCCTAATCCATGTGCTAAATTTAATCCAAATCTGTTCAGCCGTTTTAGCGTGAAAGCGTAACAAACAAACAAGCAAACTCACTGTCGCATTTATAATATTATGTTAGGATTTTAGCTTACTACATGACCACAGCAGTGTTTTGCTTAGAGGGTTTAACATTTCAGCACTCAGGTATAGCTGGATGCTTAAGCTAGACATGATTTTTGAAGTGAAAACTTCTTTAGGCGCGTTGGGCATTTTTGAGATGAGGAAAAACAATTGAACTCGCAACACCGTTACCGATACCTCATTTTTCTAAACGCGATTGTGCTCTTTATTTATATTTCGTTATGGATCAATGTTCTATGCAAGTATTTTTACTTTAAAGGTTTGGAAGTATTTTTTTTTTTGTAAACGCTATTGTGCTCTTTATTTAGATAAGGTTACGGACCAATATTCTATACAAGTATTTTTCTTCCACCAAGGCGATCTTGTTCAAATTTTCACTTCTGTCGGCACTCCCGGAGTGTCACTGCCATTTTTTATTACTAATTTTATCTTCAGATTCAATTTTACTTTATTTGAGATTCATTTTGTTAATGTTCAACCAGTAGCAAAAATAAAATTAATAATTGCGAAGCCACACGGAACTAATTACTAACAACTTTTCAGCGGAATGGAATTTTGTACCGGACAATGCGATCGAAGAGTAACTTCTCTCGGAAATGAGAAGTAAGTAACTTTAAAGAATTTTATTTATTAACTTTAACGACTTTGAGGTTAAAAAAAACTGGCACTCCGGGAGTGCCGACAGAAAAACATCAACGCTTTGATATCTTTTACTCCACGGTGTCGGTAAATTGCGTTACAGTGTCGCGGAATCAATGGTTTAGTCCCATCTCAAAATGCCCAACGCGCCTAAAGAAGGTTTCACTTCAAAAATAAACGGTAGGTTTTATTTTTCTTCTTATGAGAAAGGTCTAATGTGCTGTGAAAAATATTATGTGCAGCAAGCCAAAAGGACCACCTGACTGGTTCCTTTCTTGCTGAGATTAAACGTTTTTACCAGCTGGGTGAGCAGATAGCATTCTCTTAATCATATTAATGGGAAAAGTTAAGATAAATAAAGGATAATAATTCTACTATCCTTTGGGAAAAAATTATAGAATGGACAATGGAAAATAGCCCGCGAAATAAATACAAATGAGTTTTAACTATTTAATGTTTTTTTTTTCATATTCCGTCATCCATGATTAATGAAAGATATGTGTTTAACCATTATCAGCCTATAATATTCCCACAGCTGGGACACAAGCCTCCTCCCTTCAAGAATTTTTGGTTCTAGGACATGCCGGTTTCCTCACGATGTTTTCCTTCACTGTTTTGAGAGCAATGGTGATGAATTTATTTACTCAAAGTAAAGCGCCTGCCCTGGCGCGAACCCACGACCTACAACTCGAATAATATTTGTTTGGATCGAGATCAATTACATAATTATCCGAATATTTATTTGGGCATGAAATTACTTCCTTCGTAATAGGATAAATGAGAACCTAAGCAACGATTCTAAAGACAATCTCCTCCGTTATCCGTGTACAAAATAAATCCGCGTATAAAGAAATGGTTCCACTGATAAGGCTGCAACGTTATCTCTCGATAGGGATCCGCCCACTGGCAATGACGTCTGGACACACAGACACATCCACCCACCTAATTACAGAGAGTTATTGATTTTATGTAAACCGCCAGTGTGTCCTCACAGTTTATACGGAATACGGATGCAGAACATGGTAATGGTTATATTGGAGCTTTTCCTGTGATGTCCTGTCTAGAGTTCTAAGTGAAAATAAGTGTGTTGCTGTGTTAAAATAAGTGTTTGTGTAGATTTTGTTGTGTAAGTGATAAGATAAAATGAGTGTTCGAAGTATGAAAATAAGAGCGAATAAATTCTTGCCGTTCGTGTGTGATAGTGAGGAGTGCGAGTGTGGTTATAAAAGGTAAGTGATTTGTTTTTTTTAATTTTTGAAGTGAAAACTTCTTTAGGCGCGTTGGGCATTTTTGGGATGGGAAAAAACAATTGAACTCGCGACACAGTTACCAGTCACCTTATTTTGTAAACGCGATTGTGCTCTTTATTTATATTACGTTACGGATCAATGTTCTATGCAAGTATTTTTACTTTAAAGTTTTTGGAAGTTTTTTTTTTTTTTGTAAACGCGATTGTGCTCTTTATTTAGATAAGGTTACAGACCAATGTTCTACAAGTATTTTTCTTCCTCCAAAGCGATCTTGTTCAAGTTATCACTTCTGTCGGCACTCCCGGAGTGCCACTGTTTTTGATGATGAAAAGTAGTTAGTATGTATTTTGTATGGCGACCTTAATTTATAGTAAACTATCAGATTGTTTTAAAACTTTAAGACATTTAAATGTAAATTATTCAACTGCTTCCTAAGTAAATGCTACGACTACACTAATGATTTTTAAATGAAGAGTTGACATAAATATTCATCATCATCATCATTTCAGCCGAAAGACGTCCACTGCTGAACATAGGCCTCCCCCAAGCACCTCCACTTCGACCGATTCTGTGCTTTCCGCATCCAGCGGATTCCTGCGGCCTTCACAAGGTCATCGGTCCATCTTATGGGAGGCATTAATATTAGGAAATAATTATTAAATTATTCTCTTCTTACTATCTATCTTTGACTTAATTAATCCTTTTTGCCATTTCCATAGCTAATATATCGACGGTTGAAAGGCTAATTTATTGATCTAAGCGACATTTTGTAAAACTTGCAGGTGGATGGATTGGTTGTTTTTTTTTAAATCATAATAAGATCTTATTATGATTGATTGATTTAAGTAAATAAAAGTCTATCAAATAGTTGCTTTTTTATGAATTAAAAAAAATAAATAACTATGATTCGTCCTCCTGGAAAATTGCAGGAGTAAGTTTTACAAAATGTCGCTTAGATCAATTAGCCTTTCAACCGTCGATATATTTGACTAATTTGCAATTTGAATGTTATCCTAATTTATTTCATTCAATGTGTAATCTCTAATAAACTAACCAAAACCCTGACAACGTATTTGAACAAACGGTAGAATATTATGAACTATATAAAAACTATGTAACATCTCTGTAACAATATTGCCACAAATAAATGGACTCACTAGTACCTAATAACTATTGGATTCCATGCCAGAGAAGGATCAAGTGCATTAGCATAATTTAGGAAAGGCCTTTTTCAGCATTGGGTTGCAATGTGTAGGTTAATTAGTCTATCTAAAAAAAACAATAATTGCTTTCATAATGGTAAAATAAATATTAATATATTTATTTCAGATCAAATTACACGATCCATAAGTTGTTAGTGGTCTTAACCTAATGTTAGTAAAAAACCACACTATACCTATACAAGATTGAAACGACTGACACCTACGTGTGCAGTCGTATCCAGTGAGCCAGCATGGGGCTGTCCCACTTATCACACAGTACACTCAGGATGCTCAGGCATCCAAATAAAGCATCCAATAAAGCATTACCAATTTTTCATCAGAGAATAAACTATTCGGTACATGTTCACAACTATGTTTTTCTTTCGGTAGGGATTCTCCTTACTGCTTTCACCACGCTTCCAGGAAGAATTATCACTACTTACATATATTTTTTATAATAAACATGAACATGAGCAGGGTGGCTGGAGCTCGTGGCTAAGTAACAATAGCCGCACAGGTCGATCCATCAGGTTAAGCTACGCTTGCCGGGGTTGGTCCATGGATGGGTGACCATCTTTACATTGGAGACTCCTCCTTGCCTCGGAAAGCACCCTAAGCTGTTGGTCACGGCTGTCATTCGTGGATCTTTGACGGTCATTACGGGTCTTCAGAAGCCCGAAAGTCTGACAACCAGTATTACCAGGGTGTACCGTATTACCCAGTTACTGGGTTGTTGAGGTCAGATAGGCAGTTGCTACATGTATATTACTGGTAATCAACTGGAAGCCGACCACAACATAGTTGGGAAAAGGCTAGGCAGATAATGACATAATAAAAAACGAAGGTCGTTCCTGTTCTGTCTAGACGACAGATAAAGAATGGTTGCAAAAATAAATAATCAATGATATATAAATCAAATAATATCCGCAACTTCTCAATCGCTCGATCACATCTGTCACATTCAACATGAATCCGAAATATTTATTTCGTCACTTCATCTCGGCTTCTTTAGTTTCGTAATAAAACTTTCTAGAAGGATGAATTAAAAGTAGATAATTTTGTACATTAATATGTACCTAATATCTAGCTTTGTTTAAAAGTAAAATTTAATATAGCTTGGCTTGGTTTCACAGGTGTCCGGGAAACACGCACGGGCCGCCCGCACACGGGAGAACCGTACGGGTAGCGCCCGCAGTGCTTTGAAACGAGGGAGTTACACGATACGGTTGCTAAAGTTGTACGCGCTCTACCCGGAGCGGGTCGCGTACGGACCAATCCGCGTCGCTGTGAAACAATGTTCTAGTGCCTCACGTGTGTCTCCGTTCCGGAAGACCCGTACGGGCGGCCCGCACGGGTCTCCCGGACAGCTATGAAACCAACCGTGGCGAAATGTGGGTTTACCATAGGTAGGCTTCTGCCTAACCCTTCGGAGAATACAGGCGTGATGTTATGTTGTTATGTGCAGCTTGTAATTTTGGTCCTAAGTTCCGATAAAGATAAAGATAATTTTATTTGTCTAAACATGCGTATACATGCAAATTAAGCATGCAGGATGTCACAATTGATATATCGTACGTACATGTTTTACCCGTAAGGCATACAAATTTATAAAATTTACAAAAAATAAATATCATAAAAACTACAAAATAAAACTAAATTCTAAAGGCACTTTGATACAAGTATGGTAGTGTCATTCAAAAAATCACTTATATTATAATAACACTTGTCCGTTAATAAATCTCGCATCTTTTTTTTAAACAATTTCACCGGCAATGCTTTATATGACTGTGGTACCTATTTAATGGACCTTCGAAATGGAAAGATTGGTTGGAAGATGGAAGATTGGTAGATACCAATGTTAGAGTTTTATTATAATATCCGAACGCAGTTTTGAGCTATATTCCTTCCTTCCCAATTCCCGTACAACGGAACGAGACGGACGCTCATCGCACGCACCAATCAGAGGCTCCGCTGTAGCGAGAGCCAATCGCATCTCCTGTGATTTGAGAGAACTTCTCAAATTCATTCACTAAAGAATCATGAGGTTTATGATTCCTTTCCGATGAACTTTAATATTGCAGAAAGGCATAAAATAGAATTTAACAGCGTTTATTGTAAGAGAAAAGAAATAGTAAGCTAATATTTTTAAATCCTATGGTAGATAGATGGTACACACGGCTACAAATCAAACTAAACAATTCCAGTTTACGCTGATCTCTCACTGTGTAGGATTCCGTGTAGTGCGAGGTCAGCTCATACTGAAAATGTATAGCTTGATGTGTAGCCGTGTGTACCATCGGGGTAACGCATATCTAACCACTTTGAAAACAAAATCCCGTGTATACGACCCTTTTTAGGGTTCCGTTGCCAAATGGCAAAAAACGGAACCCTTATAGATTCGTCATGTCTGTCTGTCTGTCTGTCTGACCGTCCGTATGTCACAGCCACTTTTTTCCGAAACTATAAGAGCTATGCTGTTGAAACTTGGTAAGTAGATGTATTTTGTAAACCGCATTAAGATTTTCACACAAACATAGAAAAAAAACAAATAATTTTGGAGTTCCCCATACTGAGAACTGAAACTCAAAAAATTTTTTTTTTCTTCAATCCCATACGTGTGGGGTATCTATAGATAGGTCTTCAAAAATTATATTGAGGTTTCTAATATCATTTTTTTCTAAACTGAATAGTTTGCGCGAGAGACACTTCCAAAGTGGTAAAATGCCTTTGCCTTGCCTTTGTACCTTTTTGTGTGTGAAAAGTTTAAATAAATAAATAAATAAATAAAATGTGTGTCCCCCCCCTGTAACTTCTAAAATAAGAGAATGATAAAACTAAAAAAAATATATGATGTACATTACCATGTAAACTTCCACCGAAAATTGGTTTGAAGTTTTTTTTAATACGTCATAAATCGTAAACCGCAATTTACCTTTCATTCAATGTTACTTGCTGCTACGGAACCCTTCATGGGCGAGTACGACTCGCACTTGGCCGCTTTTTTTTGTAGGTAAGCGATAATAAAGCGGCCAAGTGCTGCAAGCAAGAATAGTCCTTACAGTGTACAGATATATGCGTTTCTTCGATGTACATTAGGTAGGTACATATTTTGTTGTAGTTTCTTAAAAACTTAAACAATCGAAAGTCTCCAAAAACAAGACATTGTTCGGCTCCGTGTTGATTTAAAAGGCAAACCCACACTCGAAAAAACAAAAGATGAAGACGGCTCCAGACAGGCGCGACGCGACTCTAGTAGAACAATAGGGTAGTTTCCTAGGTAAAAAAAAAAGAAATTCTATTTAGTCCGTCTTTCAGATAATAAAAAAATATTAGACACGTATTTTTTGCTTTATCATATTAATCAAAAATAACTTAGAAAACACGCATTAAAGTTGGAGTGGGGGCTCGCTACGTCACAACGCAGTATAAAATCTAGCAAGGCGTGATGTCATGCCACATTTTAACTCAATGTATCGCCGTAATCTTTTGATTACGTCAAAAAAGAAAAAATACATGTCCAATATTTTTTTATTATCTGAAAGAAGGAATAAAAAAAAAATTTGGACACAGGCCTATTGCTATGAAAACTTCATGGATATTTTTCTACCATAATCGCGCCGCACAATCGCGTCACACCTGCGACCACCTGTGAGAATGCGTTATTGACACCTGTCAGTTTCATACTAACGCATATGTATTAGGTGAATTTGATCCTTATTACAACTAGAAATTGCCCAAATGACAGGTGTCAGGAACGCAATCAATCGACGGCCGGACTTTAACGAAAAACATTACAGAAATTGGCAAAAAGATAAACTTACAGGCATCTCCTTCTTTATCTTCATTATCCACTGCCCATTGTCAGTCCACTGTTCCTTGTTAGTTTTTAATTAAATTACGGATACAGGATGAAATTGAAAACATGCGACAAATTGAAATGGGAGATTCAGTAACTGTTACCTAATCATTATAAATTGTTATTTCCGAAATATAAATTGTGAAAAAAAATCGTGTAATTATCGTCTTAGATAGTGTAAACTAAATTATTGTCTTCACGTAGACACGAAATTAAATTAATTTAAAACAAACAATAAAATTCAGGTATCAATTTAAGGCTCGTTCAGACCAGCGCGACACGCGACACGACACAACGGCACCGCTTGTCGAGCGCGATTTTTTTTCACAATTTATATTTCGGAAATAACAATTTAAAATGATTAGGTAACAGTTACTGAATCTCCCATTTCAATTTGTCGCATGTTTTCAATTTCATTCTGTACTAGCTGCGCCCCGCGGTTTCACCCGCATAAGTCTCGATCCCGTGGGAAAAAAAAAAGTATCCTATGTTCTTTTCCAGGGCATCATCTATATATGTGCCAAATTTCATCCAAATCCGTTCAGCCGTTTTAGCGTGAAGGCGTAACAAACAAACTTACTTTCGCATTTATAATATTAAGGATATACAACGTTTTTGCCCCCTGAGACAGTGAGGCTGGGTCGCAGTAGACCTTGTAAGAGATAGCGGTACAAGCTAGATAAATTCCGTTAAAACTGAAAGGAGGACGCGCGGGTTCGCGAAAGATGGAAGGCGTGAAGGGAGGCCTTGGCCCAGGTACAGCGTAGGGTTGTTAGAAAAGAATAAAAAATATACAAAATTAGTGTTAAAGCGTAACAAACTCACTTTCGCATTTATAATATTTGTTAGGACTAGCAACCGTCCCTGCTTCTTTCGATTTATATCCCTCCACAAAACATCGAGATTTATTTATTACTAGCTGACCCGGCAAACTTCGTTCCGCCTAACAGTCAATGAATGTGTATAACCCTACTTACCGAGATATAAAAAAAGCCACACAAAATGTATGAGAACGTGAATTTTCTTCATATTTTTTTTTCGTTACTTTTTCCATGTTTTCTCAGCTAAATCGGCCTAGCCGTTCTCGAGTTTTAGCGAGACTAACGAACAGCAATTGATTTTTATTTATAAAGATAATATTATGTAAGATTTATTATTGTACTAAACACATAAATAAACCTTCTGGAATAAATTCTCTAAGTGATGGTGAATACCGAACCAAAATCCGGTGCTCGGTGACAAAGACAAACACGAAAAATCGAATTTATTTTATTATGGATTTGTACCTACCGCATCCGCATAGTACCTATTATATTTACGTAATGCAGAATGAAACCTGCTCGTACATAACTGGAACGGTAATGTACCCTAAGGTGATATAAGACACGTAACTTAAGTCAAGCTATAAAGCCTAGTTTACATTGGTACACGTCTTGCCGAGTCCAATTCACATCGAAGGGGGGTTTCTCGAAGTTGTGAAGGAGTATGTCTACCTTGGTACTGAAACGTGGTCGCTCACAATGAGCCTTATCAGAAGGCTAAAAGTCACCCAAAGGGCAATGGAGACGGCTATGCTTGGAGTTTCTTTACATGATCGAATCAGAAATGAAGAGATCCGCAGGAGAACCAAAGTAACCGACATAGCCCGAAGAATTGCCAAACTTAAGTTGCAATGGGCAGGGCACATTACTCGCAGAACGGATGGCCAATGGGGCCGAAAGGTTCTGGAGTGGCGACCGCGTGCCGGAAGACGTAGCGTTGGAAGACTTCTCACAAGATGGACCGATAACCTTGTGAAGGCCGCAGGAATCCGCTGGATGCGAAAAGCACAGAATCGGTCGAAGTGGCGGTGCTTGGGGGAGGCCTATGTCCAGCAGTAGACGTCTTTCGGCTGAAATGATGATGATGTTTACCTAGTAGTAGCAAGTCATCCAACTCGGTAGACGCAACTTTGATAAAGAAGCCAACAGAAGGATCCAGTTGGGTTGGGAACGTTTGGAAAACTTCGTCAAGTCTTCTCATCGCCTATCCCACAATGTTTGAAGACTGCCTGTTATGACATACGGTGACGAAACGTGGAGACTGTCAGTCGGGCTGGTCCACAAATTCAACGTTGTTCAGAGCTCAATGAAGTAAATAAACCAGAAATTTAGGTATGTAAGGGATTGACTACTCTACTACAAATTTTAAACAAGACTGGACGGGCTGTTAGAAAAGAGACGCGTGCCAACTAATTTTCACATATTGCATAGAAATATTTTACTATTAAGGCGACAATAGCCGACTTTTAATAATCTGTACTGAAAATCACGTCTAAACGAGTAGTGTTAATGATTTAAAACAAAATATATGTTAAATAAGAGCATTTTCTTAATAATTTAAAATGTGAATATTTTAGATTATGTTTATACATTACATTAATGAAATTAATTTGTAAGTTTACGTCTAACGCGGATAAAAATTGAGAATCACGCAAAATCTATCAAGCGTATTTTTCTGAAACCTTCACCATTTTAAAGATAATTTAAATATTGATCTTTTAGTATACGTGTTTTATTAAAATACCTTTTGTTTTATCTATACTAATATTATAAAGAGGAAAGTTTTGTATTTTTGTATGTAACGAATAAACTTAAAAACTACTGGACCGATTTGAAACATTCTTTCAGCAATGGATAGCTACATTATCAGCGAGTAACATAGGCTATATTTTATCCCCGTACTCCCACGGGAACGGGAACTACACGGGTGAAACCGTGTGACGTCCGCTAGTGTATAATAAATTGATGATGCATCTAATTTGGGACTGCACTCCTTGATGGGCGAATTCTATTACTGGTTGGACGTACGACGCGTTGCGTGAGCTCAGTACAGAACACGCAAGCTAACCACTCAAGATCCCTGGCAAATAATCTGCGTCTCAAAAAAAATCTCACATAGTTTTGGTCCTTTGCACCATGACTATTTGAATCTCATCTTTTGTTTGTACAGCCGGGTCTCCTGCACATGGTTTTTCGAAACATTACACAAAATTTATTTTCAAACAAAGCATAGACAAATGTGTATAACCACGCCTCTTCGTTGCGATGTTTTTGTGTAAAAACACGCGCAAGAGACCCAGCTTAACAGCGCACCGCATGTTTGCCACGTTAATGGCGTTAGCTATTGATGTTATTTAGTTTTCTACTGCCTAAGCTAGACTGTTCAGACTACGTCTAAAGTAATTAGCATTTAAACTAGCCTCCACCGCAACGTTTACATCGAGTCTCGTCTTGCCGATATTGTACCGTCCAGCAACTAATTACTTGTCTAATCGTCCTCGTCTCGTCTCTGTGACCAGCGCTCGGTGTGGCAACACGCCGTATTCGGGTTCGCGACAAGTCAATCGTCATCCTGGGGATGCCTCGTTGAGAGGTAAAACACGTGTCGATTTCTAACAGGGTTTTTAGGGCTCAAGCGGAACAGGTTACTAAATACACCGTGAAATTTGAATCAAAGTTTTGCTAGAACAAACGTTGTTCAGACCATGATCTACTACCATTCTACAGCATTCAATAAAAAAAAAACATTCTTGGTTTTTGAAAAAACACAGTTTAAAAAACTTTTTACAAAAAAAAAACAACCGACTTCCAAAAAAAAACACTACGAAGTGAAAAATAACTTTAATTTCGGAAGTCGGTGTCTTGGGTTTTGTATTTTCGTTTTTTGCCACCGACTTCCGAAATTAAAGTTATTTTTCACTTCGTAGTGTTTTTTTTTGGAAGTCGGTTGTTTTTTTTTTGTAAAAAGTTTTTATTTTTCACTTTTTAGTTGTGGTACCTACCCCACACATATTCGAATACCACTACCTGCTACCAGTGACAGAAACTTATCATATCATCTACATACTAAGTAGGAAAAAAATACGTATTTTGTAGCTAACTCAAAAAGTATCCAAGCAAAGTTAATAAAATTTATATGGGACCAATTCGAGAGCACACCCTTTCAAACAAAAAAAGAATTTTCAAAATTGGTCCACAATTGACGGAGAAATCGGTGGACATACATAAAAAAAAAAAAAACATACGCGACGAACATATAACCTCCTCCTTTTTGGAAGTCGTTTAAAAATGTCAAGATTATCTACAGCTTACTAATTTTCGTTTATGAAGGTAAATTTCCCTGTAAACAATGCTGTGTCCCGTGCGTGGTGTCTGTGTTGTAGGGAGTAACGATAATCTTGAAAGTTTAAACTTTTTTTTCAAAAACCAATAATATTTTTTTATATTGGATGCTGTAGAATGGTAGTCGACCATGGTCTGAATAACGTTTGTTCTAGCAAAACTGTGATTCAAATTTCACGGTGTATAACAACATCTATTGTATTTTACTCGTCCAATGTAAACTGGGTTTTATGTAATTTATGTCAAGTTTTAACTTTTATCTTAAGAGATTACTTGGCACCATAAACGTCGTTGCAAGACGTAATGCCGACAGAAATGGAGGCTTAATTCTTGTTCGTTTAATTTCCGTGTCGTTCGTAATAAAAATATTGTTGGTGGTTGTATAACTGTTGAAGTCTAGTGGGACTTGCCACGGAGTTTTGAAGACTGGGCATTTATTGTCCAGACTTGTTACCTAAAAGGCGAGTATTTTTTTAAAGATATATTCTATATCCTAATTGTATATCTTCTTCTTGTGCCTCTGCATTACTGAAGGTCAGCAATTAATTTGAGTTTTCATAATGTGAGGAGTTTTTAAGCTATTGCATAGCTTTTATCGCGGGCTTTGAGCGCGGCGACCGAATCAAGAAATTCCGTAACGTAACGAAAATAAAACCTAACACCCCCCACTCCGCCTACCATGTAATGACGGTTCCCATGACAACGTGATGTTGTCATGGGAACGTAATTTTTGTTTTATGTCATCACGTCATCATCCCAAGTGTAGCGTTGACAAATAGGAAGTATGGAGGTTACAAATGCTATGCTTTACCGCGGCAGTCCCCGATTGCCACACGTTTTTTTTTCTTTGTCCATCGGCTATATCGGCTTTTTGCATTCTTCCATGTAATCTTTCACATTGTGTTTTTTTTTTGTCTGCATCTTTGAAAACTATTCACGTATTTAATTTTACCCTTTGGGTACAGGCGGGATGCTGTCTACACACTTGCTTCCCTTGGGTATACCGGAAGAATTAAAAGTTAGCAACTTGCATCACATTTATATATAACTGTCAAGTTGTTTTGAAGTTAACGTCATAAAGTTTGATCAAGGGACACAGTAGATATTGACGACTCTATTTCCAGTATCCCCGAGGAAATGAACAGTTCAGGAACCGGAAACTATTTTATTGTTGGAAAGCCTCTTCTATCTTTTATTAATAAAGCGCTTTATTTGAGTTCTTTCTAACGTATATTCAAAAGAGATATACGGTTGAGGAACTGAATATACTGGATGATATTTTTTACCGTCTCGAAAATTTTACAGGGTGTTCTACCCATGAATATAAACAACTTTCATTATGAGAGCAGCTCTGAAATCACGAAAAAAAAATCAGCTGTTTATACAAAAGTTCAATACCTACTTGACAAAAATGTATGAAACAGCTGATTTTTTTTTCGTGATCTCAGAGTTGCTCCCATAGTGAAAGTTGTTAACATTCATGGGTAGAACACCCTGTAAAAATTTCGAGACGGTAAAAAAAATCACCCAGTATATCTATAAATTAATGTCTGTAATTTTTATGGTGTACATAATAAAGAATATTCTATCTATGTATCTATCTATTGTATACTTATATATTCATTTCTTGAAACTTAACCTAAATATACTGCCAATGTTCTAACAGTACATTCAAATGTAAACCACTACTTCAATGCAGCCTCACCTTCAGTCTCTGATCGAATTTCGATCCCTCAGAAACTCAAATGTCATCTAATTAATACTTGAAATTAGATATAGTTCTGTAATGAACGCGCGAGTAGATTCCACCAGAGAATAAGCTCACGTACGCTCGGGCGCTTTTTTAACGCGACGTTTTCTGACGAGCGTTGATAATCCTACTGATCGCATCTCTAGCGCGTTAAAAACCGTACCGTTAGATTTAAACTCGGCGCTAAGCCGCTAAAACACTAGGAAGTGGTGAAGGGCGGACGTTTTGTCTTTTGTAATGTTGACGTTAAAAAAATTCAGATTCTCAGCCTAATTTGAATTAGTGACTGTTAATTTAGATTTTTGTCAAACGTTGAAAATCCAGCGCGCGGTAATAAAACGTCACGTTAAAAAAACACTCGTGCGTACGTGGGCTAAATCGATACTTCAAAGTTCTCGTACACAGAATATTTGCAACATTACCGTTGGGAAATAATTAATGCACCATGCCATGTGGTCTGAATTTTGATTGTTGGTTACAATCACGAATGCGCCGTTCTCGAATATTCTGTTATTCGAGACAGTTTTCGTACAGTTTCCGCTAGGAATTCTTGGATTTTTACACGAACATGGTTTCTTGGGTGTAAATAAAAATGGTTTGACATACTTATGTAGGAAAGCTCTTTTGATCTATATCGGAGGAGTATACAGTTAATGTTATGTTTGTACTTGAAACCGTAACATAACATAACATCACGCCTGTAATTCCCGTAGGGTTAGGCAGAGGTGTACCTATAGTACACCCACATTTCGCCAGTTATGTTTAAGTCTCATATAATAGGGGGCGAGCCTGTTGCCATCAACCGGGTACAAATCTAAACTCCGGGCTGCTACTGAGAAATTCTTGAAAATTATAATATGAATTTAGCAGAGGTTTTAAGGGTCAAAATACGTAGGCCAAAAAGCGAAGTTGAATTTGATCTAAAAACGAAATCTACAAGGCAAATGCCAACTTCGAATGATCATAATTCATGATTAATCTTCAAAATAATCCTCTGTTCAAAGCTGATCCTTTAAGTTAATCACCAAACAGAATTTTAAAGCATATTAGTTTGTATATTATTCATAGTTATTCTTCGGACACCATTTTCGAAGGGATCAAGTGGATTTGTTAATAATTTTGTAAATTGGTATTAACCTTTCGGTAATAAACCTTATTTCTATGATAATCTGCGATCGAGAGGATTTAAGTATACATAAGGGATCTTTCTGTATTTCAAAGCTATGTTTTATTCAAACACAAGACTTCTTTATTTCAAAGTTTAATGAGAGGTTTTGTGGTCCACAAATATCTAAAGAATACAGAGATCCTTTGCAAATCTTGTTGTGTAACATCATTCCTCTCGCTCAAACTCAAAGCATTTATTTCAATTAAATCATTTATAGGCACTTTTGAATTGTCAAGGAATCGGTCAGTCAGAAATATGAAGCTAGTCGCCCATTCCGCTGCAGTTGCATTGCCGCTTTCCTGCGATCAAAATGTAAATAATCAAATAAATCTTTGGGAGTGGTTTCGTGAAAAGGGACGGAAGTGTGTAACAGGAAGCCGGGGCAGCGCGCGCTATTTGATTTGAACAATGACGCGCAGTTCTAGAGTTGGCTGTCAGAAACGACCTTGACTAGGCCCCGCCCCTTTTAAAGTTGCTTATTACCAAGGTGAGATGTCAGATGTTACACATCATATGCGACTACTGTAAGGCTTGCTCATGTTTTATTTTTCTTTCTCATAGTCAAATTCTGAGCTGATTCTATTTAGTGTGAGTCTTATAATACATATAATGTGCACGCGCATATCGAAATAAGGGAATCTATGCTTAATTTTAAACACGGAAAAAAAATTGTTCTGTTTGGCTTATTGAGAAATTTTACGATTATTGTAAAAAAAACATGTTTATTTTCGATTGAGGGTAGTTTTTTTTTTCTACAATTTTATGAGGACGCCTAATTATTTCCAATCATTATGGAGTTTGTTTCACCGCGATAGATCATTTTAAAAGTTACACCGTTTTGTTACAATATTTTTTTAATTCCATAAAAAATCCTTTTTTTTTTTAAATCCCTCTTTAAAATTAAGCATAGATTCCCTCATTTCGATATGTACACATTACAAAGACGCACACTGTTTAAATTGTCATAAACATACGAAGAAGAAGCTATGTTTATGTAGCATTTTAGGACCGCCTTTCCCCACTGTCTAGTTTACAACTTCTTTGAGGCTAGCTCATTTTACCGTCACCACAGATAAACTACAAATGCACTAAAGTTTTATGTCCCTAAAGACCAAACTGCGGTTTGCCACGGAGCGGAAAATATAGCGCAGTCACAGTTGTGTGCTACTGCGGTCAATATTAACTAGTTTTAACTTGTAAACGAGTTAACTAGTACAGAATATTCTGAAGAATCTACACGCACAGCTTTGGAATTCCCAAGGTAGGTTGTTAGTTAGGAAAAATATGACGTGGGTGCCAAGGTTCCATTCGAATGTTGCATTGATTCTGGTATTGATTGGAGATAAACGTTTAAGAATTTTAATGATATCTGTTTATCTGATCCATAAGTTTGTTTAATTAAGGGCCGATTTTTCAATCCTCAGATAAATCGTTAAATAGTTATCTAGCGTATGAAATTATCTGGCTGTTTATCAGGCGAATAAATATTTTCAATTTTTCAATCGTATAATAACTGAAGAATAGTTATCTGGGGTCTTTGTTAACCAACTTCACACTATCATATGCAAGCGAGATGAACAGATACAGTATTCAACGTATTAGATAAGAATAGAAACAAAACGTATGTTTGACATTTTGACGAGAATTTTTATCTTTTGTTTAGATCCACAGATGGTCAGCCACAAAAGGCGACCTTTTTTTTGTTGTTGTTTGTAGCTAAATTGATAGGAGTGGGCACGTATTAACCTAAAATGGATCAGTTATAAAGAAATTTGCTGTGTGTTAACTGTGTTTTCGACTTGGTACTAAAAGTTGAGCCTAGTGGTTTAAAATAGTTAATCTCGTCCCGAAAACGTCCTGTAAATTAATATATTTCGAGACATTTAAAAAAACTTGGATTAATATATTCATTCATTATGGCTTCTTCCTCAATTGCCATGTCGTCAATACTATCGAAAATATCCATTTTATTTACCAACACTTGTAAAGCACGAAAAGAGTTAGATAGATTTATTCTTCAGATATATGAATTATTCGACTAATAAAGCCTATCTGACGACTGAACAACTGATTTTTTTGCTATCTATCGAATAAACCATATCTATCTGTTTATCTGAGGATTGAAAAATCGGCCCTAAGTTAAATGAATTATCAGGTGGAATGGCTATTTTCTTATGTAGGACATATCTCATCAATACCTGGAGGAGCGCATGGCTAAATAATAACAGCCGCACTTGTCAATCGAAGGTTAAGCTATGCTTGCCGCAGTCAGTTCGTGGATGAGTGACCCTGACCATCCATTACATATCAAGATCCCTCCGTGCCTTGGTAAGCACGTTAAACCATTGGTCCCGGCTGTCATTTGTAGATCTTTGACAGTCATTACGGGTAGTCAGAAGCCCAAAAATCTGACAACCAGTCTTACCAAGGTCTTATCGTATTACCCAGTAAAATACTGGTATTCAGCTGCATCCGATAAACTGAAAACCGACCCCAATATAGTTGGAAAAATGGCTAGGCAGATTGATTTGAACTACATGAATTTGTAGGCCAAGGTAGGAGATAGGTTTTCTCCAAATTGAGCAGTCATCAAATACTTACAAAGGCGGTGTTTATTTTAGAAATTGTAAGAAAGGTACCGTCTAAGACCGAAATGATATTTTTTGGTCATTGAATATACAGGCTCAAAGATCACAGAGAATTCAAATTAGCTCTTTATGAATACAGAGCACTTATGAATATTCACAAATCTAATATAACTTTAGAAGGTAAACATTTCTTGTTATATAAAATAATTCTTGTTATGTAATGTGAGAAAATTTCTTTTCTTATTATTAAATATGTATAGTATATTCTTTAGTACCTTCCTTCTTATTGCTTGCTACAGGAGTGTTATCGTCTTTTACCTTACGTTATTTTAGTCTTATTTCTGAATCAGCTTCTTTATTAAGTTTTCTGCCTCCAAAACCTACGTTTATTTTCTCCTAACACACTCCACTGCTGAATTTAGGCCTTTCCCAAGATTCGCCAAATGGCAACGACATTTGAACCTTGTCCTTACTAAAAACTAGAGGTTCTCTGATGCGTGACGTGTCTAGTTTCAGGAATGTCACGGTAACAAACACAAGGGTAGTAACATCAAAAGGGCACAAAACAGCCCCACAGTAATGTAAGGGTTTGTTTATGTTAAGGTCGTTTCAAGATACAACTTTGTAGAAAATACAGGTGGAATATGTTACAACTACACGAAAATGGTTGTTTTTGGCGATGTATTTCCCTGTGGGTTCGTGTTTTTGGCATGTTTATATGGCATGCTTTTATTCTTGAGTCTGAAAGCTTTTTGTTTATTATAACTATCTACGATATACTATGACTCAGATGTAGTTCAGAACAGCGTTCCCAAAATGTTAATCCAATCTGTACTAAAATTGAATAATGGGCGAACCTGATCCGCCATATTTGGTCCTTGCAGTCTTAATTTTAAAGACCAACTTACAAAGATTTGTCTCGCTAATAGAGCTCCAAAAACGATTTCTTTGTACAGAGAAAAAACAACATGGCTGAATTTAGAAAGAGTTCAATGAGATATTAGACAAACATGAACTGATTAACAGAACTGATGCAATGAAACCCAAAGCTTCCTTCTTCTTAATCGACTCCTTTCCTGATATCATCAACAAATCACTCAATCCCAAAGTTCTGGCTCTCGTTAATCAATACTTGTACATAGAACGAACAGTAACTAAACAAAACACAGTTAAAAGGCCTTACTAGCATCAAAGCACCGCTTGCCGTTAACATACAGCGGTTACCGTCCAGTCCAGTTTAATGGAACGCAACTTGCATAAATAAGTGATGGATTTAACTACTGGCTCTAAATGGCTTGATGGTCTTGAAGATGATGTTTGATTGAAGGTGATGTGGGGTACCTGATAGTGTTCCAGTTGACTGATGCATGTCTTTTTGCATGTCTTCTAGTAGACTTTAGGCATTTTTCTTGAATACTGTAGAAATCCTGTCTGAAACCACGCGTAATAAAAACTTTTTTACAAAAAATACAACCGACTTCCAAACTACAAAGTGAAAAATAACTTTAATTTCAGAAGTCGGTGTCAAAAAACTAAAATACTGATCTAAAGACACCGACTTCTGAAATTAAAGTTATTTTTCACTTTGTAATTTGGAAGTCGGTTGTATTTTTTGTAAAAAAGTTTTTATTTCTCGCTTTTTAGTGGGTCAATTTGTAATTTATCTAAGTTACATTAGCCTAATGCCAACTGCTCATCACCTTTTACAAAATATTGCTTTTCCCGATTCAGGGACGTTCATCGTTGAAAAGTTCTCCTGGTACTTCACCATCAGCTCCACTTCTCCAAATGCATTGTGACGAACATAAATTGCATTGCAACCATATTAAAGTAATCGAATCGCAACCCGTGAAATACTTATTATTGAGTAGTTTCGGTGGCTATTTGTGGTCTTCATCATCAGTTCCACTTAACTAAATGGTGCTTTCCTAGAGCAACTGCTCGAGTTACTATAAAAAATACCAAATCGCTATAGGTTTGCCTGTAATATTTGAAGAATTCCCTCGATTTCTCTGGGATGCCATCATCAGATCCTGGTTTCCTTATCATGGTACCACCCTTGGGATATCTCCTTTCCAACAAAAAAAGAATCATCAAAATCGCTTCATAAACGACGAAGTTATCCGCGAACACACATAAAAAAAAAAAAACCTAAATACGGTCGAATTGAGTAACCTCCTTTTTTTTGAAGTCGGTTAAAAAGAGAAAGTACACCATGAATCCTAAAACAGGAAACCTACCTAACAGTGGTCCTTCGAGGCGGGCCAAGAATCTTAGTACTATCTACGTCAACTACTTTGTTGTGTACAAAGAGGCCAATCTTATCTCCTTGGTAATGAATGTATAGAGGTATGAGGAACCTGGTGTAAAGTTCACTCATCCTCTATAGAAAAGGGTGTCGTATCTGGTGGGCTACTACTTACCCGACGATTAATGTCGGGACGTTGTGTACTGTGAGGTTTTATTATGAGATGCAATCTCATGTTGTGCAGGCTGGCAAGAACACTATGGTATCCGAACAATCGAACATTATATATTTAAATTAGGATTTTCGTATGGTGTGCATTTGTTGATGAGAAAAAACTAGTTTAGCCCCTGGCGTCGGTCGCGTAATATTGTCCTTTGCATTGTATTTTTAACCGACCTCCAAAAGGAGGAGGTTCTCAATTCGACTGTATGTTTTTTTTTTTTGCATGTTTGTTTCGCGATTACTCCGTCAATTATGAATTGATTTTGATGATTCTTTTTTTGTTTGGTAGATCATACTTCAGAGGTGGTCCCATATAAATTTTATTAACTTTGCTTGGGTAGTTTTTGAGTTAGCTTCAATAATACGTATTTTTTCCTCACTTAGTATCTGGATGATATTATAATAACTTCCTGTCACTGTTATTTACATAGCAGGTAGTGGTATTTGAATTTGTGTGGGGTAAATATCACAACTAAAAAGTGAAAAATAAAAACTTTTTACAAAAAAAAACAACCGACTTCAAAAAAAAACACTACAGAGTGAAAAATAACTTTAATTTCGGAAGTCGGTGCCAAAGAACGAAAATTCAAAACCAAAGACACCGACTTCCGAAATTAAAGTTATTTTTCACTTTGTAGTGTCTTTAAGTCGGTTGTTTTTTTTTGTAAAATTTTTTTTGGTTTAAATATAATCTTGTGCTCCCAAAAGTTCTTTAATTTAAACACTATACACGATCCCGAGTATCGCAGCCAAGTGGGGTGCTTACAGTACCTATACTCGTCGCGTGGTAAACTCTGCTTTCGCGATGCAGAATTTTGCATGACGTCAGTGTTATGCATAGTTCGTATGTGGCGCTGTAAATTCACCACAAATATAAAGTGATGCGAATTCACCTCAATCTTAGACTAAAATTAAACACGTATACACAAAAAAACTATAATGCTAAAACCAAGACGCGTAATAAAATTATGCCGCAATACAGCAAAGTTTATCTTCAGTTTTTATCCATCATTGATATCCGTGCCCGTCACGTAATGCCAACCAATAAGTAATTAATTCTCATTAAAAGAACTGTTAAGAATGTCATTTATATTAATCGCGGTCGAAATATAAATTAATTATGCCATTATTATGTTATAACTAGCTGCGCCCCGCGGTTTCACCCGCATAAGTCTCGATCCCGTGGGAAAAAAAAAGAAGTATTTTATGTTCTTTTCCAGGGCATCATCTATATATGTGCCAAATTTCATCCAAATCCGTTCAGCCGTTTTAGCGTGAAGGCGTAACAAACTTTCGCATTTATAATATTAAGGATAACGATATTAATGTTCAATTGTACAAAATTAATAATTGTTTTAATTACTTTGAGGCCTCATTAACACTTGGTTAAAATAAAACCACCATGTGGCCGTTTCAAGGTTATAAGGTACTTGAATGTAAAGGTATTTGAACATGTAGTTCAAACGCTTGACTGAGTTAAAGCATTCTATCTTAGTAATTTTTCAACCAGGTGAACTGATCCACCTGTCATTACTTGTTACAATCAAACGAGTAACATATTTGTAACCAAACTCGTATGAATCCCTCTGTTCACCTGTTAGACTAGATAGACAAGCGCTTGGTCCGTCACGATCTGTACGGTGGCTACTCAAACGGGTAACTGTAGCAGTAGGTCAACCGCAGTCCGCTGCGCCGGCGCCGCATATATGTTTTCAATCGTTCGAATCACTTGGACGCAGGGTTGGAAAATCATAAAATCATGATTTTTTGCACATATAAAAAATCGTTGATTATTTTTTTAGATTTTTTCTTCAAATAGTGCGTGTAACGAACATTTTGAGACAGTTATTTGGGGTCATCGCATCGTCAGCTTCAGTGGGAAAAGTCTTTTCCACCTTTGGATTTGCACATTCTAAAATCAGGAACGATTAGGAATGGAAAAAGCTGGAAAGTTCGTGTTTTTGTTTAAATATTATAATTCTAACGCAAACTGATTAATGACAAACAGGAAAGAAATAAAACAATTTGATTTAAACAATTGTTTTATTGAAAAATCACTTGATTTATATCGTGATTTAATCATGCCAGCCCTGCTTAGGCGTAGACTTACAACATCCTTTACATTACTCTGTAATAATTTTCAAGAAAAATTTTCCCAGCTAAGGACTAAAAGACCAAATAAATTTTAAGTCCTTCCGTCCAATCAATGATAATGACAGAAAATTAAGTATGGTTATTGTTAGTAAACACATACCAATATTTAAAACTGGTACCGCAATTAGTCGCTGCCAATGAACAAACGAAAATAATTAGTATGTCGCTTGACATGTTCTATATTGGTCAATAAAATGTACAATGTTATTAAAAAGCGATCGTACAGCCGCATTCGGTCAGCGTAGGACCGGTTCACAAACGACCTTGCGTCCGCGCACGTTCACTTACTGATCTATAGATTGAGGCTTCGTAACATTTGTTTATTGGTCGTTTTGTACCGATATGGTGACTGGTCTTTCGGACGCTTTTCCACAATCCTCTAAGCAGCTTTAAAATGTTCGGATTATAATATGCTCAAGGTTTCTTTTTTTAGCTTCACAAATCTTTGTTCGTGCTTAATCTCTTGCAAATAACCTCCATCCTCCATCATTATGGCGATCAAGTGTAAAGTGTGCGTGCGTGAGTGCCATCAGCCATATTATCACCGTGCCATTGACCTTCGTAAGCAAACAAATCACCTTGAAGTTCTATTGTACCCGATTCACAGCTGTTCCAGGCTGTTTGTATAAAATGACTCATGAACACTTGCGTTTTGTGTGACAGGTGGCCATACTGCTCAAGTTGCAAGGCTTCATATTGAATACGGACAGGAAGACCATATGGCAAATGTTCAGAGTTGTCCTGAGGCATGTAACTTTGTTATGTGTTGCCATAACGAAGCTAAATGTACTGCCGGTATATCTGGTTACGGCTTGCAACAACCCACTTGATTACCTGTCAGACATATCTGCTTTTCCCCTATTAATATGTACGTGTTTACTGTCCATCGAGCAAAGAAACTGACCGTCTCTTAGAAAGCATTTCTTCAGTCTTTCAGCAAAAACAGCGCTTTTAATGCTTAAATCCAACGGTTTTATGCGCAAGAGTGTTGCTTTCTCTCAAGCGACGCGTCGCTGACTACGCATGAACCAAGCCAGTCGCTCACGGCCGTTCAGTGAGGCCGCACGCGTCGGTGCATCAGAAATTCGCGAATCGAACAGTGTCGGCGGGTCGTACCGCCGCCTTTACGTCAGTAGCCAGTGTCAAAGTGTCCACAGTGCAAAAACAAATATTTTGTGATTAAACACTTGGAACTTACCAAGGTTAGCAGTGTTGTGTTGCAAAAACAGGAGGATCTCAAGTGTATATATTTTTTCTCAGCCATCGTCACGCGCTTTGAGTCGTTTTTATGTAGGTTTCTTATTTATGTGTTTCTGTAATTGTATTCGTAATTAATTATACTCGATTGACGTAAGGACGTTCCAGTTAGATGATCTCTCGATTCATCATTATCTTTGTTATCAATTTGCAGGTTGTCTTTACAAGATTCTAGATCAACCTTTAATTCAATTTGTAATTCATGACATTTTAGATATTAAGCTCATTTAATATGGAAGATTGTATGCGTCACTTACCTGCTTAAAACGAGATTTGAGTAGGAAGCTGTATCTCAGCGCTAAATCACCTTGAGATCCGGTATCACACAAATTCGAACAGTTGAAAGTGAAACGATTTACATAAATCTGTTCATTAACCGAGTTTTTTTTTTTAACTATCTTATGAATGAGAAAAGTAGTGGCTATTAATAATACCAATGAAAATTCTCAGGAAGTGTACATAAAATCTGGGCTTGAAGAAACTACCTTGATAAGTTACTGTTAAGTTATTAATTAATTTTAGGTTGACGTAAACACAATATATAAATTATCATAACATTAATAATTTCACGCAAAATGAACGTGAATCTGATAAGGGAGTCGTTATTGTTTTGATTAATAACATAGTTTTCCGCGGAACTACACATCCAAGACCTAATTTTAGATAGTCGTCCATAAAATTTGTCACAAAATTATCTCTGAGATAAATGCGATATCGATTTTCTCACGGCTTATCAACACATTTTATCATGTGCCACAATATAAAATACGTGAGATAGAAAGACCAAAATAATAAATAGAAATACATTAATATTTACACAAAGTTTTGAAAATAGGTCAGTTATGAGATGTAGTAGAGATAAACAAGGAACGTAAAAATGCTTCCTGATCCACAGATATATAGCAATATTAGGCCAGTCTGACAGGAAAGTGATCGAAATAAAAGTATCAAAATATCAACAATTCTCTTTGATAAAGCGATATCTTTTGAGCGTTCCAACTCAAACAATTTCTGAAACAGATTACATCCACAAAAGACGGCTCCTGCGAGGCTTTTACCGCTCAGTTAACTTAAAGATTTGGGGCATAAAAAATCCTCAAAATACTTCTTTAAGAGTTTTAATAAAATTATAACAGCTGTACTTTAGAACTCGTAAAGAAAGTTAACGTTACCTTGTTGTAAACATCTTCTCGCTGGTATAATCAGGTTATGTCGAAAAATATTATTATGAATGTGTACCCTCTTCAGAGATCTTAATATACTGTCTGTTTCACAACTGAGTCTCTTTTGTCCATATACGCAACATCAACTTCAGAAACTTATCTTTGTCGAATCTCGAGAGACTTTGACGTCATGTAGTTGTTTAAAATTACTGGCATCATTTGTCTTTGGGTTTTGGTCGTGGCTATTACGTTCATGTGACCAACAATTTTCCTCGTCTCTAAAGTTGAAAGACATGTTCGTGATTTTCCTAACAACCCGTTCAATCATCTCTTGGATATGATGTTTTTCTTGCTCGTACATACTTTCTCGTTGTTTCTTTGCCGTAATTAGTAGTTTCCCATTAACAAATTGATGTTTTTATTCTGTACACTACACTTAGCTCGTGTTTTATGGACTCGCCTCATATATTGCGCTTATATGGTGTAATGCACCTTCCCTGTTGAGTTTCATATTGCTAATTGATTTATCGTCACGCTCTTTTCCTTTATGGGGTAAGCGCCAGTCTTAGCGGCACCAAGAACCCCACTATTACTCGTAGTTATATATTTATGGAGTCTTTTGCTTGGTTCCTCCTTAAGGAAAAGTTCATGAATCTGATTTATAGCTCATTATTTAATACCGAAAATAAGTCTTCTTAGGTATATCCGCAATCTATTTATGTCAATAAATAGTTTGAATACAAAGATGTAGCATTGAAATTTTTTTTGCTTTTGCTTCCGACTTTTTGTTGGTCTCGCCGATGAGGCTCAATGGTAACCGATGACATTATTATGTCCATAATAATGTGTCATTATAACTTCTTGTGGTGTTTTTGTCGTGTTCCAGAATTTTGTATTCTTTTTCTACCAACATTTACGTGATTGCTTTTTTCTATTTGGCCCATGTAGACTAAGACGTATTTAATTATATCCATGTTAAGTTTTATAACATTTCTAGAGGAGTCATGTGAGTTTCCTTGTTTAGAATCATTCATTTCCGAGTGTCGCAAAGCAAACATCGAAAAAACCAGCGGCAGTCGAGACGGAAACCGTTTTTGTTCATTTATTTGCTAGTTTTTAATAATACAGTTTCGTCTCGCTCTGTGGGAGTTTCAAATGGATGGCTTTTGAAAAAAATCGCTGTTTGTTAGGACGACAAACGTGATGATATTTCATTTAATTTTGTAAATTCTGATTACGAAATTCACAATGTTTCAAGTAGTCGTGTCGTGATTGAGAAGTCTTTGTTTTGTAACTGTTACTAACTGTAAGTGGGAATAGTTTTGTTATAAAAGGTATCTATGAAGTATTTACTTTGTTTATTGTTAAACCAGACCATTTTGGATTGGGAAAGAGCTGATTGTCAACTAGTACGATGGCTATAGATTTCGTTTCAACTCTGTTGTTATAGTCCGTTTCTGTTATGATGTTTTTTTCTTTCATAAGTATTATGAAACAGTTTTTTTCAGGTGTATCGTTTTCCATACAATGTTTCATAAAGTATGACGATGAAACCTCACTCTTAGCCTCAGATTTATTTTTAATACCTCTAAACGCGTCAGGTGTGACGTAAGCCGTATTATAAAAGTCTTATAATGATGTCGTCTATGCCGCAAATAAACTAGTTATGGCTGACTTTGAGAGAAAAAGAGGTAATTTTCTGTTGTCTTTTCAGACAATTTGTCTTTATTGTCAAAATTCACAGTTCATTAAATATAATTGATGGATGGATTATGAAATGAGTTACTAGCTATTTCGTGACAGTTTTTGTATACAAAATATGATTTATTTATATAGAAAACATGGAAATAATTTTGTAACTGGATTATGGATCGGATTTGGATTGTATAAAGTTATTATTGTAAAGGTTTTGCCGCCCAGTCGTCTAGTATAATCGATTATTCGCTTCTTAAGGCAGCTACGGCAAGACGAAGTGACCTTTTCATGGTTTACTATTCTTAGACCACATATCACTTCGACCACATTTTTAACCAGAATGCTTTGTGTTTTCGCACACTGTTCTCATTTGTATATGTTACTTCATTTGCCGTGTCTTAATATTCTAGGCAATGATCGTCACCTGTGGAGTTCCGACATTTATGTCTTACCTTTGGACTTGCAGTTATGTTTGCATCTGTCTGACCGTGAACTTATAATACTTACCCAACAACAGTTGACAATAGAACACCAGCTGCCGTAGGTGTACAATGTACAATTAGTGCACTGTTCATATCGTTTCCGTCTTTTTTGATCCTACTCCTATTATTCTCTTAATCACTGCTATTGTTCTTTTATAGTAAGGTACGTTACCTAACGTCTTTTGAGCCTCGGCTATCAAAATGAGGTTTTATCTCAAAGAAAGTGTCCTTCATATTAATTAAGAATCTTGCTCCTGCCAAGTCCGTGGTTCGCTTTCACTAAAATTGTTATTCATATTTTTTATATTAATGTCTTTTATTAAATGAGTTTCGTGTTCATACTCGTATAGAAGTCGGAATTCCTGATGGATTTTACATAGGCTTTCGACAATACAATGCAGTTTTATTCACGCTTAATCTACCGCTTCTATCAATCGTTTAAACATTAGCACTAATTGTAACGGTTTACCGATACATTTAACGAGTATCGATTGTAAAATCGATATAGCTTTATAGCTGAATTTATGCTATCAGTACGCTTTAGTACCGATGCAGTTAAATAGTGTCGATAAAACGTATTCGAGTGGGAAAGCACTTATTGAGGACCTGTTTATCAGTGCTATCATGTGAATGTCACAAATACCATTGACAATGAAGTGATAGTGATGAACAATATCTTTTCGAGAGATTACTGACAAACGCTTGCATTGACTGGACAGATCACTCAAATCTGTGTGGTTCTTTCCTCAAAAGACCATTTCAGACACTTATCTACGTGGTCCTCAAAAGATCTGACCGTGAAAAGAGACTTTGACTTTGTTTCTTCTCTCGGGCAGTCAGATAAAAAATGTCGTCTCCATCTAGCTTATTTTTTTATTTGACATTTAAAAGTGATTTCAATATCCTATTTACAGAATTTAAAAATCATTTCACGTCATCAATTCGTGAAAAATTTCAAAAGTAGCTTTGTCCCAAAAAAAAAAACAAAAGAGCAATTATTCTTTATGACGGAAAATTAACACTAGACATTACCTATTCGTCAGTTACTACAAACTAAAGAACTTGTTTGGTTCTTAAAGCGTACAGCATCCATTTTCTAGTTAAAGTAAAATGGCTGCCACTAAGTATTTATGCACACAAACTGACACAAAACTTAACATAGTGCTCCGGCGCAAGTTTCTTGAAGTGTTGTCCTGTTTCTATGTGGAGTTTGTTTTAAAGTTATACAGGTTTCCTGGTCACCGGGTAAATGTTTATTTAATTTGTAATGAGTGTATGACTGTATTTATGAACGCCAGGAACGGAGGCGAAATAAAAGGAGCGTATTTAGATAAGGGTCACGCCTGTGTTCCTCAAAAGGTTAGGCAGAGGTGTAGCTATAGTTCCTACACCCACATTTCGCTAGTTATGTTTAAGTCCCATGCAATAGAGGCGAGACTTTTGCCATCAAACGGGCATAAATCCAGACTCCGGGCGGCGGGCTGCTACTGAGAAATTCCAAATGGAAAAACCAAGTTTGAAGAATTTTGTGCGAAAAACACGGAGGTTTACTATCCCTATGTTTTCTGAATGTAGAAGTCTGGTAGGCAGTAAGAATGAATGGACGTCCAATTATGACAATCATGGCCCACTGTGTACCTTTACAGGTTAACGAACTATTGTTAGAAAGATACAGCTTTCCGTGCCCATCACCATGATTAATGTCATGGTGCTCTTACTAAGGGAAGCTCATGGAAATGGGGAATACGTGAGTTTTTCTGAGATATTGCAGCCGATGAGGGTTGCCCCTTATTTTTTTATGGAGATAAAATTTAGTTTTTGAAGAGATTCTTTTCTTCAGTAAAATCACTGTGTTATAGCTCATTAAGTTTATGTTTTACGTACCTATAAGCGCCAGTTAGTGCAATCAATCACGTAAGTGTTACAAAGTGATCGCTCTCAATTTCCCCCAAGATTATGGTTATAATTGACAAACTGATTATTATTGCATCATCATCATTCTCCTGCTCTTATCCCAATTTATTTAGGATCAGTGCAACATGTCTTCTTCTTTCATTCTTCTCTATCAGTCGTCATCTCGGTAGTCATTCCCTTTCTAGCCATATTATCTTTCACACAGTCCATCCATCGTTTCTTTGTTCTTCCTCTTCTCTTATAGTCATCCACATTCATACTCAAAACTTTCCTCATTCCCCGCATCACATGCCCATACCATGACAACTGATTTCCACACATCTTCTCAGTCACATATGCCACTTTTAGACTTCCTCTTATAAACTCATTTACAGCATCACATACTCCTCTTAACATTCTCATCTCTCCCTTTCTAGCCACTGATTATAAATTGCATATCAACTGATTTAATCCGTCTGTACACTATTAGGTGGATGATCCCTGTGTATCTGTTTGACCTCTTATCATACTTATTAAAGGTGATGTGCGTATGTATTGATTACATACGCTATTATTTTAACTATATGTATTATCATTATTGTTTTGTATTTTCCCCTCTTTGTAAATAACAATAACGTTAATCAGTATTGCATGGATTCCTTTTATTTTATGAACAATGTGTGTTTTCTAACTAGACAATAATAACAACAACGGCTTAAGTATCGAATACGTTTCATATGTCTTTGCTAAGGCTGCAAAATGTATTGTAATCGTATCGAAGGCTTTGTAGGAATTAACGTGGCTTACTTTCTGCTCACCCCATTCTTTTCTCGTACGGACGCAGACTATATTGTTGTGGGGCTGGCTGACTACACAGTGTGCGTCGCACATAAAGCAGTATTAGGTACACATGCCTATAACTTACTTCGGAAAGCACGTTAATCCATTGGCCCTGGCTGTCATTAGTAGATCTTTGACAGTCGCTACTAGTCCGAAAGTTTGGCAGTCAATCTTACCAAGGGTTACCATGTTACCTAACTGGGTTGTGGAGTTCAGATAGGCAGTCACTGCATGTAAAATACTGGTATTCAACTGCATCCGGTTAGACTGGACGCTGACCCCAACATAGTTGAGAATGGGCTAGTGATTTGCAGTTGTGACATTCAGCAATCAGAAGCTGTTATGGTAATGGCATGCAAGCTATTGTACACTTTTCTGCTACAGGCATGTGCATTTGTGGATGAACGCAAAAATAATGCAAAATGTGAAAATTCATCGAGTTTATCCTTTAGTATGGGACCTATAGGACCACACGTGGCTTCCGAAGTAGAATTGATTTATGTCCCTCATAGATTGTCCTTAGTGTCGTGAGCTGCCTCCGTGATCTAATTGTGTGATATGTGGTCGCAGGGTATCTGTGAAAAGAACGACCAGTTTTAAAGCTATGTAGAAGACAATGTTTGCCTGAAAGCAAGAAAATAAAGGTTTTACCAAAAGCGACCAAGAAAGAGTTAAAGCTATAGGGCTTAAAGAATACTTCTATAGTTAATAACAGTGAATCTAATGTTGAAAAATAAAACCAGCAAATCTAGATATAACCTTGTCAACAAAATTAAGGCCAGCATTCCAAACAAAATCCCGCTAAAGAATGTAAACGACACTTCACACTATCATTCAAATCTAATTAACAGCACCCAAAAAAGATAACATCTACGTCACCATTCGTACCACAATCAGACCAATCGCCATCCCAACCAAAGGATGGAAGACAAAGCTCGTCAACTGTTTTCAGGTGCTGCCATCTACAGCCCCTTTATATACGTCATGCGCCCACGCCTATCGTGGGCTAACGTGGGCGAACTCCCTCGGGAGATACTGACATTTCGCTAGTGCCGACTTGAGTTTAATATATTTTAATTAAAGTACAATGGGCTTTTTTGTAGAGTCTCGTTTGTCTTTAGGGAAATTTAAATTGCTAGGAATATTTGGTTAGATGAATGTAGTTAGTTGTTTTTATTAACCTTGTTATAAGCACTCAGCAAGAAGTCTAATATCCTACTGCTGTTGAAATATCTCAAGACACGTAGAGCAATATTTAAGTTTCTGAACGCTATGAAAGAGCACGCGTATGGATACAAGCAAGCAATGTAACCAATATTATAACCGGTCGGTTGTTTGACAGCTATTGATATGATAATTAAACTGCAAGTATGAAAGTAATTTTAAGTGAGGAAATGAAGAAACTGATACTAATAAATTACAAGGGTTGACAGAATAAGGAAGCATGGAGAAAGTGAAATGTCTCAAAAGGTACTCGCAACTTTAAATCCGGGGCATAAAGCAATGCAAAATAACGCCAGACTCACAATAACAGAAATAAAATGATATGATATAACAACAACAGAAAATTATATCAACAAAACAGAATGTGTTGACGGAAAAAGTCACAGGTTCGCAATGTAAATTATGCACGCCATATTTTCCGTGAAAGTGACACTACGGGCATCGCGGGCACAGACGCTCGATTCCGTCATCTGTCTTTCTTTACTTTAACTATGCAAATTGTATTATTATTCGGGGTGCAGTGTGCGTAAAATTTCAGACAGTTCAAAGTCCTTTCTAGACGGAAGACAATAAAGCGACCGGCTGGTATCTGTCAGGAATACAAATTGTGAATAGCAACGGAGCTTTTTATTCTTACCCACCGCACTTAAGTAACGTTCTGCAATGAAATCGGAAATATTGTCCTCTTAACTGTCTATATAGTTTTAGACTGCTGTTTATATATTGTTCTGTAGGTAACAGGCAGGAAGGAAGTGACTTTTATAGATGCTCGTTTGTGTATTTTTTTAAAGAGGACAATAAGTCCTGCTAACTTATAATCTTTGGTCATTGTCACCGCAAACATGACACTGTTGCGTCTTTGGTTGCGAGGTTTCGCTTGTTTATATTTCAATAGATAACCTATATCCATGTACCGTGAACGCAGATGTTATGATTATGACTTGTGAAGTTGTGACACACATTCCAAATCTCAATTGGTTCCATAAGTTTATCTGAAGTCTGCAATATATCCGTGTTAAATAAGCATGTAATCATCAACACAATGTTAGTTAAGGACTATTAATGACATACAAAAGCTATGACGGCCTAGTCTACAATCTTGAGACACTCATTAGCCAATCACCGGCTGTTGTAACCCACAGACAAACGGACAATGGCCGATTTGCTACGTTACGTCACAGCTAGTCGCATAGATGGCGCTCTCACTTTCACCCAACCAATCGGCGGGCGTGATCGGGTCGCGTTCGAAAAATATCATTTTTTAAACTCGGTACCATTCAGTTTATACTTTTTGCAACGATTTCTTCAGTTAATGAAAGTTTGTCTTTGGTTTAAGTTTTTTCCTTAATTTAATTAGTTTTTTCCGTTAATTAAAATTTCCATTCCGTTACTTTTTTATTGTGTTTAATTATTGTTTATTTTTATCGTCAGTAGCGGTTGGTAAATTGGTAGAGACGAAACCTTTGACATTTGTGCACGTTTCACAAATCTTAATTACCAACCATTGCATTTAGTAGGTAAGTAGGTATCTCTTAAGAGGAGAACGGAGAACCTCATCATTTCCTTATCAGAGGAATTTAATGTTTCTTTTTTGCGGAGGTCAAAACATCACGACCTCCGTTGGGGAGTGATCGTGAAAATAAATCTTTGCCTTGCAACGAGATTTTAAGCGACTTTAAAATATTTATCACGGATGCTTTAAATAAATTAGTAGGTGTAGGTGTAGCGTACTTGTCGACCTTCTGAATTCATTTGTTGCTAAACTTGACAATTATTCTTGATGTTGCTATTAAGTTAAACAAATACTGTACACGAGCATTATTTTCGTTAAAAATAATTAATTGGTTAAAATCGAGTGAAACAAAATATCAAATGCTCATTAAATACAATTATTTTGGTTATTTATGTACCTACTGCAAATGCAAACGAGGATAACGTTTTACATATGACACCGATTTTAATTAATTAACATTTCAATATTTGATTAAAGATTTATTATCTAACGAAACCCCTGTGACAGGTGAAAGTGACTGCCAATAAGTGCAGTATGCTCTTAGATTAATCAAGACTTTAAATGGAAAGAAATAAACTTCTTTGATTTTTAAATTGAATAATTGTTAAAGTGAATTTACTTAATATTTGCAACAAAAAAAAAAGTCAAAACAAACAATATAAAAAAACAACTTGACAAAAGTAAAGTTCTAAATTCAAAACTCTCAAAAACAGGATCATAGATACATTGTTTTTTTTTACCCCCATGCATGGCGAACGCATCACGCCTCGTCTACACGGAACCATGGTTGAGGTCGTTGCCGGTGTGACCTTCCACGACCTCGGTGGCTCGCCGAACTTTGAAACCAGTTCCTGACAAAGATTTAGATACAGTAGCATTGTCGGACCTAGGTCTTGTGGAGGTGGTATTTATGCATGTTTACATAGGTACTTACATTAATTTTTTTGAGAGAGAAGGTTTTGACCATAGACGGTAATACGGCGGTTTATTTTCTGTAGAGATTTTTGCGATGACAAATACCTGTTAAATAACCTTTAAAAAGGATTTAGGTTTATAAATTTCTACAATCATAATGTTGGTATGGCCTGGAATGTTAGATTATTTTACTGTAGGCATTTATTGCCATCTAGGCATCATTATGAAGTAATAAAGGGAATATTGCTTTGTTTCTATTTCCGATAATAAAATGGTAATATCGTTACATATTTTCAATGAATCATTGCAACCTAAAAATACAATGTGGAGACAATAATAATACGACAATAAATGAATTGCCAATACTAGTAAATAAAAGCATTTTGAAATTAGCAAAAAAAAATCTTAATATCGAATTAAAAAAAAGTTTTTTCATACAGTAAACTAAATGTGAAGGATATAGGAATAGTGATGGGAAACTATGGGTTTTGCGGATCTTTGACAAGCTATTAGTGACTAAAGTATTGGATATATTTGATTATTATATGCAGTCTGGAAACGTCATTAGATATATACGGAGTTTAAATTACTGTCGTATCGTCTTCGTCACATTGTATATTATCATTGTCGCCGGTGAAAGGCCTCTCCCAAGTGGTGCTATAGCATCCGATTCCCGATTCCCGATCTATAATCCGAATCAAAATTTACAGCCACCAATTTTTTTCTCGACCTTTCACCGACATGTACCCTCGGAATCATAAACAATATCTAAACAAGTATTATATACAAACATAACTCCTTTGTTAGGAATATTATGCCTATGTTATTTTAACTAAAAACATCTAAAGGTTACCTTGTTCATGTAGGTGTATCGTAGGCGCTGAACTAGTTACCCGTCACTTTTCTACCATTGTGGATTTAACACTAATCTTTATAGCATGTTGCTTCAAAATGTTACGAAATATCTTGTTTGGAAATCAGAGAAAAAGGCCGTTATTTTGTGGTGAGGAAAGACAATAGTAAAATTGCTATGATTGAGAACACACTACAGGGGATTATTATAGAGGTGATTGATGTTGTAGACAGAACTGGTAATGTGGAAGGAAATGAAACAAGACCAATGCCTAACAAAGGCAGTGACTAATTCTAACACCTTAAAAAAACATACAGTGTCTAGACACTATTTTTGGGAGAATCCTCCTTCAATTTATTTGGGGTCGGCGAAATACATCTTTTTCTTCCATATTTATCTATTAAGTAGTCGTTAGATCGGTAGTCACTCCCTTTCAAGCCATATCATCTTTCACACGTCTAGTGTATTTACTACAATTGTCTTGATTGTTATCCAATATTTAGGTTTCTATTGGTGAAACAAGATTGTTTTACATATAAATTAAACAAGTCAAATTAGAAGCCCAAGTGTACAATATATCCAAAAGTTCCTGAGCAAATTCAAATGATCCCAACCTTATTCTTGGCTGAACAGAACTTTAATATGAACAGCGTGTGGGATTACAGTAAATCTACTTATTATACGGGTAGCGTGAACGTCAGCGTGTCATATTTGCATTTCATTTACCTCCATATTGCTGGCGTGTTCAGCTGTGAAACCTAAATTTAAATAAGATATGCATGTACTGTGCTTTCATCTGTTGTATGAGATGCAATCTGTTGTTGATCAAAGGACGGTATTTCGTTATACATAGATTACAATACATGAATACATCAATATTCTGATCCTAATCCTGATAGCATGCGAAGTAAGTTTAGTATCAATAGCTTCTAAGCAGAATTTAAAGAAAGTTGTCATTATCATCATCTGTCCTATCATCCACTGCTGGTCGATCTACCTAGCTTGGGAGAAAGTTGTAACTTAGCAGGTGCTCAAAAATCGTTTGATTGTGATCAATCAAATGAATAGATGCCGAAAGTAAAAAAAGTATTAGATTGAGAATCTCCTCTTTCAGTTTTTGTTGAAAACGATAAAAACAGATTATCGCTCCATATCGAAAAGCGTAACGGAAACCAAACTGAAGCAAAAGAAAATTTTATTACTCACAGCAAAGTAAAATATAATTTGAAAGCCATAGAAGGCTTAGTTGATGATGATGAGGTTTGCAATAAAATGACAATGCGTATCAAAGAATAGCTTACTAACGATTCAGATACATTTCTTTTTGTTTCGCCACACTTTCCATAACGGAACGAACGTAATTCTGCGGCTACGGAATTTATGTAAAGCTATAAAGGAATAGAAAAATGTGGAACAATTCCATTAAAATTGCGAGGTGAATTATTGTGCGGATATACCTACGTTTCTTTGTAATTTTCATTTTAATTGTAACAATGTTAAAGTGTCTAATGTAGTTGCGGTTACCCACTTTCATTTTTCTAGCGGCTAACATAAAGTGGCCATCGAGTCTATAACAGGGTTGATGGCTATCGTTCAAACAGTTTTCACAGTTCGTCGTACTCTCTAAATCATTTAGGATGCAAGGATCAGACAACCTCAAATCTAGATAACAGAACTTTGTTTATAAAAAGAATACAATTTACAATATTTTTTTAGAAAATTCAAAATCAAACAAGGCAAGTAAACAAACAGCCATAATAATGAAATCTAGTTCCAATATCTGTCAGAATACCAACTTGAGATCTCTCTTCTTAAACTTATTTATGTCAGATTATTTTCGTATCAATCCACTTTGTTGGCGTTTATTATTGTTATGTAAGTAAAAAATGCTAAAACTTTCCTTTGATATTTTCTTTCTGTAACTATTCTTATTTCTTTAGCTGCCCCACATTGGTATTTATCACCTACTTTCGATATCTTTTTTGTGACAGCTACGAGAATTTAAGAATGTTTAGTTGTGTATTACGCATTTTTTTCGATAATTTTTGACAAGTTTATCTTTTCTCTATCTTTGATATCGTTTTTAGATTTAAGGTTATTGTAATGTTTTTTGACTAGACATTTTTATCTGCCAAATATTGCTAGAAAATTCCTCATCATTGGATCACATGTATGGTTAAAATCTAAACATATTATAGAGATTTCAAAAGAAAGTTTAGGAAAGCCTGCATCGGTGCCTGTTGATTTAATGATTCTGAAATCACTTGCTACCTTAATCGTTGAAATGAGGGCAAAACAATTTCAGCCTTTTTGAAAACCAAAACAAATGCATATTTCAACGCGCCACCATCCGGTGGTGTTTAGTAAACAACGTGCCCCAACTCCACTGCGTTTCATGCAACTGAAAAATAACTGCATTTACGTAAGCATTGGAATTATTTTTATATACAGAAAAAGTTTATTTACGTTATTCGTAAACCAAAACACGTAATCAACATGGCACCTTAGATTGCGCGCACGCAGGTGCCCGCGATATGGCGTCTAGTGCGCATGCGTGAGATTCGGGTTAATAGGCTGCTATTTCTGTTCTAATGCTCGCCGAGTGCGGACGTGCCGTATTTTGTGCATGGTTTATTTAGCTTTTACCGTAATACGTAAGGAAAGTGTTATTTAATGGACTACCTGATGTTTAGATTTATTGTAAACTTTAACTCATTAAACTTTCACTGCCTATGTTTGATTAGATTAAATTATGACTGTATTTGCATGACTCAGAGTTTTTTTTAATGATATTTTAAGTGTATTTTACCATACTACATTGATAATATCTAGCATACGATCCAGCAAGTTGTGATGAGGTGTGTTAGTTATGGAGATCCTGATAAAATTGTTTATAAAATTTAAAAAAAAACGTGTGGCACTCGGGGACTGCCGCGGTAAAGCTATTGCATAGCATTTGTAACCTCCATCTTCCTATTTGTCAACGCTACACTTGGGAAGATGACGGATGATGACATAAAACAAAAATTACGTTCCCATGACAACGTGATGTTGTCATGGGAACGTAATTTTTGTAGGCGGAGTGGGGGGTGTTAGGTTTTATTTTCGTTACGGAATTTCTTGACTCGGTCGCCGCGCTCAAAGCCCGCGATAAAAGCTATGCAATAGCTTAAAAATTACATCTTAAAGCGAACTCGCAAGCTGTAATGTTGCATAAAATAAAAAAGGGGGAAAGACACATGACCTCTATTGATTATTCATAGATTTTCAATTTATTAGTGCCGGCTATAAATCGACTTTCTTTACCAATCTCTCCAATCTTTTGCCAGCAATTATCTAGAATTTGCATCAGACTTACGTAGCCTACCTTTGATCAGTTAGCTAACTAATACCGTCCACTTCCCGCTTCTAAAGTTGCACAACCATATTGACCCATACCTACATACCATTTTACACAACAATAGACAATTTGGGTACTATATTGCTAAATTTAATAGCACCCTGTCCATATTTCTTGTTACACAATTTAGTATTGCGAGCTTCTCATGGCTGTGTTACGCGATTTGCCGGTGTCAAGTGTGAACTAAAAACAATGAGGAACAGTGCGTGTGAAAGGGTCATTATTTTAGTATTAATGTACGGTTGTTGTTAGTTGATTGTAATCATCAATTTTATCGTTCCTTGAACAATTAAGTTATTATCTTGTGTGTCGTTTGACATGACACTATGCACTTGTCTTAACATTCTTATCACTCTGATAATGGTTTTTATTCAATTTGGGTTCTTGGACCCTTGACAAAGACCTTTGTACTCAAAGAAACTTCCTTTTAGAAGCAAGGCGACAATCTGACCGGCGCCGAGGGGACAAGGAACTGAAAACATCATTGACTTATTTAATTGAAATGACATTTATAGATCACCGGAAAGATTCAGTGATTCAATGTTAATGTTTATTGCATTGACAGTTGTAACTTCTTCCTTAGCAATCAAAATTGACATCTTATGCAAGGAGATCGATCAATACCTTTATTGATCATCGATTCGACATTGGTAAAATTTCAAACAAGGTAAATACAATTTTTAATCAACTATGGGAAGTAATTGAGCAACAATCACGTATATTATCAAACTACAGGGCAGGAAAACTACCGTTTTCCGTGCATTCAAGTGATGAAATCAATTGGCATGCTGTTAATTTTATACTTGAGTAATAAATCCAATAACGTTCTAATTAAATCGATACATACCTTCTGTATCGATTGCATTAGATCTATCAAATATCTCGGGTAGGCCTCCTTGGTCTAGTGACCATGGTGTTGTCAGGCGTGACCTGCAAGTGTAATATGCACTACAGTACCAAGTATCTTCAATACTGCCGATGGATATGTGGGCTGATCATCTCTCATTGGATTAACTTGCTACACATATCTCGTCAGTGCGAGTGATTTATCATTCTCCGTTAGTCTATCTATTTGGCACTTCACACACAAAAACTCCTTCGGGATTTTCTGTTTCGGAATTCTCAGCGACTAATCTGCTATGCCGAAGGTTCCATCGCAAAACTAATTGAACATCTGTTTGCACAAGTGCACCTCTGTCTTTATAATTAGTGGTTTAAATTTAATCTGACAGTTCGATATAAGCTAACTTGACAGTTTTGTTTGCTTTGTTTACATCTCCAGTAACACGATAATATTTACCATTAAAATTGGCGATGAAGTTGCGACAAGCTTCTGCAACATCCATTATACTGTGACTACTATAATGTATGATGTGGCAAATCACTCCTACCTAATCACAAGGCTGAAGTGTTTAAAGATGGGCATTTGACCACCTTGACATTTCTTACTTCCATGTAATTAACATTATGTAACTTATCCTTCATACATGCCTCGTGCTTCAATCAAATTCTTTATACTTCATTATGAATTATTGTTTCAACATAACTGATTGAAAAATCTTTAAATATTTTCCCAAGAGCTTTACATAATGAAGCATATTTTGGCAGGTAATGGAGGGCAAGGCCGTAGCTAGTGGCTTCTTAGATGTTGTAAAATTATTTGTTCAGGTCTTTGAAATGTTTCATTTTGTTTTTTTTTTCTTCATTATTTTATGGTTTGCATCAGTTATTGCAGCGTGACACATCTTAAACGTTGTTCATCTCAATTCTCCACGAACTTTGAAAAGGACATTGCTTGATATAGATCAAACATTATTTTCATCTAATCTATAATGAACCATTCTGCTCAATTGTATAATCTAGATACAACCATGACCTTGCTAGAGACTAGTAGGTTCTATTCAAATACATGACTCATACCTGTATATGGCAATGAATGAAACATCATACAACTCCCATTTAGGAGCCATAACAGAACATGGTGATACTAAGACATTAGGACCTCCTTCCTCGTCCCCTTTATTTAATCATTCGGAATTTCCCAATGATAATTGTCAACGAAACGTCATCAACAGCTGTCATTGCTCTATCCGCCAAAATGAATTCATTGGTGACAACGCTCAGTAAATGTGATGGTCTTTATTTTGGTCTCTTGATCATGGTGACTATTTTGGTGGTTTTCGTTGTTACCTTAAAAAAGAAATGTGTTTAGTCTCTTGTCTCTTCCAGCGTTTATATTTTCTCTTGTAATGATTTCTATGGCTCAGTCATTAAGGCTTCGCCTCTCATGTACGAAATTGTGGGTTCAAATCCGAGCAAGTACCAATGTTAATTTTTCAATTCATGTACTTTTGAGTTTAACTTGAACATTACTGAGATCGCCACCTGGACTTATATAGATAATTATTAATATAAATCTGAAATTGAAAACCTTCTTGAGCAAGCGTGGTGATCAATGTTCGTGCCTTCTCTGTATGAGAAGAACCCTTTGCCCCTGCAGTATATTATAATAGGCTGGTATTATTGTTTCCTTTACTTCATTAAATATTTGTAAATTACATTTTTAAATATTAGAATATAGAAAATATAAAACATTTTTTTTTTAATTTGTAAAAAGTATTATTACATATAAAAGTATTATATCCTTTATTTCATTATTTACATATAAATTATATTTTTAAATATTAGAATAAAATAATATAAAAACATTTAAAAATATAAAAAATAGTGTCCCACCGGTATCGGGAGCAGGGTCCAAGCTACCGGCGGTCAGGGCTCCAGAGAGAGGAACCTCCTAACGATGCGAGCCGTGTCCAGGAGTACCGCTTTCTAAATCAAGCCCTTAATCCAGCTGCCCAACGAGAGCCTCCTTAGGTGTTGGTCGAGGCTCTTGGCAATTAAGCCATTGGCTGATACGACCATCGGCACAATGATTGCTGAGTCCACATCCCACATGTCGACAACCTCGCGAGCCAAGTCAAGATACTTGATTTGTTTATCTTTCTCGGCTTTCACGAGGTTTCCGTCATGAAACTGGTAAAGTATTATTATTATTTTAAAATTTAATAAATTAAACTTTTTTACTTTTCCGATATCTACATGTAATGTTCTCAATATTTATAACTACTAAGGAACTAATGTGAACCAGGAATCAAATTGCAATATATTAACTTCTATTGCACAGTTACGTGTGTATTACGCATTTTATAACTGAATATCAGTAAATTATTTAATTAAGGAAACAATTATAATTTGACATTATTGACGACAGTTAAATACGTAGAAACGTAAATCAGGAAGGAAGGATATTACAGCTGAATATGTTAAACGGTTCAATAGTCATTGATTTGTATTCTGGTGGACTAAGTTTTTGACTGTCATAATATATATTATATTTTTTAAATTAATTTAATAAATGATATTATTTTTATTAATAACAATTTAAAATAAAGTTGAGACATTGTATCTTTTCGGGACTGAATTTCAAAGGATTTTTGCTGAAACCATATGATAATGTAAGTAATTACTACACAATAATTCAATTAGTTATGTAATTTATTTATTTATTTTTCACTTCAGAGACTTATGTACTTTAAAAGAGGTTAGATACATACCATGTTTGTAAAACCATTTCAAAAATAATTATGAACACGTATTCCATACATGCTTCACAAATATTGAGCAAAAGTGGCGTTTTTACTTGAACATCACGTATTATGAGATAATACCTGTATTTAAGTTGACTAACTTGCTCACCATTCTTTTTGTACTGAGATGTATTACAGGTGCTAAATTATTTACAGCAGAGTTGAGTTTGAGTCATGGTTTTTATTGTTTTGTTTTATGATATTTTGATGCTTTTGGCGAACAGGCAAAAGGCTGGTATAGAAAACTAGCTGATAGGTGTAAAGAACAATAGAAAAAACTTTTTACAAAAAAAAAACAACCGACTTAAAAAAACACACTACAAAGTGAGAAATAACTTTAATTTCGGAAGTCGGTGTCTTTGGTTTTGTATTTTCGTTTTTTGCCACCGACTTCCGAAATTAAAGTTATTTCTCACTTTGTAGTGCTTTTTTTTTTGAAGAAGCTAACTCAAAAACCATCCAAGCACTGTTAATAAAATTTATATGGTACCAACTTGAGAGCATACCGTTTCAAACAAAAAAAATTTTTTTTAAATCGGTCCACAAATGACGGAGATATCGGTAGACATACATAAAACAAAAGAAAAAAAAAAACATACGCTACGAACATATAACCTCCTCCATTTTGGAAGTCGGTTAAAAATAGCATACGTAAGGAAAAGCAATAACCAAAATGCAAATAGGGTAAATCATTAAGTAACTTATTTAGCATCCTTACAAATCTATTCTATACTATTTAAAAACCGGCCAATGCACTTGGCTATCCTATACTATTAAATGAGCTTTCTCTATTTTCACCAGAGCAGAGCTCGGTCGCCCAGGTACTACTAATATTACATAAAGATAAAATTTCTGAGTTTGGATGTAGGGGGTAATCTTCGGAAGATTCGATTCCGATAATTCTTTCGCTAATGAGAAGCCGAGTATTGCCGAGTGTCTTATGATATATTTAATGTTTCAAAAAGAAATTTCACGCGGACGAATTCGCGGGCAGGACCTAGTTATATTATAACTAAAAGAGGTACTTAGAAAGTTTATAATTTTTTTTATATATGTAATTAGGCATATATATTATATTTATAGTTTGTAATGAGTATATGTGTATCCTATAAATATTTGAGTATTTTTTATTCCTCCATTTTCGTAATTGCAGCTACCACAGTTTGTCTCTGCATCATCCAAAGGTTGACTGGTAGAAAATGGCTGTGGCATTAAGTCCGCCTATGTACATTTCTGTGCTTGAAGTATTAAATAAATAAATATACACGCTCTGCAAGTGACATGTCAAAACTTGGCTAGTTAGCCTATTTATATATCATCTTGTCTCTTTTTCGCTACCGATAATTACGACATGCCATCCTACTTCCTCGTGTCATCTAATATAGTGTAGCATTGTGCCGTTTTTGAAGATCTAATATTGGGTAGGTATTACCTCTTTTACATAAAATGTCGCTGATCCTTATCCAAACGATAAAGACTTTTCCATTGCCTTTGCTAATCAATGTTAGATTTCTGTGATTTATATTAAAACTAGCTGACCCCGGCAAACGTTGTTTTGCCAATTATTTGTTAGGGGTGGACAACCCTTATCACTTAGGGTATGAAAAATAGATAGTAGCCGATTCTCAGACCTACTGAATATGCATATAAAATTTGGTAAAAATCAGTAAAGCCGTTTCGGAGGAGTAAGGTAACTAACATTGTGACACGAGAATTTTATATATACCTAAGAAAGATTAAACTGAAAACTGAAGAAAGAAAGAAAACTTGTTTATTCTGCACAAACAAAACGCACATTTAAAAAAACTAGATTTAAAATACACACAAATGCCAACTGCCTAACTTCTATGACAGATATAAAATTCTCGTGTCACAATGTTAGTTACCTTACTCCTCCGAAACGGCTTTACTGATTTTTACCAAATTTTATATGCATATTCAGTAGGTCTGAGAATCGGCTATTATCTATTTTTCATACCCCTAAGTCATAAGGGTTGTCCACCCCAAACAAATAATTGGCAAAACAACGTTTGCCGGGGTCAGCTAGTATTTAGACATATTTTATATCATAAGAAAAACTCTTCACTATCTTTTTTTTTAACTATGGCCTCTCGCAGTTTTAACCACTAAGATCTTGGCTGCTTAACCGAACTTTCCTGTGGGTGCCTTAAGGTTCTACACTTATAGCCTCCAGTCAGGAGCATACAAACTATTCTAAATTAAAATTAAGCGAGTGCTCGCTAAGGGCACCCCCTGTGGGGTTACGAACCTCGGCTTAGGACATCGCTGGGGGGAGGACAGCAAGAAGGGACAGGCTGGATCAAACTTAGATTTTCATCATGATTATTATGCGGGGTATTTAAAGAAAGCTACGTGCTCAGCTGCAACAACTGCTGGCACCTCGTTTTCGAGCAAGGATCGGGGGGAGTTTAATTTACTTGGAGACGCGGTCGCGATCGCAAAGGACCTCGGCGGCGAGGTCGGAATGACGGGAGGCGTCTGTTTTTCGGTACTGTACTGGTGGCCCTATTCTGCTCCTGGAGGAGTGTAATGGGGTCATCTGGGTCGGAAAGGTTTTCTTTATCATATTGAGCCTATTTATATATTAAGTAGTCTATAATTGAGCCATCAAAAAAATATTTTCGCAGTTCTCCGAAAAAGTATCACCTCTGCTAAACGCACTTTTATCACGTACAACCGAAACGAAATATACGTCACACATTATGTACCACCCGATAATACTGAACACAGTATTCGTATATTTAACACCGGTACAATTATCGGGCACGTTTTCCTTGCTCAGGCGCACGCGTAGAGTCGCGTGAGCGTCGCAGGCGCAGCGATTCGGTCTACTTGCGACTTTCAAGTGTTTACGACCTCATGGGCTGAAATGATGATTGCGGGTTGAGTTTATGGGTTTGAATATTTATTTGAAGATGTGGTAGTGTAACTGCTTCGCTGGTCTAGTTATCGCAAGCGCTACTGCTGAGCATGAGGTCCTAGATTAGAATCCCGGGTCGGGCAAAGTGTTATTATTGGATTTTTCCATCTGGAATTTTTAAATAGCAGGCCGGAGTCTGGATTTGTGCCCGGTTGATGGCAATAGGCTCGCCCCCTGTTACATGGGACTTGAACATAACTGGCGAAATGTGGGTGTACTATACTTACTGCCCACGATAGAAAAAAAGATGCATCAATTTTTTTTCCAGATTTGAGATTTAAATACATTGCCGGAATCAGAAAAAAAAGACGCATCTGCCTGATATATGACTCAAATCTGGAAAAAATGTTAGATACGTCTTTTTTTCTATCGGGAGCAGTATAGGTACCCCTGCCCAACCCTTCGGGGGACACAGGCGTAATGTTATGGTATTTGATGGACTAAATAGATGTTGATTTGATACTTAGGTAAGATTGGTGTGTCTAATATAGAAATTGCAATTTCTATCGCATAGTACATTCATGTTTGTGATTGTTAACGGTTTCACGTAAATGTTTTGGGATTTCCCAAATATGTAAGTTTCAGACCATGACCCTTACCTATTTGTAAGCTGATCTCGGGGCGAGGTCGCGATTCGGACAATCTCAAAACGTAAACAATTATGATACTGTACCTACAATACAAACCAATACAAGATGTATTTAATTGTATGCTCAGAACACAAAGTTATCTTAAAAAGAAGTTCCTCTCGCTGTATATAATTATGTAAAATAACAGGCACAATGAAATATATTATAATGGCAGTAAAATTGTAAGTATCTAATTAGTTAATTACTTAATTAATATAAAATGTATATTTTGATTATAAAAAATGTATAATTTTAGTAACATTCGCCTGTAAACAGAGAAACACACGTATACTATAGCAAGTGTCGTGACGGTCAAAATGTTACGCTTTTTTCGGTCTAGCTCTCATTCGCCAAGTATGCAGAGTATAACGTGTGATAACTTGATAAGGAACTTCGTTTCAAAAGTAAACACAAACTTTCCTCTATAATAATCTCATTAGCAAATATCTTTCAGCTTTGCCTACTTCTTATTTGCTTTCAAATAACAAACACCTCGATGCGATGATACATAGTAAGTAAGTTATTACAGCCGCACGGGTTGATCGAAGTTCAAACTGCGCTTGCCGCGGTCAGTTCGTGGATGGGTGAACATCCATTACATATCGAGAACCCTCCGTGCCTCGGAAAGCACGGTAAGCCGTTGGTCTCGGCGTCATTCGTAGAAAATTTAGAGTCGTTACGGATAGTCAGAAGCCCAAAAGTCTGACAACCAGTCTTACTAGGGAGTATCGTGTTACCCAGTAACTGGGTTGTGAAGTCTATCTGACCTCCACAACCCAGTCGCTACATGTAAAATACTGGTATTCAACTGCTTCCGATTGGACTGGAAGTCGACCCCAACATACCTGGGTAAAGCCTTAGCAGATTGATTTTTGTCTAAGTCTTCACTTAGAAGCTGTTAGTTGTAGTACCCTATATTAAACTTGCAAACTTCACAAAAAGCAAACACAAACTTACCTCTACTTCAAACTCATTAGCAAATCTCTTGCAGCTTTGCCTACTTTTTATTTGCTTTCAAATAACAAACTCCTCGTTGCGATGATAGTTAGTAATTACAATTTCACATCGCCTAGATCGCTAGTGTATCTACATAAGATCTTTCACATGCCTCAGCTTGAGAATGTATTATTTGTTTTTATTTTTAATTGCCATATTCTAAATGTTGTTGCTTCCTGCAACTTTGAGTAGTTTTTAATAGGTGTTTACCTGTTTTGTGATTTGAAAGAGATTCTACAAAACACTGAAAACTTACTATACTACTACTACTTCTTGTTCTTCTTTCTACTACTTACTTACTTACTAACTAACTTACTTTAATTAAGAAAACTTATTATACGATTGACGATTTTCTTAATGATGATTCACAAACTAATTGACATACTATTACCCTGATAGACATAATTATTGGTTCGCTTACTTAGTCTTATTTTATATTTTTTATTGCTATGACCACACTTTTTTTTTTTTTTTTTTTTTTTTTGTGTGGGAAATTATCAAATAACTTCTCCCGCTCTGGGCGGAGCGGGAGGGCGTGTCAGACTCTTACTGACTAAAACCCACCCGTGTTCCTTCGGTTGCCCTGTTGCCGGGGGCCACGATTTCCCGATCGGTTTTCTTCGAACCCCCGGCAGGCATTGGTCCTAGTGGACCCCGTCAATTCTGCTGACATCTCTTTGAGGCGCGCGTGGAACACAACGCGCCGTCGACCCGGGCTTGGTCCTTATCGGACGGCGAGCTACCCATTGCTCACCGTCCGCAAGCCCGCGCCTACGGTGGCCGGAAATCGGCTCGCGATTCCCGCCCCGGGCGTCTCCTCCTGCGGCGGTTAGGGGCGTGAGGGCGCGAAATTTGCCTCTCCCTCACGCGTTCCGCCTCCTCCTTCGCGAGCATTACCGCTTCGCAGAAGGAGGTGACGGCCTGCCATTTCCTCTCGCTCCGTACCATGGCCATGGCCTGAACCAGGGCCGGACGCGAGAGATCACCGCCGCCGATCGCCTCTACGAGAACACGGCGTTGCTCCGCCCAAGCCGGGCAGACCTCCACCGTATGCTCCACCGTGTCCTCAGGCCGATCCACACAATGGTGACACCCGGGTGTTTCCTCCCGCCTTATCCTGAACAGGAAGCTATGACCACACTGACATTTTTATTAAATTTTTTGTAATTCCAATGATCTGCATATTTCTATTTTTTATTTGGAATTGTAAACCTTTGCATGCCCACGTGACGGTAAAATATGGAGAACCTTATTATAATAACACCTATGTACTATACCCATTTTTGTAAAGAAATAAATGATTTGATTTGATTTGACAATACTTATGCATATTAGTATTTTGAAACTATTAAATAAATCCTAACATCGAAATAGAAGTGTTTTTTCAAATTAACTAAAAATACATGGTTATTGGCAATCCATTAAGGTGATGTAGGAGAGGCCATGTGCAACCAAATGACCTCTCATGACCCCTATGCCAATGTCAATAAATTTCGAGTAATTTGACATTTTACATTTTAAAATGAATAGAAACTAAAAAAAAAAACAAATAACTCGAAAATTAGGCATAACAGTTAATAGGGGTCATTTGGTTGTAAATGACCTCGACATACAACCAATAAATAACCCTGTATAGTACCTAGTGATGGGTCGAATATAACTATGGATTATGTCATTTATGTCAATCAGCTGACTAGTTACAGTGAGTGACTAAACTATTGAATATATTTGATTGAATTTTTGTATGCAGACCGGGAACGTCACTAAATATACGATGAAGTTTAATTTACTGTCGTATTCTCGCCCCATATATTTTTGTTATATTTTTATAAAATTTTTATTATAATTTTTATTTTTGTTTATTTCATGCAAACAGCAAAACATTTAAATGAAATATAACTTTGGGTTTTTTAAATATAGGTACCTATTATTGTCTTACTGCAGGGGAAAGGCCTCTTCTCAATAGAGAAGGCACGCGCTCCTTTCTGAAGTTTCCCGTTACCTACAAATTAATTAAAACCAGTCTACACACAAGTCATCACACTGAAGAGGTGATCGCACTTGACTATTAATAAACTAAATTAATAATTGATAAACCTAACGTTCGTTTTATGTCAAAATAAATTATTTCCACTCTAAATTATGTTTAGATAAAATAAATTAAATAATTTACGGGTCTATTGCTAACACGTTACACTATCTTCGTAACGTCGCGTCGGGTGATATAAATAATTTAATTTATTTGAACTGTCACGAATGAATGACCATCTAGTAATTTTATTGTTTTTTTTTAGTAGTTTTTTTTACACATTTGGAATAATAAACTCATAAATTACAAGTTGTATTGAATTTAAATTCAATTTAAGTATATGTACTTACAATTTCTTTACTTTTTTTTCTGTTGCGGCAAAATGCATTAGCACGTGTAAATAAAATAAGGAAGGCAAATCGATTATATATTAAAGTGTCAAAATTGACAGCCTGAAACTTTGCATAATAAATAATATAGCTTTTTATTTTTTACGTATTAAGGCTCGTACAGACCAGCAGCGCGATATCGGGGGCGTGACACGGGTCGCGCTGCCTGTCACGCCCGCGATATCGCGCTGGTCTGCACAAGCCTTTAGTCATCACGTCATCAGAATACAACCGATAAAAGTAAAAACAAATTTCCAACCATTATCGTTATAACAGGAAAACCGTAACGAGTTTGCAGACTGAAAACATGCCACCGACACCATCAAAAGGTAAACAGCTGACTTTACCTTGAAAATTAACTTTGTTCAGCATACGACAAAATGTATTCAACTACAAACCTTAAGTTGTACCAAATAAGGCATTAATTCTATTGAAATGTTCATGATGTTATGAACTGTAACAATATTATGGGCATGACAATCTGTGCAAATAATTCAAAATAGTGCTGTGCTAACAAGACTTTTATTCGATTATGAATTTAATTCCACTAGATGTGGCTACGATTTCTTGAACTAAAAAATGGCCACGGAATTAGTCTATTTAAAAAAATCCACAAACAAACAGAGAGACGCACTTAATTTACTGAACAGGTAAGGATGCTCCCCGTAACTTTTGTCGCCTAGTTAAAGCAGTTCAACGGAATAAGCTAAAATGTTACATAAGTTCACGGATGCAGTATAAAAATAAAATAAAATTGCGGAAATGACGACGGAAGATGTCCTCGAGTTCCGCTAAAGTCACAGTGTGAATAATAAAGAGGGTCATGTATTCAACCGTACAGATACGGTGAGATTTTAAATTATTATAGCATGTATTCACGTTCTTTTATAAGATACATAATATACTAAAATAACAGCCATATTTTTATAAAACTCCCTCGGCCCCCGCCCACCCGCGCTTTTGATTCGTTTTCGCTTTGCGTTCTTTTTGATTTTTATCTTCTTGCTCAGCTCCTAATGATCGTAGCGTGATGTTAAATAATAAATAAAATAAAAATTGAGTTTATTTATCTCCACAGATTACATTCAGACAGATATTGTGACAAAATTTTATAATTTGTGGGAGATGTTTTTTTTTTGGGTGGGAAATTATCAATTAAGTTCTCCCGCTCTGGGCGGAGTGGGAGGGCGCGTCAGACTCTTACTGACTAAAACCCACCCGTGTTCCTTCGGTTGCCCTGTTCCCGGCAACAGGGCAACCGAAGGAACACGGGGGCCACGATTTCCCTATCGGTTTTATTCGCATCCCCGGCAGGGTTCGCAACCCCGGCTGCGTCTTCTGGGGTTCATCTGAAGTGGGTCATCTGAAGTCTAAACTAAGCCTAGGTCTGGATTTTAAAACTCCAGGTCCCCATTGTAACACATAGTAAAGAATTGTCAACGTGGTACAATTGCGAATGGTTGGTGGTGTGTCTTGAGTGTATGTTTGTTAGAGTTTGTGTGTGTGCGTGTGTGTAAGGGTGCGTGTGAGGGTGTGTGCGTGTATGTATGCCTACATTAACAAAATACCTTCCTTATAAATTGGGCTACCAGATGCCAATGAAAAATAAACGAATCCAACTGATAGTTTCAGAGATTAGCACGTTCAAAGAAACAAACTCTTCAGCTTTATTACCTATATTAAAAAAGTATACATAGTAAAACTAACACCGTAGACTACATTCAGACAGCCTTTGTAAAACTCAAAATGGCGACGATTGTTCTTCTATGACGTGAAAAAGATATTCAATGTTACGCTAATTTCTTGGTCTAACATGAGTAGTTGCCTACTCATTGAGTTGCAATAAATGCTAATTATGCGAAACGATCGATTGGCTTACGGATAATACTTATCTCAAAACGCCAGACGCTGATTTATTTGATCGATCGATATTTGCACTTAAGGTATTTGAAAGTCGATCCATATGATATCAATTCAGTATTTATGATCTAATTATCTAGATAACGACTTTTTCTGATTGCTTAGACACACATCCCATTCACACTCGAATGATTTTAATCGAATATCATTCGAGTTAATCACATCACTATGCATTCATTGCCATGTTTGACCAAGCGTTGGCATGTAATTTCACACCTTAACCTGTTTACGTTAAGGTGTCAAGTTGCCTAACTACGTAATGAGATATGGATCTTGGCATATTAGATGATGAAATGGATTGCCAATACGTTAATGTATGGGTTCTGGTGTTGGTTTTGCCTGCCATTTGTTCTTGGCTGCTGTGTGAAATCTATATATTTATTAGAAAATCTAAATCGATCAATCAAGTCGGCCTGTCGCAGTCCACTGCTGGACATAGGCCTCTCCCAGGCTGCGCCACAACACTCTGTCCTCCGTCTTCCGCAAACAGTCTGTCCTAGACACTTTTTGGAACGAAGTTCTTTAACGTGGCTTGTAAACTTTCAGAAATCATCACGCTAGTGTTAATACTTGCGACTGTCTTTTTCTATTTCTAAGAGAGAGAGAGAGAGAACGACGGCAAAAAAAAACAAAAGAAAAGAGTAAATTACAGTGTCGTGGGATGAAATTGTACACATCGGCCTGTGTACGCTGTATGACGGAGAGAGAGAGAGAAAATGTGCGAATTTGGTCAAAATGAAAATTCAAGATGGTGGCTGCGAAAATTTTCAATTTTTTCGTCATGGGTCTCGTTTTCATAGTTTTCGAGGGTGCTAAAGTCGACAGCGAGGTCAAAATGTAAATTCAAGATGGCGGCTGCAAAAAAAATATTTTGTTTTAAATCATACGTGAGAAAGAACTTCGCTCCTTCTTTCCGTTTCGGAGGTCCCCCGACCGCACACGTTTTTTTAAGGTCATCGCTCCATCTAGCTGGGGGGTGTCCCACACTAGGCTTGCCGAAACACGGTCTCCATGACTCGTCTGGTGCACCTCCCATAGGTCCTTCACATGGCCAGCCCACTGCCACTTCAGCTTGCAATCAAGCAATGTCGGTAACTCTGCCTCTTTTCCGGATAATTTCATTTCTCATTTTATCCTTCAAAGAAACTAAGCAACTTTGTTCAACAGCAAGAGAGAAATTCAGGGCCTATGAGGTCTAGGGTAGTAAGGGGTTTCAAAATGTATATGCATTAAAACAACATGAAAGTTTGCCGTACTAACAATCCTACAAATATACCTATTGATTGGTTAAGATGAGAATTTCCACATGGATTCAAACAATATGGACTCTCGAATAGAATCAAGTTCTCCTAACTGAACAGACAGCTGTACTGCTGGGGAGTTTGTTGCGCCACTTCTTCTTCCCAGCTAAAGCACTAGGAAGTGGTGAAGGGTGGGCGTTTTGGGGGACTGTAATTTTGACACTCAAAAAGCTGCTGATTCTCAGCCTAGTTTGAATAAATAACATTTGATTTTTAAGCTATTGCATAGCTTTTATCGCGGGCTTTGAGCGCGGCGACCGAATCAAGAAATTTCGTAACGAAAATAAAACCGTAACGAAAATAAAACCTAACACCCCCCACTCCGCCTACCATGTAATGTTGTCATGGGAAACGTGATGTTGTCATGGGAACGTAATTTTGGTCATCACGTCATCATCCCAAGTGTAGCGTTGACAAATAGGAAGCATGGAGGTTACAAATGCTATGCAACAGCTTTACCGCGGCAGTCCCCGAGTGAAACACGTTTTTTTTCTTATTTTTTTGAGACGTAAAGTAGAAGTAGAATGCAATTATTTTTACAACCGCTTCAATAAATCTCAAGTAGTGTTACTAAATCTAATTTAATCTCCTTATATCCAAGTCCGGTTCGCTATATTTATTTTTATTGCTCCATATCCTTATTGATAACTAGTTTTACCATAAACAGGTTTTTAATATTATATCACTACTATTTTTTGTAAGTCTCATAGCAACACTATTACATAATATCTAGCTTAGCAGACAATCTGTCCTGTAACTAGGTGGAAGATAGTTTTAATCAGCTAAATGGTGTTTCGGATGGTAGCAGCGTTGATGTATGAAGGATACAAATGAAATTACAAGTTTATGAGACAGTCAACGCGTAGAAAAAAGCCATGTGTTTTTATAGGCAGTAACAAAAAACTTCCTGTGGAACCCACAACAAAAAACTTTCGATGAATACCTAAAACGGTCAAAGGCATTGCCGGTCGATGGCGCGTTGTGTTCCACGCGCGCCTCAAAGAGATGTCAGCACAACTGACGGGGTCCGCCAGGGCCGATGCCTGCCGGGGTCGCGGGAAAGTCCGAAAGGGATACCGTGGCTCCTGGCAACATGGCAACTGAAGGAACACGGGTGGGTTTTAGACAGTAAGAGTCTGGCACGCCCTCCCGCTCCGCCCAGAGCGGGAGAAGTTATTTGATCATTTCCAACCCAAAAAAAAAGGAATGGTCTTATTGCTATAAAACAGATCACTCAAATTTAAACCTCTTTGATTTAGCTGTCTTACGATCCGCTGAATATTTGCGTACTACTGCTATTCTCACATAAGCCTAAAATAAAATTGTTCCACGTAGCAACATTTTGTAATAATTGCACGATACACTTGCTTTGATTTCTCTATCAACCACAATAAAATCCGCGGCCAAGTTCGTAATAATTAAAATTTTAATTAAATCATACTTCACTGAAAACGGATTTCAATTAAACATGTACCTCGACCAAGTTTGTGCGAAATTTAAATCTGAAATCCGGTTTGTAAGTCCTAAAATAAATTTATACTTAAAAATTAAACCAAGCAAATATGCGACTTATTGGAAAGGTGTTAGATTTGAATATATAATTGCCATTTTCATACGCGACAGTGTAAAATATTTTTTATCGGTGGTTACGTTTGGTCTGCAAGTTGCAGAAACGTGTCCATTGTTCGGTTGTTGGGTTTTGGTCTTTATTGCTGCTTATGTAAGGTTTGTTTTGAGTTGGTTGCATACTGTGTTAGGCGGCGACATCTCCGTTGCGGCCAGTATCGCTCTACCTGATTACACTTCAATGTGACATAAGCTAACAGACTCCAACATATAAGCGAAAGCGATTTTTAATTACTGACTGCTGCCAGACTTGCTGTTTTGGTAGCAGGCCGTCATCCACTGCACACATTTCATCCACTGCTCTATTAATGCGTTTATTGCAGAAACCAAACGCTACTTAGCTCGTATTAGCTAGCTGGTATTCGGGAATATTCGAAGAATCATTTATGAGCGTTTATTCTGAAAGAGAGCAACGTCGCAAATAGATGTCAAATATTTCGCAGTTTTGATTAATTTGGCAATATTACTGTATGAAAATAAGAAATGTGGCTAACTAGCGAACTAGAATATTAATAATTAATTGCAATTATAGCACTGAATATGATGTTGTAATCGTTTTAGGTGTAAAAAAGGCATACGGAAAGTTTCCAAATACTTTTTTTTACATCTAAAACGCAATATTCGGTGTTACGATATTAATTATTGCATTTCATAATCAATATTTTAGTTTCCTAGTTAGCCACATTTCTTAATTCCATACAGGAATATTGGCAAATTAATTAAAACAGGTAAATATTTGACAGCTATTTACGACGTTGTCAACTTTTAGGATAAACCCTCTTAAAAGAGGCAGACTGTGCAACTTTACCCCAAGATTTCATGCAACGACATTTTTTATTTTTCGTGACTGGCAACTTTGTTCACATGTATATCCAGCAGTAAACTGCTACAGACTAAGCAGATTGATTAAAAAATCTTTTTTATTACAGCCGCTAATCTTTACGGCAAATTGAGCACATTTTTCACGCTTACAACTTAATCCAAGACGAAGTAAACCTTGATTAGTTGCGAAGGCCGGTTGCGAGCCTTTGGCACGACTTAACCTTTCAGTGACACTCCGTAATAGTGTTGGCAAAAATTATTGAGTGTTGTTGCAAAAATTATTGAGTGTTTTTGCAAAAATAATTGAGTGTTTTCTCTTTGATAAAAATAAAAATAATTTAAGAAAATACCTTTAACAAATGAATTCTTAAATAAAAGAACGTCATATTGTGGAAAAATTTAAAACTCGTGCAAAACTGTTTGTGGAAAATTTTTAAAGAAATTGTGCTTCGAAAAAATAATAGTAATATTTTCTGTTAAATAAATTTTCTTATGGTAGGTAATATTATTTTTGTTCTTATCATAAAAACACTGTTTTTTATTTCGAGTTCGTGGTTACTTATATTATTTCGATACTTAGCATCCACGTTGTGAGGTCAATAGTATTTCGTATAGACGAAGAGAAACTGCATTTTGATTTTGGCCGTCAAAACTTTCTTTTACTCTTATTGGAATGACATGATTTTTATTTATCATTGCTACCTAGTATTTCAAATTTTCAATGTTATAGTCTATAAAGTGGATATTTCTTTGAATCATTGGAAGTTCGTTAGTTATTGGTTCATATTTACAAAACGAAACTGCTTTCCAATCTATTGAAATTGTTTTATACTTTCTCAGCTGTATTTACTGCTATTTCATTCGTTATTCATTTGTGAATACTTTTTATTTTTGTGCTTTTTTGTGCTCTCAGTAGTCTCAGAAGACGTTGATGTAATATGGTGGGTTTAATCATAACTGGCGAAATGTGGGTTTACTGTTTACACCTCTGCCTAACCCTTCGGGGAATACAGGCGTGATGTTATGTTATGTGTGTTAATTGCTTTATTTTGTAACGACATTAAATTATAAATGGATGACAAGATTTCTACAGACCACAGAGTCTAAACAATTTCAATCAACCATTTCGTCCACTTAAAAATTGATGAAAAACCTTTAATACCAAAACCAGAAACAACAGCTCCTAATTAAACATAAACATTGTCACGGTTTGCAACCAAAACAATCTTATCGGCCATAGCCAGTTCTCTTAAATTAACCCTGACTTTCTCACAATCGCGTTTATACACGTGACTATAAAAAATAAAAATGGCGATCAAGTATCAGCTGATTGAACAATTGACATAATCCAATGGCCTTGCAGTAACTTCCCCGTTTCACTTGGGTCATTTTGACCTGAATCTGGCTTTGTACATGAATTGGCTTACTTAATCATTTGAGGTAATTGACACGCGATTTTGTTTTGTTTTGCTGCTGGCCCTGTTTCTTGTTGTGCTAGTTTTTGGTGTTAGCAATGCGTGATGCATGTTATTAATAATTAAGATTTAATTAATTATCGCTACCGTAATAGCAATATATTTAACAGCGCAGGATAGCCCTTAGCAGAAGTGACCATCGTATTATGGTTCAGCAGCTTGAATATCATCGTTCGTCGTGGATTTGGTACGACAGCGTCTCCCCTGACATCATCTTTGTCATTAAAAAACGATCAACACGCAGCCATCGATTCGACGCTTTCTAGAGTGACTGTTACCAGCCAGTGTCACTTATATCCAACCTTTTCGGTGATTCCAATAACTTCGTAACAACACTAGACGGCGCCACTTGCTGCGCTGTCATAATTATTAACATCAACATTTTAAATTACGTCCTCTGTTTGCTCTAGTTCAAACTTCCTTCCTCTAGTTTTTGTAAAAGCTCTGTGGTCTTTTCATTTCATGTTTTTATTGCACAAACTTCCTCCATAAACTTTTATCTTCAGCGAATATATTGCACTTTGAAAACGCTAAACTTAATAATTTATTCAGATATTTAATGGCTTACAAAGTCAATTAAAACTTTGTGGATAAAAATAGTATTTCTCTGTAAGATCAGATAACTTTCTCGTAGAAAGCCGACCACATTCCTTGTCTAAATCCTTTCCGTGTATCTCAGACATTTCTAGGAAATCAATATCGAGAGAAAGATATTTCTAGAATCATGTTTTGTAAGTACCTTTAAAACCTAATTCCGTTTGATCAGTAGGTACTTGACGAGTTGGTAGCATCGATTATAGTGATCGATGGTCGGTAGCTCATTGTCTATTATTTATTGTCAAATTGAGTTGGGTCATCAAAGTGCTGATATGATTTTTTATTTAAAAGCAAAGTTATTAATGTATTATTTACCTACCACTGTTGAAATAAACTTTTATATTACTATATCTGAAATTGTTGTTGTAAAATCTTTGAGTTCAATGCTTCTATTATGTTTTAAATTAAAGTCACTCTTCGTGTCTGTCTGTATGACCCCATTGATCTTCTTTTGGTTTCACTATCCTTTAGAGAATTTATTTTGGATATAATACAACAGTATAAAGGTAATTAAGAAATCGCGATGTTTGATCAAGTCGTAAATAGGAGACAGTATCAGCCAGAATCTTTTTCACAAGTTTGTTAAGACCCTCATTTACAGCCAGTATATTGTCTCTAGTATCTACAGGCACCCATTAAAAGGGTGAATATCACCAATGAAACAGAACACGATCAGCACGATCGCGTTCAGTTTCATTATAGACAATATACTGGCTTGAAATTCACTCTAAGTATTCAACACAATTGTGTCGACATTACAGCAGATAATCTTAGCAAGAAGCTGATCAATAACGCTAAATATCTCAAGGAATGACTATTGAGGTTAAACAATTCCAATCACAAGTAGATCCGTCCTAAACTCTACATGTCTCAGGTTTGTAATGCTAAACAAAATTAACACTTAAACTACAAAGCACAATGTGCAAATTGGATTGTTGAACAAAAGAGATTTGCCCATAACAAGACACCGTTGAAATATATGATCGCTTTTACGAGTAACGAGTGGTAGTACATACCTGGTACATTGGATTTGGGTAGTTGTGGTTAGTGGCTGTGACGAATCTTGGATGCCCTCGATTGGTGAAGGCCTAGTTTTACCGAAATGTGGGTGGTTAAGCTTGGATTTACTTGTAACGTATTTAATACTTTTGTTATCTCTAAAGGTGATTAAAGGCGACTATGAAGATCAATAGAATCTTGAACGAAAATATGTAGGTTTTTGTCAAAGAAATTAGTTTTAAGCTATTGCATAGCTTTTATCGCGGGCTTTGAGCGCGGCGATCGAATCAAGAAATTCCGTAACGAAAAAAACCTAACACCCCCCACTCCGCCTACCATGTAATGACGGATGATGACATAAAACAAAAATTACAACGCGATGTTGTCATGGGAACGTAATTTTTGTTTTATGTCATCATCCCAAGTGTAGCGTTGACAAATAGGAAGTATGGAGGTTACAAATGCTATGCAATAGCTTTACCGCGGCAGTCCCCGAGTGCCACACGTTTTTTTTTTTTGTATTTGTTGATTATCTAGAAATGGACTCTCTGATCATCATCATGTTCTACAACCGTCCGTAATTCCAAAAATACGTCCAATTCTTTCCCAAAACATTGACCACTATCACTTACTTCACAAACTTTGTAAATCACTTGTTTTACTTTATTTCCACCATAATTGATTTCCAAAGCATTCCAGTGAGTGAGGTAGCGTATATACTAAGCCGAATTCAATAGTAGGCCATTTGTCTAAATCGTTTCAGCCATTTAGGAAGCGGTAAAATACGCCCTGATACATACCAAAGCGTAAAACATTGCTATTGTATATAGCCTTCCTGTTTCTGGTTATCGGGTGGACGTTATCCTGAATTAGGACAGCGAAATTGTCTTGATTAATGGCATTTTCGCGTTTATTGATGGATTTGGAACTATTTCGGTTTGTACAACCGATGAGAGACGATATCTTTAGCAAAAGGATTATGTTAGGATGGTTTCACGGGGCGTTTGCGTTTCGTAGTCTTCCGTCCCCTATGGGGCGTAATAAACCATTGTTAATGTATGAGACAATAGTAATTGAAGATGCAAATATCATTACAGAAGCAACGGGGTTCTAGCAAATAAAAGTGCTAGATATCACAATACACACAAATGACATAACATAACAATACTTGACATTACATAAGCGTACATGAATGCACACAAAGCATGACATAGAAAAGACCTTTGTTTTGAACATAAAAATAAAGAACGACAAACATAAACAAATACACTAGGTTTCCCTTTCAAATTTCGCCAACGAGATACGACCTATTGTGATCATTCCGTTTCACGCGCCGCTGCTCGCAACAAACTATCAAAACAGAATACCAGTTTTTATACTGGTGTAATACTATGTTCTTGTTTTTACTGATTCTGGGACCGAGAACATGGGCTGTATTTTTTTAATGTTATGGGGCAGGTTCCCCCAATTTTTTCCAATGGTTATATCTCAAGTGAGACCATTTCAATTAATAATATTATCATAACTGATTGCTGTCATGTCCAGTGTCCAATAGAACATGATGAGCAAAATCCTTTAGCAGCATAACGGACCATGCTTTTATTTGCCAGCACGCGTCTGACCACCATAGAAACGGGTTTTGTCGACGGAAGAATAGACAAAATGACAGATTGGGATTTTGTATCTGTAATTTTGTCAAAACATGTCTATCTAAAATCAATTCCTTCAAATACCTTTGATATACTTAACTAAACAGAACTAAGATATTGATTTATTTTTACATAAAACGAGGAATTCCTTAATAATATCGCCGGCAAAGAAAACAAAAAGCAAGACCATATACATAGCATTAATATTAAATGAAACTTCCTAAGAAAAAACAGTAGTTTGGCCTCAATCCAACAACTACACGCCATATAGGTTCTGATATACATATTATTTTATACAACTAGTATAATGAGCGGTAATATTTATTCAGTAACTGTCCCGTTTACGGGTTTTTCTTTGGTAAGGAAAATTCCGTTTTTGTTTGTCACGGAATGTCCGAATTAGATTGTAATATACGCCCGTAGTTTCGGTGATCAACACTGTTTTGCTCTTTGAGACGTTCAACGACCTTTCCTGCTCCTCAGTTTTTTCGATACAAATGTTTGTAAAGTCTACCAAGATGTTGGCAGAATAATTGGTTTTGATCTCCTTCCTTTTAAACATTTTGGTGAAATCTAAAATCTGCTTAATGTAACTCCAGAAACAGTATAGTATATGTTTATGAAGCTGTAAATAACGTTGTGAGTTCAAATGAGGAAGCCCAAATTAAAACTGAAAAAATTACTCGTGCGTCAACACATCTGTAGAAGAAGTATTGTTATTCATATGTATTAAAAACTGTTTTGAAACAATGAAATGTATACATTAGTAACACACTAGGAGTTTGGGCGTGCGTAATCTTCTGTGTGAAGTCAATTGAAACGTGTTCTATTAACTCTTGTATTATTTTCAATAATTCTTGCTAATTGCCTTGTTTCAAGTATTATATATGCTCGTTATTTATTTTACTATAGGTATTTTGCATTTGCAATTTCAATCAAGTTACACAAAAGGCAAACATATACCACAAAAATAAATGTATCCGCTCATGTATGTTAAGAGGTTGGAGAAGAGATAAAGTCTAATCTTTATCCATAATGAAATAGCAATTTTTATTCAAGACTAGAAATAACAGATGAATTGGAGAAAGTTTTCTGAAAGTCAGAAACATGTACAATAATTCTAATCCTAGTCATTTGTCTTCATTCTCCATTTAGTGTCTCAAAACGGATCTAGTCACGTTGTGTACGATTAGAAACGTGGAAAACGTGAATGACATCACTCACTTCTGTTATATTACTATTTACAATACATTTAAGGTAAAAGACACGGAATAGACGATAAATGTTGAACAAATACAATTTCTAGTCGACTATTATGTTTGAGTATTAAGGACACTCGTGAGGACAATGTTTCCAACTTCTATACGCTATTTTGTCCAGTAAAGCCATTTTATTATATCGTGTTGGGAAACTCTTCAGAAGAGGATAATAATACATTGGTAATAGGAAGATATTTTTACGCAACAAGGATCTCTGTCGGTACAGATAAAATTACTTAATAATGACTGGGAAACAAACCTAAAATTGAGAAACATCTAATTAATTATTATTCACGCCCGAATAATGTTACATATTCCCAAGGAGCTAGAAATCTAACGCAAGAAAATCACAATACATGTGGAAAAACCAAAATCCTGATGAAGCCAATTAATCCAAGGCTCTGCCTAATCCAAAGAACGGATATCGGTAACTTTATTTACGCCTTACCTGTTTCGGATACGACTTGAGGCTCCTTAAGGCTCCTTGAGAGCCTCCAAGGGTCCAACGATGCTTCAATTTGCATTATTTTGTTCTCTTACCTTTTTCTGTATAATTTCCTTTTAAAGTAAGTATGCGTTTCGTTTTATGTAATTCTTAGGAGACATGTTTTTGAGAAATCTGATACCGAGGATTACAATTTCCATAACGGTTTCTGTAAATTACTTATAGAAAGTAACATTGAAGTTATACCAAAGAAATAAACAAGATATCGACTAACAAATATGATGGGATTACACTGCTTCCAAACGCATAAAGTAGAGAGTTAGACATCGTAAGATATCTTAGTTGCAAACTTTGCATAAATTCCAATATCTCGAATAGTAAAAACATCTTTCGATTGCTATACACATGGGTCATTATTGTAATGTTGGTCAGTATTTCATGCCAGTCATATTTTCTGTATGGTAATGCTCACGATGAATGTACGTCTTCTTTCTGTATTATTTCTATTCGATAATGTAAACTTGATGTGTTGCTGTCTCATTGTTCAAAGTTCTTTGATATAATCCATGTCTAATATCATGAATGTTTTGATGTATCACTTCTAGAATGGAGGCTATATTTTCTACTTGGATTTTTGTATTGGTTTCATGATTGAATACATCTTAGGTTTCTTGTTTTGTTTCTTTCTGTTCTATAGACAGCTCTATTTTTCAAAACCTTTTTGCGTGACATACATAGGAACGTCTATCCAAAGCAAAAATGGTAATTCATTACCTCATCAGATCGTAACCACAAATGGTTCGTTCGGTTTATTTGATCGTTTGTATCGACACTCATTACAAATACAATCGCGTTTATTGCTAGCAATATCAAGTTATGACCTCCGCGTGTCGATGGCGTTAATTATACCATTTTATTTCATTTTTTATAGATCCATTATTGAGAGTGTACTTACAGTTCGCAAACAGTGTATATCAGTTTGGAAAATAGTGAAAAACAAATAAAAAGCAATTTGATAGTTCCAAGCAAGGCCACGTTTGAACTCTACCAATAATTTAATAGAATTCTACACAAAGAATTACTAATGGAAGTGATTTAAATTACATATAGTGTTTAAATAGTTGCGTTTTGTGAGCAATGTGCATTTGATGTCCAAAGTGGCGAAGTCAGAGTCGCGAGTAGTGCTCGTGGGTGATGGAGAAGGTGATGGATGCTGCTCCTGCGCTGGCATGAGGATCGGTGAGCTTGGAGGCGTGTTGCTCGAAGCTGCGAAGCTTACCAGGTCCTGGTTCTGTCAGAAGCCTGGATACGGGTGAGTTGTCATGTTAAATAGAACGTGGTTTTGTTCATCATTAACAGTTTGAAAGGTACAAGGGTTTTGTTGGTATAATAGAAAGCCGTTGGCTTAATAATACTTAACGAAATAAATAATACATACGTTTTTTAGTTTCTACCTTCCCCCATGGAAAGAAGTCGTGAGCTTAATTATGTAAATAAAACTATCGTTTTTGATCGACTTCAAAAAAAGGAGGAGGTTCTCAGTTCGTCGGTTTATTTTTTATATCTATTTTCCCCGATTACTCAAAGACGGCTGGACCGATTTGAAAAATTCTTTTTTGTTTGAAAGGGTATACTTTCAAGTTGGTCCCATTGTCATTTGGTCACGATCTGATGATGGGATCTTGGAGAAATCGAGGGAACTCTTCAAATATTATAGGCACATCTATAGCGATTTGGGTATTTTTGATGAGCAGTTGACATTAGGCTATTGTAACTTAAATAAATTAAAACCAACCCACTAAAAAGTGAAAAAAAAAACTTTTTACAAAACAAACAACCGACTTCCAAACTACAAAGTAAAAAATAACTTTAATTTCGGAAGTCGGTGTCAAAAAACTAAAATAACGTTATTATAGTAGTTTTTGAAACTGTTGCATAATAACGGGTATTAAAACATGAGTGTGTAAGGCGAGGTTTTTAATAGTATCACACGAATGTTTTAATACCTAGTTATGTGCAGTTTCATACACTACTTTATCTACTCTCAAACATTGGGATTGAAACAAATACTAAATAAAAGATCAAAGTTAAAGATCAAGAATAAATTTAAAAATCCCACGAAATTCAGTAAGTACTACAAAACAAATGGAATGTCGCCTGCACCAGCACATCACCGCACATGCGCTACAGCGGGTGCTGCTGTCCCCCGCCAACAGTTGATGGAAACTCTTTGGTGATATTAACTTCTTGGATTAGCGCTGTATCATAATAGAAAAAAAATTGTTTTATAGTATTATTTTGTTAGAGAAAAAGTGTTATAATATGATTCTATTTTAAAATTTCGATATTCTGTTTATAAAGTATGTCAATATAAACTCGTTTTGAAGTTCATAATTCGAATATTACGCTATGAGAGTAGATAAAATTTATTTTTCACTTTGTAGTTTGGAAGTCGGTTGTATTTTTTCTAAAAAGGTTTTTTATTAGTACAGGCTACTTGGCCAACTAGTATTATAACAAAAATGTCCCGTCAAAATATGAATTTTACACTGACAATTAATCCAATTGTCATTGAAATTTGTTTTTTTGTGAGAACTTCAAGTAAATCGTGTAATAATGGTATTTGTGAAAACTTCAACGGGCCTTGTGGGCTTGGCCGTGCACCCTAACCCTCATCATACCCTGGCATCCCTTTATGGAAAAATTCTCAGGATCTTACGTAAGATGCCTGAAACTGCTGCTTACCGCAAATATACTGAAATGATTGTCAACGAGAGAGCTAAAGTAGTGCAGGAAACTAAAGACGTTTTTAATTTAGAAGTAAAAATGAACTGTGGGCAAGCTGAAGAACTGATCATCCAGGCGGAGAATGAATTGAATTTAGCTAGAAAAATGCTGAATTGGAAACCATGGGAGCCTCTGATTGCTAAGCCACCGGAGGGCCAGTGGGCATGGCCTCCTATGAAGGGTGTTTAATTTTTTTACTGTTATTATTTATTAATATCGTTTTCAAATAATATTAAATGCTGATTAAATTATTGGTCTATAACTTTCATACCTTATACCTAGATGTTCGTTAAGTTAAAGTGAACTCTTCAAAAAGTAACACGGGGTATAGATTGTGCAATCTACGAAGACGCGTCCAACTCCGCGATTAGTGTACCTACTATAGGTATAGGTGCGGAGTGGGGCGCGTCTTCGTGGATTGCACTATCTATAATATGGCCTATTCTTTCAATAACACAGCTATTATTAGCCGAGAATCCTTGAACTTGCATTCCTCTGTAGTTAATTCGAATTCCTCTCAACGTTCCATATTAATATTATTACCAAACTTAGCCAATCTGGAAATTTCGTTGTGACATAATGAATAAAACTCGGAAACTCTTACGAGAATCCAAAAATTGTTCTTTACCAGCGACAGGGTTACCACCTTCTTTTCACGTTTACTTTGATAAGTTTAATTAAACCTCGCCAAGAAGACTTCAAACTTGACTAGAAATGCCTCAAAGGAAATGAAATTGCAATTTCCCCGTTTTTATGTCTAGATGTATCCATAACTTTGTCTATTTGAAGGTAACTTTGACTTGAGCAAAATGAACAATTTATTATACTTACTCATTGGAATGACTGCCTCGTTGGTCTAGTGGTTGCAAGCACTACAGCTGAACAAGAGGTCCTGGGTTAGATGGAACTTAAACATAACTGGCGAAAAGTGGGTGTACTATAAGTACTCATCTGCCTTACCCTACGGGAAATACAGGCGTGATGTTATGTTATGTTATCATTGGATTAAAACATATACAGATACCCACTGGCGTAGTTATTCATTTCAGCCAAAAAGCCCTCAGAATGAAAGATATCAAATGCGATGACAAAAGAAAAAAACTTAATAATCATATTTCCCTGATCCCTAGCAGACCTTTTAAAACACTTTGCTCTATAAAATCCTGTTCAAAAAATAATTATCTCTAAGCCTTTGTGGGATTACAAATGTTTCAGCATTTTCATCTCCCACCATCCATTAAAAAAAATGTGAAATAAATTTAAAATGGCGCGAGGTGCTCATATCTTTGTGCTGACAGAGTGCATTATATGCTCAGATACTGGTAGAGATAAATGCACTATCATAATTCAACACGGATGATATCGTGCTTGTAATATAAAAAACGATTAAGATTTTGTGAACGAGCGATTACGACACAGACACGAATCTAAAAAGAAAATGTTGTTTATAAGTTTAATAATTTTTGCCTTGACGTAATACTTCAGAAGCATTTCATTTCACGTTCGTATTCCCAATAACGTCATTATCATTGACAGCTTTGTTCCTTCCACCCATTGCTAAGTATAGAGCTCCTCTCTTTTCTGAAGCTCGCACAGATCTCAGACAGATCAGCACAAATCAAAAAAACTTCGAGATGAGTCATCCCAATCTTGCCCGCGAAGTTTTGTAAGTTAAGCCTGGGATACACTAGGGGGCAAATGAAGAAACATGTTGCGGAACATGTCCCTCAACAACTACGTGAAGTGTCCCGAGACAATTGTCACGGAACATTTTGCCGGCCACACTAGTCAGTGCTCATAGAAATGTCGCCCGAGGAGGTTGTGGCTATTAGTGCTGCATACATAGTAATTATATCGAGTGTGTTGAAACTTAAGAGAAAGAGAATGTGGTGGATGCGGAATTTCTTACTACAACGAGAAAGAAGAGTTAATATTCTAAGTGATCTCCGACTGACAGGTGCGCTCGCTCTCGAGGCGGGAGCAAGCAACATGCCCCGCGTCACGTATAATATTGCGGGGCATGTTGCGGGACACTATGCAACGGTGCAGCGTCACGTAGATTGGGCGTTGCGCATCATGTTGGGGGAAATTTTGTTCCCTGGTGTATTCGGGGCTTTATCCATCCACCCGGCTGTTGGCCTACCAACATTTCTACTATCGTTTCTAAAATACTATGCCTAATAAGTATTCCCATATCAAACATCCTAAATTCAAGTTACATTCCAAATCAAAAGTTGGCGTTAGACCATACCAAACACATCCCTAGAATAATCTTAAGTAATAACTTCACCCGCAGTACAAACACCCAGTTTCCTGGTGTAATATTTAAAACAAAACTTGGCAAGCGTTTGAACTGGCTGCTAAACATGTTATTACAAAATCAGGAAGGATTTCAAAAAGCGAACTCGATGGTTTCAAAGAGAAACATTATTGCCTCGTGTAGTCTGAAATCGCATGTCATTCACTTCAGAGACATGACCCAGATCGGGCACATGTAACTCTCGTCTTGATCTGGTATTGTAAATCCACTCTGACAAATCAAACCGCTTCCCAGAAAGGCTTAGTTTGGCTAGCAATCTGGACGTGTGCCAACGGACGCAGCTAAGTTTAAAAATTTCATGATTTCACGCGAGAAGCGGGCAATTTATCGTAACAGCTGAAGAAAATTCAACGAGGACTCCTTGGAAGTTTGAGGTTTTTTCTTATCTATTTTTATACTTAAATAAGACTTCAAAAGTAGTTTAATATTTATTACTTATAATTTACTTTGTTCTCAACGTGTTTTGCATACAAAAGCCTCAAGGTCCTTATGTAATCAGTCTGAGTGATATAATCTCCGAAATAACGGCCACAATACGCCCAAACCGTATGTCAAAACCCCACAACGTAATGGCCAACTCAATAAATATTAATACTCCAAAAATGTAAATGATTGTTTAGACAGCAGAAACAATTACGGAGGATTTTAAAATTCACACTCGCTGTATTGTGCTCGGTTAAAAGGCGGATGATGAAAGCAACAGCTCCCATTTTGTTTTTAAAACCGCGCAATCTCTGCCTCTCTCAGGCATAGGCAGGCATTGCCCAGTCTAATAACCTACAATTTTTCGCGGGGCCCAGAAACTGGGTCGTTTCTGCAACGAGCGCGCGCATTCAGGCGTATTAATCAAGTCGGTGCAACTGAATAGAGGATCTCCCAACTCCCCCCGTTTCCCCCTTTGTGACAATGGGGGAATGTCGCGCTCCATTTGACAAATAAACTGCACTTGAGACACTTAGTGCCCCCGCAGTTCGGCTAGTTCGTAGTTTGAAAAATTGTTGTTTTAGGGAGTCCGTTCGCTCGCTAATGACTTGTGTAATTTGTAAGTTCAAGCGCTTTGTTCTTTGTTTCTTAGAATTGCTGTTTCATTTCAAATTATCTTCCTTATTCGGCCTCTAGTTACCTTGGACTGACTTGCAAAAAATTAAGTACCTACTTCTAAAAAAAGTTACTGACGTACAGCTTTTAAGATGTCACGCATGTTGTGTTAATACACAAAATCTCCTCGTAAGCTGTATCGTAAGTTACTCCAGGGATAGTTCCACGAGGCAATACTTGGCGGGGCGCCAGGAACAAGAGCCTAACGGACTAATTGGCAAGCTTTATCGCGAAAATTAAACGTACAATAAAAAATTACGACTCTAACATTGTGCCGGTCGACACTGAATGGCAAATCTTTAGGAAGCATTCCGTTTTTATTGTACAAGGACCGTAAAGTTAGTCGTTCAGATGTTTTAAGGCTTGACTTCTGGAGAGTCTGTAGGTATCTAATTTCCTTGGCATTTTCGCTTAGTGTTTCAACTTCGCCAAAATTGAAGTCGTTTTTCAACAAGAATTTACGAATGACTCTTACTATGTTGAACACGTAATGTTGACTGTTTGTTATTTCAGAAATATTTGTTTGGCGCAAATTGTGCCACAAGTGGAACGTTTGGAATGATTAAATAGAGCCTGTTTGTTGATTCTCTGAAAACAGAGATTTCTTGGCAAAATGATAATGGAGTTGATTGTTGATCTTTTAGATAGTTCTTGTAATTGGGTTTGGGATATCAATATTTGATTTCATAAAGTAGGAGTTATTTCCTTTGATAGATAATACTGTCTGAATATTGAAAATCTTAGTGCTAATAAGCTAAATAAAAAACTGTCTTCAGTTCAGAAAAAACACACATTATACCGTTCAAACAAAAACACAATCTCAGCGGAAGTAATTATAGTTAATATTTAAATTAATTTAAATGAGGCAACTAGTTCTCTAGCGAATGTTACATGTAGACTAAGTGCAACATAATTAAGGTATTTTCACATATTAATCTGCCTAGCCTTTTCCCAACTATGTTGGGGTCGGCTTCCAGTCTAACCGGAGCGACTGCCTACCTGTCCTCTAGAACCCAGGTTCTGGTTAACACGATACCCCTTGGTAAGACTGGTTGTTAGATTTTTAGGCTTATAACAGCCGGGACCAACGGCTTAACGTGCTTTCTGAGGCACGGAGGCCGCAGGGCTCGATATGTATTGAATGATCACCCATCCACGAACCAACCGCGGCTGTTATTATTTAGCTACAAGCCCCTCTAGATATTTTCACACATAATCTAAAAACGCGACGAATTAACGTTTGTTTTCACTGTACAGTGGAAGTGTGACTGTAATTTACGTATGCAGTTTTAATTATTTTTGGGATAAAAAAATTACATAACATCACGCCTTGTTTTCCCGAAGGGTTGGGCAGAGGTGTCTCTGTAGCAGGATCTCTGTACACATTTCGTCAGTTATGTTTAAGTCCCATATAATAGGGGGCGGTTGATGATTGAAAAAAAAAATTACGTATATTAAAAATGACAGAAATGGATTCAGTAAACGATTCTAACCAAACTACTTTCGTAATGTGCATTAATTCAGTTACACATTGTATTAAGCCGATCTACGGAACCAACATTTTCAATCATTTTCAATTTCCAACTACTACTTTACTATTGCAGAAGTTTCAGCAATGAAATTTCACTACATGTTGCATGCGGATTGTTTATTTCTATTAACTAGAAAATTGTTGGAAAAGACTTGGGATATGTTGCGTGCGAAGAATATTTAAGTTTTCCCTGTGACTAGGATATATCTGTGGCATTGGGTTAGTGATGAGGACTACCTCGTTGGTCTAGTGGTCGCAAGCTGCTGAACTTGAGATCCTGGGCTCGATTCCCTGGTCGGGCAAAGTGTTATTGGGTTTTTCCATCTAACATTTTCTAAGTAGCAGCCCGGAGTCTGGATTTGTGCCCGGTTGATGGCAATATGCTCGCCCCCTATTACATGGGACTTAAACATAGCTGGTGAAATGTGGGTGTACTGTAGGTGCACCTCTGTGTAACCCTTCGAATAATGCAGGTGTGATGTTATGTTATGTGTTACAATGAAAAGGTGTATAAAAATTGTAGCTTGTGATTGTGTCTGAATAAAATCACGATCGTTTCTTTGCAATTGTGAAAATTATAAATGTAAGAGAGTTACATCATAATTATGCATAGGTTCTTACAATATTTAAAAAAAATCCCATACTGCAATAACATTACCAAAAAATAAAACTAAATTATATTTGAAAATAAAAAAAAACACATTTTTAATTCCAAAATTACCCAAATCCATAAAAAAAAAATAAAAAGTACAATTTCATTTTTTGTAATAAGTTATGACTCAAGGGTGCAGACCAGCGCGATATCGCGAGCGCGACAAGGGTCGCGCTGCCTGTAGCGCCTGCGATATCGCGCCAGTCTGCACGAGCCTTCATGTAGACACCCGCTAAACGACGGCCGCCCGCGCCCCATGTCATAACCCTGTAAAATTCCCCATTGAAACCCAAATGTGGCAAATGACTTTTTTTTTTCCTGAACGTTACCACATAGACTCTCAGTACGATACCTAACAATATCCTCACTAATTTACTTGTTGTATATTTGTTTCATTTTCAAAGAATCTATAAAAACATCCTTACCAACGTTTATTTATTTAAACTTTTCACACACAAAAAGGTACAAAGGCGGACTTAATGCCTTAGGCATTCTCTACCAGTCAACCAAGGGTGTTGAAGAGATTGGATGGCAGGTGCTCTGTTTGAGAGGAACAAAGAAATTTTTTTTTATTAAAAATATATCATTAGAAATAAAATAACAGTCCATAAATAGGTTATAAGTTATAACTTATAATACACATACATACATATTTTATATATACATATATTTATTATATATGGCTTTTAGCTGTAATTAACCTAACTCAGAATCCCTGGAACAACCCAGAGGATTTCATAAATGGTTCTCCGATTATAAGCGCACAGACGACGAGAGAAACGTTGCATTTTATTGAAAATGCACGAATAAGGATTTTCAGATAATCCTCTACGTAAACCAGAACGTATCATGTTTAAAATCTCTCGATTCCCAGTCGGAACCGGGTCGGTTCGCCGGGCAGGAAATTGGCACATCTCTACATCAGTGATTTTCGCGGTAGCTGTAGGAAACCGCCCCATCACTAATACCGCTCGGAGCGTTTAGTTTTCCTACCTAGTAATACGGAGTTTCTATTGCTTTTATGCACGAGGCGTTTTGTTTACTGCAATCGTAGTTTTGCAAACGTTTTCATTTTGCGTTGGTTGTGATAGTTTAATACGAGTTTTAAGCGGTTTTCCTCTTCAAAACTATTTGTAATGTCACAGGTTTTCTTTTTTTAATCTTTCAAACATTTGTTGTTTCCATGCAAAATTTATGTAAATGACAGGCAAACGTATGTAAAGAAAAATTAAAGAAAATTCGTTTATTTGCGGTAAACATGACGCAAAGAAAGATAAAAAAACATGTAAATAACAAATTGGGGGAAAATATGCGTCACATCCACGCAAAACGGCCATCGCTCAGCATAATGCTGCGACCCCATGCGAGACAGAGCCCCAGCGCTGATGATGTGATGTGCTTTCAGTGTTTTCTTACTGGTATTCCCTTTTTAAGTTCAATCAAGTTCATTAATAGTTTTCTATAGTAAGTGGTTCTGTCAAAATATTGGTCCTTCCAATAGACGACGTGGTCCTCGACTCCGAACAAGGACCACCTTTCCCGCCCCAAGTATTATTACAGGCGCTTGAGGGTTTTATCGGGTGGGACGGCAAACAAATATTTTTACAGACTTACTTTGTAGAAGACATTTATAAACGTTTTGAAATACTCTGTGGGTGTACTTGCCTGTTATTTTTATGCCAATAATGCCAAAAGGCTACTTAAAAATGGTCAATCAATCTGCCTAGCCTTTTCCCAACTGTGTTCGGTTCAGCTTCCAGTCTAACCATATGCAGCTGAATACCAGTATTTTACATGGAGCGACTGCCTATCTGACCTCCACAACCCTGTTACTGGATAACACGATACGCTTTGGTAAAGACTAGTTGTCTGACTTTTCGGGCTTCTGACTACCCGTAATGACTGTCAATGATAGCCGGGACTAACAGCTTAACGTGCTTTCCGAAGCACGGAGGGTTCTCGATATGTAATGGTTGGTCACCCATCCACAAACCGACCGCGGCAGGCGTCGCTTAACCTTTGATCGACCGTGAAGCTGTTATTATTCAACCACGAGCCTTTCGCATGCAAAACGTCAACGTGTAAAAAATGATATTACGCAAGAAATAACGATCAAGTTGACAATGGCTTTTCCGAGCTGCATTTATTAGCAACGATAAATGTATTTGCTAGCAGTTTTCAATAATTGAATGTATGAAAATAATTCCTAACGAAGACTAGTTTAGTCAAGAGTTTGCTATCGCCTTAGTATTTCCATATAAATTCACATTTTAGTTTCATACTTGTTTTTGGAAACTGGTCTTTTGAGTGTCGGGTTTGGTCCTTTGTGCTTTGTGCTACGATGTAGAAGTTTTGACTTGATTTTAGCGTCTTTTGTAAAAACTAGTCTGCATTTACTTTCATTTTTACACGCTTTAACTATGGATAACGTGTTTTTTTATAAAAACACAGTTTCTTCCATCCAATTCCCCATTCCGATCTTCTTCTTTTTTGTGTGGTAGTGACTAGCCTTTTTTTTTTGGGGTGGGAAATTATCAAATAACTTCTTCCGCTCTGGGTGGAGCGGGAGGGCGTGTCAGACTCTTACTGACTAAAACCCACCCGTGTTCCTTCAGTTACCATGTTGCCGGGGGCCACGATTTCCCTATCGGTTTTCTTCGAACCCCCGGCAGGCATTGGCCCTAGCGGACCCCGTCAATTCTGCTGACATCTCTTTGAGGCGCATCCGCAAGCCCGCGCCTACGGTGGCCGGAAATCTGCCTGTGATTCCCGACGCCCAAGGCGTCTCCTCCTGCGGCGGTTAGGGACGCGAGGGTGCGAAATTTGCCTCTCCCTCACGCGCTCCGCCTCCTCCTTTGCGAGCATTTCTTTAAGAGCCGGACGCGAGAGATCACCGCCGCGGTAGTGGCTAGCCTGGTGTCAGAGTTTTCATGCCAGTCATGGGCCTCTGACTTAGTTTCACATGTCGTCGAGAAATATCTTCGGCATGTCGGTTTCCTCAGGATGTCACGGTGTGTGTCATAATATTTGTGTTTTTTACTAACCACAGCTGCTTATTTACCAACAGAAATGACAGTGTTCACGATATTTACAACAAATAATACTGCGGTTGTCATAAACACATAAACTGTCATGGCGCTCTTCAAGCCGACTTTTCCCGCCTCAAGCGTCAAATTGATAACAATTCTTCGATACCTCCTCAATTATCGCAGTTCCGGTTCAGACCTATGTTCCGTTTTCTAACGCGTTTCAATGGCTATTATTTAGTTATTCAGCAACCTTAGATATCTAACTGTACAAAATTGTGGTGTTTCTCGAACTTTCTCTAGGTTCGTGACGACCACTGATTGATGTACTCTAGACCTCTAGTGCTAAACGAAGAAACACGACGATTTCAACGTGAGTTCCTTGTCATACAATAGTGTTGTGTGAAAGACTGATTTGTGCTTTGTTCGGATATATGGTCTTTAGAAATTAACATAAATTTGTTAATATTTATCTTCTAATCTTATTTTCCTTGTAGGTTTTGTAAAGTGATAAATCAGAATCACAGTAAACAAGTGGATATTTGATGTGTAACATTTTTCCTCTCACTTTCCTGCAATCTGTGGGAGTGATTTTGTGAAAAGGGACGGAAGTGTGTAATAAAAGGAAGCCAGGGAAGGGCGCGCTATTTGATTTGAGCAATGACCGCGCGCGATACTACAGTTGGCCGTCAGATGGTACCAACCCATTTTCCGTGAGGTTGGTACTGTCAGCCAAAATGTCAGATGTCAACATATGCCACTACTGTAAGGCTTGCTCATTTTTATTTATTTTAATATATATTACTTAATAGGATTAAAAAATTAAATAGGTATATTTAAAAAAATCCCTCGTTGCTCTAGTAGTCGCAAGTGCGCGACCTGAGCGTGAATTCCATTGTCATTGGTTTTTCCATGAGTAATTTCCAGTAGCAGCCCGTCTCAATTTGTGTCCGGTTAGGATAGGTACATACTCTGCCTAACCCTTCGGGGAATACGCGTAACGTTATGTAATGTGAAACCGAAGGACCAGTCTTTTATATTTTTGAGGAATTTTATCACCAAAAGTTCAATGTCTGCCTGAATAGATAACTGGTACTAATAATGTCCCTACTTTTACACTAAAAGGAAACAAACTATAGCCAATATAATCATGCTAACACTTTATAGCAACCAGTTTTTATCAGACGTTTTAATATGTAATTGGGTTCAGTGTTCGACATTAACAGAGATATCTACAATTAGAAAGTGTCTTTTATTTTACGTTTTGTGTTCACCGGAAATTGGAATTGAATGAAAAACTTGTCAGTGTTTTTATACTTAGACTTTAGACTTTAGAATTAGGTAAGCAACTACTAGAACGGTCGGAATTGTCCTTGTTTAAGTGTTATTTTCTATACTAGTATTGTAACGAGCTCGTGGCTAAGTAAGCTGCATGGGTCGATCCACCCGGTTAAGGGGACGATAGCTGACTTTTAATGATTTTATACTGAAGATGACATCTAAACGAGTAGTGTTAGTGATTTGGAAAAAATATATGTTAAATTAGAGCATTTTCTTAATATTTTAATATAGGCATATTTTTGATTATGTTTATATTACATAGTGAAATTAATTTGTAAAGTTATGTCTAACGCGGATAAAAAACTGAGAATGACGCAAAATCCATCAAGCGTATTTTTTCTGAAAACTTCACCATTTTCAAGATAATTAAATTACTGATCTTTTAGTATACGTGTTTTATTAAAATACCTTTTCTTTTACGTGTAATAAATTAATAATGCGTCTAATTTGGGACAGCGCTCCTTGCTGGGCGAGTCCTATTACTGGCTGGACGTACGACGCGTTGCGTGAGCTCAGTACAGGACACGCAAGCTAGCCATTCAAGGTCACTGTCATATATCTGCGTCTTAAGCTACGCTTGCCGGGGTTAGTCCGTGTAAAATTAAATTACGAATCTATTAATAAAAAATGCTTCTATTGGTAAGCAAAACGATTATTTTTGTTTATAAAAACTGACCATTAGTCGATAGCGGCCACTCGATAAGTGAATGAAAAGTCTCTGTCGCTAACTACAAGTGGTGATGATATGCGAGTGCTCTAAATGCGGATTTTACGATGAAACTAAACGTATTCAGCAATACTAAAGCGCGGTAAGAGCTATCACTGTCAATATTCCACAACAATAATAACACTTGACAGCTTTTGAACGCTTTTTAGTTCTTCTGATCGCATTCTGTTTCATTGGACAAATTCGCTCTTAGTCTTAGTGTATTTTCTCGCGTTACTGTCAAAATTAAAACACCTAACTTAATAGCTTCAGCACAGTATAAATAAGTAACAGTATTATATCTTCATAGATAACTGCCGAAATGACGCGCTTCGAAATCTCTTTGTATAATCAGTACGCAACAGTATCGAGTGCGCGGCAGTTACGCACGGACGCCGAGCGGCCGTATGTGATTATTTCAAGATCACTGCTGAGATATAATACTCTTACTTTATTATACTGTGGCTTCAGTCAGCAGATTCTACGTCATTAAAGTCACAAGTATGTTATCGCATATTTTATAAAAATATGCTGTAATTATGATTAATTACGTTTATCGCTGATAACGACATTATTATAATAAGCACGTGTGATTAGTATAGTAGGTGATTGTCTCGCAAATTCTTTGATTATACTCATGCTTAGTCCTCGATACTTATCCTGATTTACTATGTAGTCCCACTATATTCCATCGTGTACACGCGAATATTCAGAGAATAAAATCCTGCAAAAAGAAACTTTTATGCTGGCAACTATATTCAGCTTATGTCATTCACTATTTTCGCGCCGTGTAACGCACGTCAGTTTAAGAAAATTATTGAATTTTCTTCTAAAAACTTCATAATTTTATATATTATTGACGATTTACAATGCCAGACGACAAATTGTGGAAGAAATTAAAGAAAATAGAAAAGAAACTGCGTAAGCGAGCTCGAGTGCGACGTCGGCTAATGTCGTCGTCAGCCTCCTCTTTGGAATCGGTTTTACAGGCTGATCAAGAAAAGACATTTAATATTGTTAATGAGGGACAAAATACAGGTATGTATTATGTGTTAATATTGGATAATTTCAGCGGATGACGATGATTGATTTGGATTGCAAAGCAGCAGAGGTTTAATATTATCCACCATGTTACTAGTGCTCGGTCCATGCTTCTCGAAAAATGTAACATGAAGTTCGTGTTACGACAGGACCTCGAGAATTAATCTCGAAACCTCAAGTTGAGGACAAAAAGCACATAATATAATGCATTTCTAGAAGTTCTAGGATATGCACGTAATTTATTTTCTCTCGTGAGAAATTATTATTACAATTTTTAAATAATTAACTCCTCTACACATAATTATCATGTATCATCAGACTTAGTTAGTCTAATGATTAATGTGTATCTTGTAGATACTCAAGAATTAAAAGATGACGGTTTAATGGAGTTAGATGACACAGTGCTATCGGCTTTGGGAAACCCGTCCAGCTCTGAGAAGTCATATGCTGATGACATTCATCCAGAAATTATAAAACGTGTGGAAAACATCTTGACTAGTGGAATTGCTAAAGACGCTAAAGAAGAATTATGTAAAAAATATTTAATTCCAAAAAATTTACAATTATTGGATGCTCCGAAGTTGAACTTGGAATTGGAGGGTCTGCTGAGCGACCCAATCAAGGAAAGGGACAAAAGGGTGGAAGACCGCCAACAGCAACTAGGCATTGCATTATCTGCAGTATTAACAGTTGTCAATAATTTAGTAACGACCAACCAAAACACTAAGAATATAGAAATTCTCACAGATGTTTCAAGATTATTAAGTGACTTACATTATAATGATACCTGTACTAGAAGGAAATTGGTTGCAGTTAATCTAGACAAAAACATTATTAAAACAACAGATACTGCAAAACGGGACAGTTTCCTGTTTGGTGAAAAATTTAATGAAAACGTTAAGTCAGCAAATGCAATCAAAAAGGCAGCCCCAATTATACTTAAGAAATCCAATTTCATACGTAAAACTGTGCAACCTAAGCAATCTGCTTATAATTATTACAAAAATAAGGAAAACTTCAATGCCCCCCCACACTCGAGTCGAGCCAAGCAGGGGAGGGGGGGCAGGTATCAACCACGGACCACGGGGAGACAGCAACAGCAGAGGAACTCATCAGGCAAGACGTACCGTCACAAACCTGTGCGTCAAACATAGAGGTAAAGACATTTGCTTGTCGTCTTAAGTATTTTTACTCTTGTTGGCAAAAGATCACACAAGATAAAGTTATCTTGTCATGGTTAGATGGATATAAAATTCCTTTTAAGGAAATTCCTACTCAACATATATCACCAAAAAATTGTACATTTTCAGAGTCTGAAAATATAATTATATCTAAAGAAATTAATAGGTTGTTGAAATTGAGTGTTATTAATAAGTGTGCACCTGTCAGTGGACAGTTTCTATCTAAAATATTTACCGTACCCAAACAAAATGGAGGTACCAGACTTATATTAAATCTAAAGTGTCTGAATAAATTTATCCATACAGAACATTTTAAAATGGAAGACATAAGGACTTTATGTAAACTCATTTCTAAAAATGATTACATGTGCACAATTGATCTAAAAGATGCCTATTTTTTGATACCAGTGAACAATGAAGACAAAAAATATTTGAGGTTTTATTTTAAAAACAATATTTACGAATTCAATTGTTTGTGCTTTGGTTTGTGTACTGCCCCGCTGACTTTTACTAAAATATTAAAACCAGTAATAGCATATCTACGTAGCAGGGGATTTAAATCTGTGATTTATCTTGATGATATTATTTGTATTGGAGAATCTTACAAAGAATGTTTCGAAAACTGTAGTAATACAGTCACACTTTTAGAGTGCCTTGGTTTTTATATAAATAAGGATAAAAGTAATCTCCAACCTAAACAAGTTGCGGAGTACTTAGGATTTGTGATTAATACAAAGAATATGACCTTGTCTGTGACAGATAAAAAGAGATTTTCAATTCATTTATTACTTAAAAAGTATTTAAATAATAGTTGTTGTTCTATAAGAGACTTTGCACAACTCATTGGAACCTTAACAGCTTGTTGTCCAGCTGTGAGTTATGGTTTTTTATACACGAAAATTTTGGAGAAACAAAAATGTGCTGAGTTAGTTAAACAAAATAATGATTTTGATTCAATTATGAGCATAAATAGGGAGTGTAAAAGAGATTTACAATGGTGGCATAAATGTATAAAAACTGCTAAAAACCCTATAAAGAATTGTCAATTTGAAATTGAAATTTATTCAGATGCATCTCGCTCTGGTTGGGGAATATTTTGTGATGGTCAGGTAGCAAATGGGTTTTGGACAGAAGAAGACAAGGAAAATCATATAAACTATTTGGAACTTTTAGCAGCTTTTCTTGGTCTACAATGTTTTGCCAAAGATTTAAATACATGCCAAATTTTATTACGTATAGATAATACTACAGCCATAGCTTACATTAATAGAATGGGTGGTATTCAATTTAATAACCTTAATTGCCTGGCTCGGGACATATGGCAGTGGTGTGAAGCCCGAAAAATTTGGATATTTGCATCTTATGTAAAATCTAAAGATAACATAGAAGCTGATCTCGAGTCTAGAAATAAAAACATTGATTGTGAGTGGGAACTGGCTCCTGCAGCATTCCAGGAAGTAGTGAGATCTTTTGGAAATCCTTCCATTGATCTGTTTGCTACTAGAGCTAATACTAAGTGTGTTAGATATCTGTCCTGGCATAGGGATCCACTTGCAGAAAACATAGATGCATTTACAGTAAATTGGAAAAATTACCCATTATTTTATGCATTTCCACCATTTGCATTAATTTCAAAAACGATTCAGAAAATTAAAGATGATCAGGCGTTTGGCATCTTAGTTTTTCCTATGTGGCCATCACAACCTTGGTACCCATTTATTAGTTCCATGGTCATATCACAAATTAAAGTGTTCAAACCATCAAATCAATTATTGTTGTCACCTTCCAGAATACTGCATCCTCTGCACTGCAGCCTTTCCCTGGGGGCGTGCATATTATCAGGGAAGCCTTTAAGAAACAAATGATACCAGATGACACCATTAAGGTCATGATATCTTCTTTATCCGATAACACTGTTAAACAGTATTCAGTAGCACTACATAAGTGGTGGATTTTTTGTAATGGCAAAAATATTCATGATTTTTCAATCACTAAAATATTAGAGTTTCTTACACAGCAATTCAACAATGGCAGTTCATATACTTCACTCAACAGCAATAGATCGGCATTGTCATTGATCATTAATTCTGATGTAGGGAAGGATCCTCAAATTAAGAGGTTCTTTAAAGGTATATTCAAATTACGACCAAGTCGCCCTAAATATAATGAAACGTGGGATCCATCAATGGTACTGAATTTTATAGAAAGATGGTACCCATTACAAGAATTATCTCTTGATAAAGTAACCAAAAAGTTGGTAATTCTTTTAGCTCTTACTAGTGCCCAAAGAATACAAACCTTATCTGTAATTAGACTTAGTAATATTCAATTTATTGATTCAGGTGTTAACATAAAAATCACTGATTTGTTAAAAACATCTAAGCCAGGAAAACAGCAAACAAGTATTATGTTACCCTACTTTCATATGAAACCTGAATTTTGTCCGGTGATTACTTTGCAATATTATATAAATTATACACACAAATTAAGAAAACCAGAGTTAGGTAATACAGAAAAATTATTGATTAGTTTTAAAAAGCCCCATAATTATGTTGGTAACCAAACAATTAGTCGCTGGATTAAACAAACAATGATGGACAGTGGCATAGATATCAAAAAATTTACTCCTCACTCGACACGTCATGCTTCCACTTCAATGGCGAGTAGAGAAGGTGTGACAGTAGACACTATTTTTAAAACAGCTGGTTGGTCTATAGGATCTAAAGTTTTTGCAAATCACTATAATAGACCTTTAATTGGAGAAAATGATAAATATCTCTTTGCCAAGACTGTTTGTAATGTTGAGACTGATATGACTTTGTCATAAATTAATAATAAGCCAAAAGAATATATTGAATACTTAGTTGATAATTAAAATTAGATGAGAATTAAGACTTAGTCTTAAAATGTTGAAAAGATTTTTCAGTTACAATAAAAGGTTGATTTTATGTTATTTGAATGTTTTATTGTTCAATAATGTCAAACATGTTTGTAATATCCAACTTCATCTCTAAACATCTACATAGTAAATCAGGATAAGTATCGAGGACTAAGCATGAGTATAATTACTAAATTAAACGAACTTACCTAAGTGAAGTTCTATTGTAATTATACGAAGTGCTTAGTCCTCGATACTATGTTCCCTCCCAAGCCCTAAACAATACCATGGTTTGTTTCTTTTAACCCTGGGATTGAAGTTGGGGAATTACTGTCTGTTAATTTTAATTCTCTCATTGCAGATTACTCTAAATAGAATGACATAAGCTGAATATAGTTGCCAGCATAAAAGTTTCTTTTTGCAGGATTTTATTCTCTGAATATTCGCGTGTACACGATGGAATATAGTGGGACTACATAGTAAATCAGGATAAGTATCGAGGACTAAGCACTTCGTATAATTACAATAGAACTTCACTTAGGTAAGTTCGTTTAATTTAGTAATTATCTATTGGTAATGTCATTGTAATCTTTTTTTTTTTACTGTCAATTTGTAAGATTTTGCGAAGTCTGAAATTTTCGCACAGGAACGTACTACCGAGACAAAAATTTCCTAACCCAAATCATGGTCCACCTGTGCCAAATTTCATCGAAATCCGTTCAGCTGCTTACCGAGTAGTCAGAAGCCCGAAAGTCTGACAGCCAGTTTTAACAAGGAGTATAGATAGGTAGTACCATCCACGAAGACGTGGCCCACTCCGCTCCGCTCTGTACTGTACAGCTTACAGTACAGTAATCGCGGAGTGGGGCGCATCTTCGTCGTGTTACCCAGTAGCAGGGTTGTGGAGGCCAGATAGGCAGTCGCTCCACGTAAAATACTGGTATTCAGATTCATCCGGTTAGACTGGAAGCCGACTCCAACAAAGTAGGGAAAAAGGCTGGATAGATATCGATGATCTTTTGATTTTTGGAGTAACTAAGCCTACGTATATTCCTGAAATATTATCATTTCAGCCGAAAGACGTTCACTGCTGAACATAGGTCTCCCCCAAGCACCGCCACTTCGACCGGTTCTGTGCTTCTCACATCCAGCGGATTCCTGCAGCCTTCACAAGGTCATCGGTTCTTCTTATTCGAGGCCTTCCCAACGTTACGTCTTCCGAAACGCGGTCGCCACTCCGGAAACTTTTGGCCTCACTGGCCATCTGCTCTGCGAGCAATGTGCCCTGGCAATTCTTTGGGCTATGTCGATTACCTTGGTTCTCATGCGGATATCTTCATTTCTGATTCGATCACGTAGGAAAACTCCAAGCATAGCCTTCTCCATTGTACCTAAAGTAAGAGAATAAACAATTACCACAACAAACATGCAACTACTTACCCTCTAGCTTAGTAACTAGTTATCGCAAACTAGCAATAAGCAAACTATCTAATATCATAGTTGAAACAAATTGTTTGTCTTCAGAACCACCCACTTTCATTATCCTACAAATTAGAAACTTTGATACTTAAATATCTAAAGAAAATTTTTGTTTGTCCGTTTTGGCTAAGTTAAGAATATAATTTTAAGCTTATTAGAAGTTTAACTTCGTCGTCTCGTCTAGAAGATTTATTTAAATACTCTCAACAGCCTTATTTGTTACGTGGTCTGCGGTGGCTGATGGGATATAGTGATAGATTTGGTGATTATGGTTCCAAGATCACACGTAATCTGTTCGATTTATGTCCTATCAAGTGACTCCGGATTTTAAATTTGTCTGTCTCTATGATGTCTTGTTTATACCTTTTTAGTTGATTTTTTTGGTCGTAGTTGGGTTTTAGTTTATATTATAACTATTATTTTTATAAAAAAAAAGACCTAAAATCTAATTAAGCCCTTTCGTTTGATACCCAAGATGGTATCATTAAAGTTTTTGGTTCATCACTTAATGTCCTCTAGAGCGCGCCATATTTAATTTAATGTGACGTCACATAGCCAATAACCAGCGGACAATCAAGACGCTTCTAACGATACCTCATTTGTCAAATTGATGATGAGGAGTTTGGAAATTATGAGGGAACAGATGAACATACATACATACCGGTCAAAATCATAACCCTCCTTTTTGCTTCGCCGTAGTTGTGTAAAAAAAACAGGGTTATTGGGTTTATATGTCGAGTTATTTGGCAAGCTGGTATTACCGATACATGAATCACAACATCGTTCTCCTTCTCTTATCCTAATTTATGTTGAGTCAGCGTAACATATCTTCCATATTTCTCTATTAATCGTCATTTCGGTAGTCCCCCCTTTCTACCCATATCATCTTCCACACAGTCCATCCATCGTTTCTTTGGTCTTCCCCTGCTCTTATACCTCTCCACATTCATACTCAAAACTTTCCTCATGACATTTTCCTCAATCCTCCGCATCACATGATACATTGACAACCATTTTCCACACAATTTTTCAGTTACCAGTGCCACTTTCAAACTTCCTCTATACTAATTTCTTATTTTATCCATTATCATATATTATTAAACGAGCAATATTTGTATATAAATTTATTTGTTTGCATATAGATTTCTACTCACGTTCTCGAAATCGGCTCGATCGATTTCGATGAAAGTTGCAATGTAGGGGTTTAAGGGGGCGAAAAATCGATCTAGCTAGGTCTCATATCTGGGAAAATTTGTTTTCTCCGTATTTTCACCCGAACAGAGCTCGGTCGCCCAAAGTTTAGAACAAGATAATGAATAATGACATGACATTATTGACATCCTACTATCATGGCAGTATGGAATTAGTAGGTACTATCCTATACAATTAAATGAGCATTCTCTATTTTCACCAGTTCAGAGCTCGGTCGCCCAGGTACTCTGTATGAATCACATGAGCCCTGAAACTGTTATCAGGGAACTATACATGACGAATACCCACCGAAATCCTGTATGGATTACTTACACTTATAGAAGTCAAAGTCTTCTTTTTTGAGATACTAATCAAGTCCGTCATGAACTCATCGGCGCCATTTCTTCTTTCATTTGTATCAAGTGTATGAGCAATCAATCGATGATAACTATAAGGGTATCTTGATGATTCATAATAATATTATGATAACAAATGAATTTTGTTTTTTTTAATACGATTTTGTTTTGTAACAATCAGTTCAGTTGACTCAGAGAGCACCACCACATTATACACTTGATCCTCAATGTTCTTCATTAACCTAATTCAGAATAAAACATTCACAAACTCAAGCGAGATAGACTTGACGATGTTCCATCTCTTTCGCTCTCAAAACGAAAGCTCTATTTACAAGAGTTGCAAAAGCGTCCCAAAAACGTCCGTGTAAGCAAATATTTAACTAAGATAGTGAAAATATTTACTAGAACGAGTTACAAAAGACCGGGATAGCTGCGAGGAAAATGTCGACTGCCTCTGTTACTTGAGACTAGCCTTTTGAACTGAGAAGTCGTTATTTCGTGTATTTTAAAGAGAAGGAAAAGTATTTTTGAGTTTTTATTGGGCAAAAACAAAACAATCACAGCTATGCCAGGTTATACTGTGAGACTTGTCTTAATGTATGTGAGTCGTATCAAATCTATCTTTGTGTAAACAAACAAACAAGTAATAAAAAAAATTAAAAGATATTCTCATATTGTATTCTTTTTTTAAATTATTGGTCCTTCGAGCCGGATCCATACTAGTTTACCCAAACAATTTCTTTAACCGATACTTTCCTTGTCCACAGCTTCTCTCAGAAGGTAGACGAAGAAGAGGGGACGGGTGGGGTGGCTCTTCATCCCCCCGACGGCTTCTATACCCACCAGCACTCGATCCACGCCCATCATGCCCACACTGCGGAACCCGATCGAGGATACATGGAAGGCAATCGATATGTCACTGCTGTCCATCGACCATTACCTGGTAAGCATTTGAAAATTCATATTATATATTTAGAGGCTTTTCTTAAGTCTAGCTGTACTACCAAGGAAAGCAAAGAAAAACTCCTTATGAAAGAGTTCTATAGAAGCAGTGAATTTAAGCTACATTTAGCTAGAATTGTGTGGCTTAGGTTAAAACGCACCAGCAATCCCCCTTGTATCTCGAAATACCCCTTGTATCTGTATATCCGTGACACCACTGCGGGCCCTATCAGAATACCAGCGCTGCGACATTTCTTTATTAAATGTCTCAGCATATGCTGAGATAGGAGCCTTTTGACTTTGTACAAGATTTTCTGCTTTTATTTTAATTTTACCTTGTTTTTTTATTGTTATGTTTTAATAAATGTGTTTTAATTTAATTTGTGATTTTCTGTGCGAGTTTCAATAAATACTTTTCTTTTTTTCTTTGTCATGTATGTGTTCTAAGGCTCTGTAAACCATTTTTCAACAAGTAGACGGCTAGTCATGTTTGATAAATCTGTACTGTCTAAAGTCAAAACTTCGGACAAGGCGCACAGTGACAGCTAGTACTGAAATAACATCTCCTAGACTTGTAAACCCTTTGATTTACGCTCACTGTCCTCTTGTATCTTGTTTCTCAATTCCTTCCACTGTCTCTTCCTCATTCCCATTTAGCTTTAGCACGCGTCGAGGTCAAAAATTATCCCACGGGAGCGTACTACCGGAATAAAAAGTATCCTTTGTCCTAACCCAGGTCATAGTCTATCTCGGTGCCAAATTTCATCCAAATCCGTTTAGCCGTTCAGTCGTGAGAGAGTAACAAACAGTCACAGTTACTTTCGCATTTTTAATGTTAATATGGATAAGATAAATGAATTCCATATAACGTGATTCCAGCTCTAAACCACTCGAACTCGTCATGCTCGTCGGCGTCGAACGCGTCCACCGGGGCGGGGCTGTGCGTGGGCGCAGCCGAGCCGGCGCCACCGCTGTACATCGCCGCCCCGCCAGAGGGCTTCGGACACGCCGTTCATACAAACAGGTCAGTGGAACACAAACCCGGAGGTGTAGTCGCTTATGTGAATATTAGAGCTACTGGGGACGGCAGTTGCATTTGTATGTATGATTGTATGATTTGTCCAGTAATTATAATGGAGCACATTTTCTTGTAATATTTGTAAATAATTATGTTTGTGTGTAAATATGAAATATACAGGGTTATTGGTTAGAGGAGAGGACATTTACAACCAAATGACCCCTTTTGACTCCTATGGAAATGTCAAAAAATTTCGAATCATTTGACATTTTGTATTTCCATTTTAAAATATCAAATTACTCGAAAAATTTTGACATTGGCGTAGGGGTCATGGGGTAATTTGGTTGCAAATGACCTCTCCTACATCCCCTTTACGGATTGCCAACAAATCAATAACTCTGTATAATATGGGAAACTATGGTTCTTGGGTACATGCGAATTTGGGAAATCTGTGTTACTAACAATATGTGTATTATGTTTTCTTTACTTTTTAATTCCTTCCATAGGCGAGGCACAGATGTGTCCATCATGGGCATGGGTTCGTCGGGAATGACCCAAAAAGATCCCACGTTACCCCAAAAAAGGGGTAAATTGACTAGAGGGTATGTCGTGAACCTCAGGAATGTGTATTGTGTGCCCTTTAACACTTAGATAACACTTAACTCCTATCTAAACTTGAGAATAAAAATTTCCTGTTCCTTCTTTGGTAAAAAGTGTAAGACCGTATTTCTAATCACCACTGATGCAAATTACATGATTAGGTTATGTCTGTATGTACAAATTAACACAAAAAAACAGTACTTGAACTAGTTCCATCGAGAGAGTTTAAAACACCCATGGTCAGCCAATGCTTACTCAGTTAAATGACTTAGTAAACTGACAGTTTATCAATAAGAACTTTTTCCAAAGGACCACTAACGTTTTTAAGCGGTCTACTTAATCTAGCCAATAATGATTGGCACTTAAATACACTGTCTCAGTTATCACGTGCATCTACAACTTGTGATTCTAAAGCGTTTCTTGATAACGACAGCCAATTAATAATTTGGTCCTTCGAATACGAATCTTTCGGTCCTGTCAATTTTAAATCAGATAAAACTTCGCGCCTCAATGTTGACGTAGCCTCGTCTGAATGTAATTTGTAGCAGCTCATAAGTAATTTAATACTTTGAAATATACCTGTTTATTCAAGGCATGACTCTTAAGAATAGTTTTAAGGCCCTGGTCCACTTTTACACATGTTTTCACTTTTATGTGCTGTAACTCAAGTCATTTTAAGATAAACATTGTAATATATTGTCTCTGGAATATTTCTACATTTGTGTAACTTACTGTCCCTCGCCTACCACATGAGACTTGCTTGTCAACGGACTTAAAAAATAGGAGGTTATGCATTCAATTAATTCTTGGTGCAAAAATTATACCTACATCAAGTTACGGATTCAATAGGAACACTTTCAAAATTAATGTTTTCCAGAATGAGTAAATATTAAAATGACAAACGATATTTATTTTTAGAAAATATTAATTACAATATTGTCACTTACATAATGCAGTCACTGTGGAGTTTCCAAGGTCAGACAATGTCATTGAAAATTACTGCGTTCTCTCACGATTTACTAGAAACAATATTCATGATTATACCTACTTTTAGTTTCTTGAATATAATATTTTGAAAGAGTAATATACACCTATGCTTCCCCTTCCGAGAAACGAGGCGAGATGTTTTCATTCTAGTTTTTTTTTTTTGCTTTGTTCTCAAAAATCTAATATAGGTATCGAAACATGTAGTTAAGTGGACCTCAAACAGGACCTAAATAATTAAATTTTGCTAATTAATGAACTTCATTCTCAAAGTTAACTGTTAACAGCATGTAGTACTAAAAGTTTAACTCGTAATTTGACATTCAGCTTCTTCTAGAATTGGATTCATTCATAAAATTTTCAATCACTGTCTTTTTTCAACAATGATACTGTCTATTAGAATTTGGTAAATCATCATTAGTTAAATCGATCATTTTTAACGACGAAGTTTTAAAATAAAACTTTCTGAAATATAGTTTTCTATTCCAAAAGTTGAAACTTATCCTGTAATTTAGAATACTAAAGATACCAGTAAAAAATAACTCCTTGATCTAGAAATATTAATTTCTCATCCAGGTTTATTACTCAATTCCTTACTTAAAAATTAAAAAACTTAACCCGACATACAACAACCTAATCACCTGATTGAAACATTAACCTTTTTTTCAACCCTGCTTTAACGGTAAAATGAACATCAGTCATTCAAAAACCCACCATATTGCAAGTCACAAAACCGTCCTAGTAATCAAACAATTGAATGACCAATCGATCACATCGTGCCACCCTTCACTGTTTACTCAATCACAATATTTAGAGAATCGATCTTTATTCTGGCATGGACCATACCAAACCCACCTTGGCTTAACCTTGATGTTCATTTTACCTTCAAAATCAAAACCCACTCCATATTCATGGGTAATTCCACCTTCCAGCCGTTATGAGATGTCCCAAGACCTCCTGGATAAACAGACGGAGATCTTAGAACGAAGGTACGGAGGATTAAGAGCTAGGAGGGCAGCTGTCACCATCCAGAGGGCGTTCAGGAGACGACAGCTGTTGAAGAAGTTTAGTGCCATCACAGCGATGGCGAAAGCGGCTGATTCTAACGCGAGGAGAATGCAGGATGGCCCTGATCATGGGCAACTAGTCAATGGTAATTATTATTTTCATTAATTTTGGTTTCGATGTAAGCGGAATTTTCCGAAAAAGAAAAGGCAGTCCTTTTGAACTGGAGAACATTTTCTTGCTAAGGAACTAAGGCACTTGACTGCAAAGGAACCACTTTCATTGCAGGTTTTGGTCTTTACTCCTATAAAACTCAAAAGATATAATATGCCCCTTTAATACTACTGTGTTGTTGTTACGTGGTGTAGGATTTAGTCCTGAATCCTATTGAAGTAATTTTGCGAGGAATACTGATACATTAAAAGCTTCTAGAGACTTCTGTGACGAAGACTGTCCAACTAAATCTTGATACCTTGTTTTATATTGCAGGTACAGATATATACGGAAACACACTACTACAGAAAAGTCCCGGTGGTGCTGAGAAGGTCTTAGCCCTCACCAGGCCCATGCGTTCCATGTCATTACGGGAACGTCATGATGTGATGGACATGAGGTGAGCATCCATTCCATTCCTACTTCTTCAATTAATAAAACCATGATTCTAAAAACCAAATCTTCTTCGGACATTAGTCAGAATCTTCTGCCAAATTTCTGGTAGCTGTAGGTTAGCTGGCGGAAATGATAATTGCCAATCAATAAACTTTAGGATCATTCTGGAACGGTAAGGTAACGCGATGGTAGAACACAGGAAAATTGAAAACGGATTCTAATGAGATTAGTGGGTATTTCACTGATTTCTGAAAAAAGACCCAAATTAAGTCTAGTTTAAAAATGAGAAGCTGTTTGATCTTGGCAAAAGTAGATGTGGACCGTCCATGGCTTTCCAGAATGGTCCTAACAGGCGATTCAACAGGAGATTCAACATTATTTTGGTCCTATTACTCATGAAATCGATACAGATAATGGGGAAAGTTCACCTACTTTCGTTTAAGATAGTTAATTGATTTAGGCGTGACCTTGCGGAAATCCATTATCAAATACAATAGACGTGGATATATTTAGTAACCTGTTCCGCTTAGCTATTTCTAAAGAGCCATAAAAAAACCCTGAAAGAAATCGACACGTGTTTCATCTCTCAACGAGACATCCTCAGGATGACGATTGACTTGTCGCGAACTCGAACACGGCGTGTTGCCACACCGAGCGCTGAACGTATCCACGTCTATTGTATTTTACTTTCGTTTAAATTACATAAACAGCTCGTAACTGAAACAATTTCATTGTTTTTTCTCCAGTCACCATGAATACTAAAATACAACCAATAATACGTAATAGTAGGTTGTATCGTTAATTTATAATCAGGTGTCGTGCCCATTAACTTTACTGACTGGCGGACACATTTCAATATTTTAACTCCTAACTAGTAACAACCAATTTGGGACTTTATGTTTTGGGGAATAAAATTCAATTTTGTGTGAAAGTCGTTATTACAATTTGTTTCGCGATCAAGTTGGTAAAAATATGTACGTCTTAGTCCCGAAGGTATTGCTTGGGTTTTTTCAGGGATTCGATCAGTAGCTTTTTAATATTTGAGGTAGGTACTATTTGGTTGGGTTATCTATTGAAAATTATGTAGGTACCTATTGTGAGTTCGGAGTAAAGGGTTTATGTTGCGATAAGTTATTACAGTTAGTTAGGTTTATAGGATAGAATGGGTCATTCCCAAGTGGTTTGGCAGAACTAAGTTAATTCCAGTTAGATTTCCAAATCATGATGTGGTTAATGAAATATTGACTACATTTTTTAGTCAATGGCTATGTTATAGATTACTTAAATCGATCCTTCTGAGATATATCAATATCCTTGAGGACATGCTACCTCCCTAAGAATAGCCTTAAACACATACTTAAACATACACATGCTGAAAGGCTAATGAATACAAAGATTAGTTAAGGCGACACCAAACGACTTTTAATGATTTTATACTGAAGATCACGTCAAAACGAATAGTGTAAATGATTTTGAAAAAATATATGTTAAATTTGAGCATTTTCTTAACAACTTAATCTGTGAATATTTAAAATTATATTCAAATTACATAGTGTAATTAATTTGTAAAGTCATGTCTAACGCGGATAAAAACTGAGAACCACGCAAAAACTATCAAGCATATTTTTCTTAAACCTTCACCATTTTAAAGATAATTTAATTATGTATCTTTTAGTATACGCGTTTTATTAGAATACCTTTTGTTTTACGTATAATAAATTAATAATGCGTCTAATTTGGGACAGCGCTCCTTGATGGGCGAGTCCTATTACTGGCTGGTCGTACGACGCGTTGCGTGAGCTCAGCACAGAACGCAAGCTAATCCACCAAGTCAATCGAAGGTTAAGCTATACTTGTCGTGGATGGGTGATCAAGATCATTCATAAAATATCGAGACCCCCTACGAGCCTCGAAAAGCACGTTAAGCCGTTGATCCCGGCTGTCATTAGTAAATCTTTGACAGTCGTTACGGGTCGTACAGAAGCCCAAAAGTCAGACAACCAGTCTTACCAAGAGGTGTTACCCAGTAACTGGGTTGTCTAGGTCAGATAGGCAGTCACTCCATGTAAAATACCGGTATTCAGTTGCATCCGGTTTGACTGGAAGCCGACCCCAACTTAGTTGGGAAAATGTTAGGCAGATTGACACACTTGTATTATTAACTGACCTACTTCTCTTTTTTCCAGCAACCACATGGTATGCGACCCTCAGAGCGAGGTGGAGGCCATGGTGGCCAGGGTACAGCAGTCAGCCCATCAGATCCACATGATTGCAGCTGATATGCCGCCCCTACACCGTGGGGATGCCGACAGTGGGGTAAGAAATTTTTAAAAACGGTTTATAAACAATATTTAACCTTATTCCTTCTCACTTAAAGGCGTAATCTGTATAAGAATAATTTCATGCTGTTGTATAATTAATTTAAGCCAGTCAAAATGGTGGTAGAGGGCTTTTAACTGCACAAGGTGCACCGGAGGTACAGTCAGCACTAAAAGTCGATTAAAACTTCAGTAAAAAAAAACTAAATGAAATAAAACAGTAAAAATAATTATAAAGAAATCTGAATGAATGTAAGTAACATCAAAACAATACAAACTTTTAGTTATTACATGAAATGCTACAAAAGCATTCGATTAAGTAATTGCTTTTCAGCATTTCATGTAATAGTGTTTAGTATTATTTAAATTTTACATCTAATTTTGTAACAATTTATACTCTATTTGAAATAAGATTAGAACATTTAAATAAACCCTTTTTACAGTCCATTCAACCGATTTTGACTTCTATTGCGTTGGTGGCATGACAAATAGCAGCTGCACTAAACAGTTGGTATTGTAACCACTATTTTGTTTTTAATGCCGTCCTTATGCCTACGGTATAGAAGTCAAAATCGGTTGAACGGACTGTAAAAAAGGATTGTTTAAATGTCTTATCTTATTTCAAAAAAAAAAAAAAAAAAAAAAAAAAAAAAAAAAAAAAAAAAAAAAAAAAAAAAAAAAAAAATGGAGTATAGATGATTTATTGTTTATAAGTATTTAACAGTGTTAATTGATTTTCCTTGCTGAATGTACATTTAGGTAACATTGGCTTTGGACACTATTCCTCATATATTTGCACTTACAAACTTATTTAATATCCTATCAATGTAAATAATCACTGTAAAAATTAAATTAATTGAAAATGTCAATGTGTATATAAAACTGGTATACAGGGTGTCAGGGAAATCGACGCGAAAACTGAAACCATGGATTCAGTACATGATTCTGACCCCCTGCGTTGAAACTTTTCGTCAGTTATTTAAAAAAAAAATCTGCTCTTTCATAGAAAAGTGCAATACCTACGCAGTCAAAATGTATGGAACAGCAGATTTTTTTTAAATAACCGACGAAGAATTTCAACGCAGGGGGGTTCAGAATAATTTACTGAATCCATGGTTTCCGTTTTCGAGTCGATGTCCCTGCCACCCCGTATTTTGATGATTTTACGCAACAAGTTTAATGTCAAGTTTTATGATTTTATCACAAGGCAGAGCGGGCAGCTCAATCCCAAGCTTTTATATCTTCTAAATAATCTGAAATTTTATAGTACCCTTTTTTTACAAAATTTGGTTTTAAATCAAATTGTATTGGTGATTTCAACACACCTACTAAATGCCTTAAATAAAAAATTTAAGCAATGCAAAGATTAGATATAAAACAGATAGGGAGTCAAGTCACAGCTGATATCATTCGTATCGATTATCACTCGGGTTAAAGTTGTTTGACGCCATATTACATTAATAATCGATTTAATTTCGTACAAACATAATTAAAGATCCTTTCATACGATAAACTGTTTTTTTTATCAAAATAATTACAATAATATTATTAACAGTGATTTCGTTTTCCGGGGTTTTTTTGACGCTTCTTCCAAACTAAATTATTAGGAAGCAGTGAAGGTAGTGCAAATATTATTGGCTTGATATGTTTTTTCCTACTAAAAAACATAATTTTGCGAAGTATTAAAATCTAAATCAAACACAAAACTTCCGCCACCAATAAATAAAAAAGAATTTGGGAAAGTTCATTCATAACATTCCTATCATGGTAAGTAAATACACTGTTATCACAACTGATAACAGCCTTTATAAAACAACATTGCCTAACTAATTATTATTATAAATTATCTGATATCATTTATCATTGTTACTTTTGGCGTTGACTCGAAGCAACGTCCGTGCCAAAAAATTGCAAAAAAAAAAAACGAAAAATCATTACCGCTCGTTCCGGTTCAGTCGGGTAAAAATGAACCGGTCGAGAACTAAAGACATTGTTAGGAGTATAGTGAAAAATAAAAATGTGATGCTTATAAAAGTGAAAAAGCTCAAACTATGGAGTCTCACCGGAAAATACAAAGTGTGTGTATTTTATTGTATTTAAGTAATTTGGTGGAAAAGGCGTTAATTTAGATATTGTGTGCATAATGATAGTGTATCAAAGATATTTCTGTGTAGATTTTGCGATATGTTATCCGCTCATATCGCGCATGCAATTATTGTGCTCGAAAATGTCAGCTCTAATAAAGTTTTATCACCCTATCAGAAAAAATCCGTTGTCCGTGTATACAGGGTGACTGGATCTGGACCCGCCATAGTAAATTCGCATATAGAGGAGGTTGTTTACTAATTATTGAACCATAATTTCCCTAGCTAAAGTTTTATAGTTCTGAAGAAATGTCAGTCTTCATACTTTAAGTTTTTCCAAAAAAAACAATAATTTTTTCTAGAGATTTTTCCAAAAAAATTTTTTAGCTTTGTTTTAGTAGTTTTTTTATTATTTGTTGGTAATCACAAACATTGGTGATTAAAACACCTTGGAATTTCTCTCAAACTAGGGTTAAAAAATAAGATAGTCGCATAAAAAAAAAAATACGATCAAGGGAAAGTCAAGTTTTCGTTTAGAATTCGTTTTCTCTATTAATTATATGGAATTAATAATATGGAAACAATTTTGATAAAATGAAAAATAAATGTATAAAAAAAACTTGTTTTTGACAATGAATGATGTAATAAGTATGTGATAAAAATCATGATCTACCAATGCCCAAAATATAACAACAACAATCAGTCGTTGTTACAACAGTCAACTGAACAATTTTTGCCAAGTCATTTTCTCTTCATAACTAGTAATAACGTTTATCTATTACAGGTCTGCAGCTGTTCAGTGAGTGGCTCCGTCACAAACATATCGACGTCATCGTCGCACAATGAATCTCTACACAACCATCAATTGCTAAATAATACAGGTAACGAAAAAGAAGATTTTTTTTTTGTCACAGAAACACATGCATATAAAAAAAAACCGGCCAAGTGCGTGTCGGACCACGCACAATGAAGGTTTCCGTAGTTGGGATGAATTTATCCCAAGATCAAACTTAACATTGCCGTTAAAAAACATGTTCTTCCATACATTCCAACTGCAAATGTAACTTTGTACGCACAATATTGAGATATTTGTCGTGTGATTTTAAAACCATAAACTTCTTATAGGTTTTCTTGTATAAGTATAGAACTACTGTATTTATTTCAAAATTTTAGACTCAGGGGTTTCAGAGTGAGGGGAATGGTCATTTTTCGCGTGGTACTTCCTGGCCGCGCCACAGTCGAATTTTGAATCGAGGTTAATAAGAATAAATGTACCTACATAATATGTTCATTATTGTACATAATAATAAAAAATGGTACTATCAAGATTCGCGAGAAATTTAACGAAATGGCGCGGCCAGAAAGTATGGTTCCTAGCCGCGCCACCGCGTACACTGCAATAAATAGTCTAATAATGTACAAACTCATTGGTATACAATTGTACGTCTATTGTTCGTTCTATTGGTGATGAGAAATACTGCAAAAAGTCAATAACTATGATAAATATCTAGAATAAGGCCGCGCGCACTTAAGATGCATTATCGTACAAATTTCACTCGTGCGCGCACGTACGATCATGATCGTCCGAATTGAGTGCGCACATTGGATACGTATTTCTCCGTCAAACAGAACAAATCCCAACAAGTTCGAATTATTTTCGGACGTAGGAACTAACGTACGTATACGTACGACTAAATCGCACCCAGTCTGCGCGCTCCCTTTGTACTTGGAAAGTCGGGATCGTTCGTGCGTGTTCGTACGTGTACGCACGCACGAGTGAAATTTGTACGAAAACGCATCCAAAGTGCGCGCGACCTAAGCCAGATTACTACAGTGCGTTCAATGTAACTTGTCCAGTGACGCGGTTGGTAGCACTGCTCTGTCAGTCGCCATTTTGAACTCTATTGGTATTGAAACTAAGCTTGACAAACAATGGTGCCAACATGACGGCAAGGGACAAGTAATAGTGAACGGTCTGCACCGTAGCATAAAAAGACAAAGGTGTATGTATACTTAATAGCAGAATTGTTTACTCTATAATATATCTAACAGTCAACAAGCCTAGTTCTCGAGAAAACGTCTGCGCAAGATAAAATTCTCCCACGATAATGCAATATTTATTTTGCGATGACGATTAATATTGCGGAAAATTGTAAAAAACGGCATTGAAAACAAATATGAAGGTATTATGCAAGATAAACAAGGAAATTGCTTTTGTTGTAAGTTTTTTCCATGCAAGGCATTTTTTTTTACGGAAGAGATTTTTTAATCTTTTGTCGTATTTTAATCTATTGTATTGATAGGCCTTTCAAGGTGGCTTTCAGTCCAGATTTCCCCGGCTTTGACATAGTTTTAAGAAGTCTTAGGATGTGTTTTGGACGGTGCGCAGATGAGCGCTGCGAGGATCTGCCAGGGCTTATTTTTAATCTTATATTTTCAATTGCTTTCGATTATTTTTTGTACATTGTTCTCACATATAGAAGCAACAGGAATAATGTACCCAGGATTTTGTAATATCTATATTTAAAAGAGTGTCCTTGGAGTTTCTTTCCCGTTCTTCTCCATAGAGATCTATATTTTGGAATGGGCCACTAGCTTCAACTTTCTGACTAACTGACCGACTATTTGACAATTCAAAAGTGCCTGTAAATGGTTAAATTGAAATAAATGCTTTGAGTTTTTTTTTTTTTAGTTTTGCTCATCATAATCAATATTTTAATATTGCCAAATTAATTAAATCAGGTAAATATTTGATAGTTATTTACGACGTTACCAACTTTTAGGATAAACCCTCTTAACTTCTTAATATTTTCCCAGGTCCAATATACGGCAACCTGCTGTCCTCGGGCGGCAAACCGCTGTCCTCCCCAACGGCGCGACAGCAGCAGCAACTGGCTGCTATACAAGCCGCCAACGCCAGGCGGCTGCCACCTGAAATACCTAAGAGGACCAGCAGTATTACACTCAAGTGCGTACTAGCTTTAACCCGCAGGTTCACTGCACGTGGAACCTTGAATTGTTCCGGGATAAAAAAACCTGTGTCTCTCTTTGGCATATAAACTATATTTATGTAAAAAATCACATCGATCCGTGGTTGTTACTGCGTGAGAGGACACACAAACAAAACACTCCTTCGCATTTATAAAATAGTGATTTTACTATTTCTGGTGAGGAGCTCGTGGCTAAGTAATAACAACCGCACGGGTCGATCCATCAGGTTAAGCTACACTTTCCGGGGTTGGTTCGTAGATGGGTGACCATTTCTACATACCGAGTCTGCTCCGTGCCTCGGAAAACACGTTAAGCCGTTGGTCCCGGCTGTCATTCATGGATCTTTGACAGTCGTTATGGGTCGTCAGAAGCCCGAAAATCTGACAACCAGTCTTACCAAGGGGTATCGTATTACCTAGTTAATTAGTTGTGGAGGTCAGATAGGCAGTCACTCCATGTAAAATACTAGTATTCAGCTGTATCCGGTTAGACTGGAAGCCGACCCCAACATAGTTGGGAAAAGGCTAGGCAGATTGATTTGATATTGTGCCATTTCAAAGATGGATTTTAGATTTGCTAATAAAACAAGGAAAGATGAGAAGATTATTAATTTAATAGCTGCGCCCCGCGGTTTCTCCCGCATAAGTCTCGATCCCGTGGGAAAAAAAAAGTATCCTATGTTCTTTTCCAGGGCATCATCTATATATGTGCCAAATTTCATCCAAATCCGTTCAGCCGTTTTAGCGTGAAGGTGTAACAAACAAACTTACTTTCACATTTATAATATTAAGGATTAGGACAAGCGATAAAATAAAATAATGTTTGCCAATACCATTATTATTTGCTATTTATGTCTGCAAGGCCATTTACTACCTTCTGACAAATTCTGACCTTAAACTGTAATAAATGAAATGATCTTTTTCCCTTCAGTGCCGAGAGTCCCGTCTCCCTGCGTCGTGCTGAATGCGGTGGCGCCGTCGTCCGAGGCGGTTCCATGTCCTCAGTACAGTCCTCATCGTCGTCCTCCTCGCAGGAGCACCGCCATCATTACCATCAGCCCTACCAGCCTAGAGCTCCGGTTAGTAACATTATTATTTTACAAAAATTAAGGTACGGCTAGAATCTCACTACAGCAGTAAGATAAGACTTACGACGAGGCAGAGATATGTCAACTGTTGTAATTCACCTGTCAAACTATCGAAATGGCTTGGGCAGACATTAGTAAAGATGTCTGGAAAACATTGGTGCCAATTCCCTTGTCACAAATGCCTCTCTTGACAAAAAATCACCAAAATTTAGTTTATTCCTGTCAAATGACGATTTCCCATTCTGAAATAGACTTAAGTGACACAACTCTTAACTATATTTTAGTTTGACAGCACTAAGATGATGTTTTTCACCAAAAATTTTGATTGTCTAACTAAATCTGACTATTTCTAATCGCGATTAAAAACGTGTGGAACAAAATTGGTTGTCATGAACTTTAAATTCACACCAACACCTCGACTTCAGGTGCAAAAACAGTACTGTATCTTTTTTTCGTTGCTTATGTCTTGAAAACGGTGTGTTCCATCGCAAAAATAATGAAAATATCGACCTCCTTTATATGTAGAACCCGTAAACCCCTAAAACTCAACATGTGGGTAATAATTTTTCTTATATTCCATGCAAAAAGTGATAAATTCCACGTAAAACACGTCAAGACTGCCCCCATGCGCGCCTACGGCACTAAAAAAAATTCACGAAGTTAGGCAAACAAGTACCACGATTGTCAAATTCGATTTAGTTGTGTCAAAATTATTTTTAAATTTAGAGAATTTATTTTGCAGAATAGCTTCTCATAGCCAAAAGTAAGGAATTTTAGTGATAGTTTAGTTTGGTGTACAAGAGAATCGGCACCATTATATAGTAAACATACTAATCTTAATGAAATAAAAATTGAGCAATCAAGTATCAAAATCGATAAAACCACGGCACAAAATAATCCCGCATTTTGGAATGATTGGCATGCACCCGACTGCAACTTTTATATCATATTGTATGAGTGAACCTTCGACATCAAATTACTATTACACAACACGATATGGTTATTCCAAATTTTTCATTATTTTCGCTAAAAATTATCAAAAACTATGATGACTTGACGGACGGCCAAACCATATTATGTCGTTTATTAGAATTTGAAACGCCCAAACCTGGAGCCTTACCATTAACTTTTAACAAACTACATAATAAATTTAAACTTTTTTCTACAAAAGTGATGCCTTTTATCGACTGGGGTTCAAAACCATAACCAGTGTAATCTTTTCACTGTAGTTTGCACGTTCTTGGTCAATCTAAGACATATTTAAACTGAAAGAAAACACTGAGGTAGTCAGAATTTTACTAACCGTACTACAAAGACACAAAGATAAGAATATGGCTGCTATTTGGCGAGATGCTGAGTGTTTCAAAAATTCAGTGATGATGAACCCACCTTGATTGCCAATGCTTGTGCCTTTTCCTCTATGAGAAAAGGAAAGTCATTAGGTCAATAGTTGGTAAAAGTTAGTGGTAACCAACCCTACCCCGCACCCAGGAGCCGCACGTGCACATGACAGAGCCGTACGTGCACCAGCGCACGGCGTCGGCGTCGGGCGGCTACGAGGCGGAGCGCTACGCCGTGTGGAAGCGCCACGACGCGCCGCCCTACTACGACGCGCCGCCCGCGCCCGCGCCCTGCTGCCGCCCGCAGCGCGACCAGCATGCGCACGCGCACCCGCCGCTCAAGGTGCAACACATTACTAGATAGTGAGGGATTTTGTAGGGGGGGTCTCTATTAGATCAAAATGGAACCAAGGTTGCACAAAAAAAACTTCAATGTGCCATTTTTCAAAGAGGTATGAGGAATAGGGTGTAAAGTTCACTCATCCTCTATAGAAAAGGGAGGATCCTCCGACCAGACGGGTGTCGTATCTGCTTGCACGATGCAGGATTTTCGTGACTGCTTGCACGATGCAGGATTTTTCGTGACGTCAGTGTGATCATGTGGCGTTATATACCCCGCCACAGACTTCAGTGAATGAATTTTGAGACTTTTTTTCGTGCAATCATCGTTTTTATTAGCGGAATGTACCTTGTATGAGTAATCCTTAACCAACATGTTATCCAGACTTTAGCTGATTTCGTCCGAATTTAACGCTACGTGTGCGTCTTCCCTATGCACGTTTTGAGACATAAGGGAACTGCATCTATCCTAATGTAACCAAACCTTTTTTTGCACATTAAACGGTACTATAATAATACTTTCTACGAGACTGACATTGGTGCCGATTCCCTTGTTCACAAACTAAACTAAATTTAAGTTCAGTGCATCTTTTTCTTTCTATTTCGTTAAGAAAAGGACAGAAGATACATTTTAGTTTAGTCCTGTCAAATTAATCAGCGCTTGACGTAAATTGACGTAATTTTAGTCGGCAAGTTTTTAATCACGTCTAAACTTGTATGGAGAGTGACAGGCGCTGATTAATTTGACAGGACTAAACTAAAATTTATCTTCTGTCCTTTTCATAATGAAATAGAAAGAAAAAGATGCACTGAACTTAAATTTAGTTTAGTTTGTGAACAAGGGAATCGGCACCATTATGTCTTAATTTTGTACTTAGAAACATGTTTATACATTAACATTTATTTAGGGAAATAACAATGCTTTAAATAAAACATGATCATAATCACACAATTCAATTTCAGGTATCCGAAACGGTCCGCAAGCGTCAATATCGCGTGGGTTTAAACCTGTTCAACAAGAAGCCAGAACGCGGCATCGCCTACCTGATCTCCCGCGGGTTCCTGGAGAACTCTCCTCGAGGAGTCGCCAGGTTCCTTATCACCAGGAAAGGGTTGAGCAAGCAAATGATTGGAGAATATCTCGGGAATCTGCAGAATCCATTCAATATGGCTGTGCTTGAGTGAGTTTCGTGTAGCGTGTTATTTTTACTTTCAGTTCTTTTTATTTTATCATAGTTTTTATACATTCAGAACTGTCCCTGAAATGAAATGAAATGTGATGATTCTGAATATCATCCTGCTAACAATTCGTTTGGCGTTTCACGAATAAATATTGCTTTTACGTTGCGATTTCGAATGCGAGAATGCATTATGATGTCTTTTTTTTTGAGTTATTAAATGATTACGGGTTATAAAACAGAAAGACAAAAACAAACTATGAAAAACAATAAGTAGGTACTAACAGTACAACTATGGTCTTTAATGTCCCTCGGTAAACCTCGTGTTTCGTCAGTCGTCGGATTTCTATCAGTTGCGCTTTGCACTTGGTGCAGACCGGAAGCTCTCAATCGACTTGGATGTATATAGAGTTGTTAATACTCTTTTAATTTAATTTATTTAAAAAATGGTAGGCAAGCTGCTAAAGTCGCAGGCACGACATAGGAAAATAGTTTTACAGCTCTATATAGTTCACACGAAAATCAAAACATCAATAAAGTACTTAGTTCTGAATTCAAATTATTATACAAGATAAATCGAATAATTGATGGACATGGAAATTAGCATTCGTTAGGAAATGCGATAATTCTCGAGGGACTTTCAGAAAATAGAAATACTGTACAGGATTTTGTCAGTAGTTGCCCGGGGTGTCAGTTGTTCCCGCTTGATGGCAATAGGCTTGCCCCCTATAATTTGGGACTTTTAAAACTAAACTAGCGAAACTTGCCCCTCTAGAAAATACAGTATGTTATAAAGAAAATGTGTCACATTCCATTCTATAAACTGTTACATCAATTTACTCCTAACGATATCTAAAAAACCACCTTCCAACCCACAGATGCTTCGTAAACGAGCTAGACCTGTCAGGCATGGCAGTAGACGTGGCGCTCCGTCGATACCAGGCGCACTTCCGTCTGCCCGGCGAGGCTCAGAAGATCGAGCGGCTGGTCGAAGCCTTCGCAAGGAGATACTGTGTCTGTAACACCGACTTCGTGCAGCGGTTGAGGACTCAGGATACGGTAAGGGTTACTTTGTATATAAATATATGTAGGATCAGGAGTGCCGAGAGGTATTTCGTCAGGGTTTGGAGTTCCCATTTTATTGGGATAAACAAGAGTGTATAAACAATTACAGGGTATTTATTATAGTAGGTACTAGTTACACCATAATAAGGTAAAACACAATACACAAATGGTAATTAGTAACAAGATAAAGTAGGTGAATAGGTAGTAATAATCGAACAGACTTTTAAGGTCTTATAGTTCGTATAGTGGCCAAGCCACCCAATGACAATGACAAAGTGTATTGCTCGCTATCAGCAAGCCAATACAGCTATGTGAATATACAGCAGTGCTGTACCAGGTAAACCGACAGTTTTGTCGGGAGCAGGGGCTCTTTATAGATTCGCATCCGAAGATCGACTGACGACTCACTCGTGTACCGAGTGCACGCTCTTTTATAAAACGATGCCCCCACTTTGCAATCCCACTACGACAACTCTGTCCGATGACGCGCGGTAGTGCGTCACGTGTTTACTTGATACAAAACACTAAAATGTGGTAAATCTAATAAGACTTACATTAAAAAGTAATCAAATAATACAAGAATAATTGTCGTAAATAAACAATAGTGAATTGACAACGTAAATCATTTAAAAATTAAAGTAACATGTCATTAATTGTTTTGAACAAAACCATTGGTTACAATTATCGAAATAAGTTGCCAAAATCAATTAGTGAGTACACCGAGTACTTAATAAATTATGTCCGATTTATTAGACAATAATTGATAGTGAAAATCACATAAATGAATAGTAAGAAAAACAAATCATACCAAACTCTGTTGACTACCCACAATTGTAATTAAAAACCATCTCCGACACGGCCAGAACTGACGTTCTACACGGCCTCGTGTAATCCTGAGAAAAAAATCACTTGGTGAATATCGATCGGCCTTTCTGACAAACAAAAGCCATAACAGAAGGTATGTTGAAAAGAAAAATCCTGAATTAGTCAAATCAAATCAGCATCAGCAGTTGCATGGCAACCATTCAAAATGACCATACTGCTGCAGACAACACATAGCTCAATTAAAGTAGAGACATAGTCTCCCAGCCAAAATTACACCATGGGATTCGACAAGTAATTTGGGAGTCGAATAGACAACCCGCATAGGCGTCAACATAGACAACCCGCATAAGCGTCAAATTTCAACGTCCAAATCCAGGAGTCAACATAGACATCCAAATAAGCGTCAAGATAAACAAGAGTCAACATAGACATTTCATCAATTCAGCTATAGTATGTGAGTCAGCAGATGAATCATCATCAGTGTCAACATTGACATCATCACTAACAGTAACTGGACATTCAGGCAATTTTCGTACACAATACACAATCATGGGTATATTTGTAAATTCTATTGGTACTCAAAGATATTAACAAATATCTATCACCATAAAATTTTAGGATCTTGTTTCATCCCTCATTAGCAACAAGTACAAAGTCTCCATATCGGGCTTTATCGTATTCAGCTCTTTTAGCTATACCCAGGGTTGATGGGTCACAATCACAAATGCATTAATTACAGCACGTTAGAAAACAATAGGAGCATTTCATAAACCAAATGGCATAGCCAAATATTCAAATTGGCCATCGGCTGTAACAAAGGCAGTGGCCTCAATACTATAGAATGAAAAGGTATCTGATGAAGGTATCTAATAAGAGAACATTCAGCCACCTTGAAGAGGCTTTTTCCGATAAGCTAATATCAACAAGATTGAGCATAGGAATCAGGTAGGTCTGGATCAAAATCGAGCAAGCGAATAACAGTAGACGGTGTGGAGTGCGTCTTAATCGCTTTAATTAACTGAGCCATATTATGGTTCTGAAGCTCTTAACATTGCTCGCCATGGATCACCAAAACCTTACGATTCCTGGGCTAAACCTAATCCCACTTCTGATGTAGGATCAGGAGTGCCGAGAGGTATTTCGTCAGGGTTTGGAGTTCCCATTTTATTGGGATAAACAAGAGTGTATAAACAATTACAGGGTATTTATTATAGTAGGTACTAGTTACACCATAATAAGGTAAAACACAATACACAAATGGTAATTAGTAACAAGATAAAGTAGGTGAATAGGTAGTAATAATCGAACAGACTTTTAAGGTCTTATAGTTCGTATAGTGGCCAAGCCACCCAATGACAATGACAAAGTGTATTGCTCGCTATCAGCAAGCCAATACAGCTATGTGAATATACAGCAGTGCTGTACCAGGTAAACCGACAGTTTTGTCGGGAGCAGGGGCTCTTTATAGATTCGCATCCGAAGATCGACTGACGACTCACTCGTGTACCGAGTGCACGCTCTTTTATAAAACGATGCCCCCACTTTGCAATCCCACTACGACAACTCTGTCCGATGACGCGCGGTAGTGCGTCACGTGTTTACTTGATACAAAACACTAAAATGTGGTAAATCTAATAAGACTTACATTAAAAAGTAATCAAATAATACAAGAATAATTGTCGTAAATAAACAATAGTGAATTGACAACGTAAATCATTTAAAAATTAAAGTAACATGTCATTAATTGTTTTGAACAAAACCATTGGTTACAATTATCGAAATAAGTTGCCAAAATCAATTAGTGAGTACACCGAGTACTTAATAAATTATGTCCGATTTATTAGACAATAATTGATAGTGAAAATCACATAAATGAATAGTAAGAAAAACAAATCATACCAAACTCTGTTGACTACCCACAATTGTAATTAAAAACCATCTCCGACATATAAATAAATGCTGTTCGTTGGTAAGCGGTTGTACTTGAGAACGGCTGGACCGATTTGGCTATTTTATTTAAAATTAGGTTTTTGAAGAAAGAAAAATTGGAAAAGTTGCCCGGAACATTGGAAAAATAACACTGAAAAATACAGTCGACGTGGATATATTTAGTAACCTGTTCCGCTTAGCTATTTCTAAAGAGCCATAAAAAAAACCCTGAAAGAAATCGGCACGTGTTTCACCTCTCAACGAGGCATCCTCAGGATGACGATTGTCTTGTCGCGAACCCGAACACGGCGTGTTGCCACACCGAGCGCTGAACGCGCTGAGCGCCCTGATGTGGCAACACTGGATTCCCGCAAGATCACTCCTGAATCAATTAACTATCTGGTTGACTGAGTTGGAATATTCAAGTATTTCTTCGTATCCATGACTACTTCCACTCTAAGTAATGAATAATGCATGACTTGCTAACGAATTCAAATTTAACAAAATGATAATAGTCTGAATCGAAATTATCCAAAGTTATTATTATCATGAACAATATTGAGCGGCTGTTAACTTTACTACTCTGTATGCAATGTAAGCATCTTGCTTTTCAAGGGAATTGATATTGGGAAGTTAGAAAAGATCATGCTCTGCCTACTATCTAATTTAAATGGAACATTGATTGGATAAGGAATCCTGCTGAATATTATGGGCTTTCTTAAAAGAAAAGTTGGCAACGTCGTAAATAGCTGTCAAATATTTACCTGTTTTGATTAATTTAGCAATATTACTGTATGGAATTAAGAAATGTGGCTAGCTGTAGCTATGCAATAATTAATATCGTATTACCGAATATTTAGTTTAAGATGTAAAAAAAAAGTATTTGGAAACTTTCCAAAAGCCTTTTTTACACCTTAAATTGTTACAACATCAAATTCAGTGTTATAATTGCAAGTAATTATAAATATTCTAGGGAACTAGTTAGCCACATTTCTTATTTCCATACAGTAATATTGCCAAATTAATAAAAACAGCGAAATATTTGACATCTATTTGCGATGTTGTCCACTTTCAGAATGAACGCTCTTAATCTCTATAACAGAAGGCAATTTTTCACAAACGGATGTGGGTGACTGCATTTTTATTTACCAACACCCATGTCCTAATGCCCGTTCTCTTAAAACATACTCAATTTTAAAAAACTCTACCATCAACTTCCGCACATTTTGAAAGGTTCTTGCTAAAACCAATTATGTCTATTCTTCCACAGATATTCGTCCTAGCCTTCGCAATAATTATGCTGAACACGGATCTCCACACTCCAAACCTGAAGCCCGAAGCCCGGATGTCCCTCGATGACTTCGTCCGCAACCTGCGCGGCATTGACGACTGCGGCGACATTGACCGGGACATGCTGTCCGGCATCTACGATAGGGTGAAGTCAAGCGAGTTTAGACCAGGCAGTGACCATGTTACGCAGGTAAATAAGCTGTTTTAACCGACTTCCAAAAGGAGGAGGTTCTCAATTCGACTGTATGTTTTTTTTTTTTTTTGTATGTTTGTTACGCGATTACTCCGTCAATTATGAATTGATTTTGATGATTCTTTTTTTGTTTGGTAGATCATACTTCAGAGGCGGTCCCATATAAATTTTGTTAACTTTGCTTGGGTAGTTTTTGAGTTAGCTTCAATAATACGTATTTTTTCCTCACTTAGTATGTGGATGATATTATGATAACTTCTTGTCATTGTTATTTACATAGCAGGTAGTGGTATTCGAATTTGTGTGGGGTAGGTATCACAACTAAAGAGTGAAAAATAAAAACTTTTTACAAAAAAAAAAAAACAACCGACTTCAAAAAAACACTACAAAGTGAAAAATAACTTTAATTTCGGAAGTCGGTGACAAAAAACGAATATTAAAAACCAAAAACACCGACTTCCGAAATTAAAGTTATTTTTCACTTTGTAGTGTTTTTTTGAAGTCGGTTGTTTTTTTTTTTTGTAAAAAGTTTTTTAACTTAGAAATACACTTAAAATATAGATAAAAAACATACTTGTACAGCAGTCTGACGGTCACACCACTAGACTATTAGTGCTAGTGCTCAGTTAACAATGGTGCCGATTCCCTTGTTCACAAACTAAACTAAATTTAAGTTCAATGCATCTTTTTCTTTCAATTTCATTAAGAAAAGGACAGAAGATAAATTTTAGTTTAGTCCTGTCAAATTAATCGGCGCTTTACGTAAATTGACGTAATTTTAGTCGGCAAGTTTTTAATCACGTCTAAACTTGTATGGAGAGTGACAGGCGCTGATTAATTTGACAGGACTGAACTAAAATTTATCATCTGTCCTTTTCTTAATAAAATAGAAAGAAAAAGATGCACTGAACTTAAATTTAGTTTAGTTTGTGAACAAGAGAATCGGCACCATTGCCCAATATGTGTTTTTACCCTGACCTGTAACCAAATATTCTTCTTCTATTTTCCAGGTGATGAAAGTCCAAGCCACAATTGTGGGCAAGAAACCACACCTCGCACTACCGCACCGGCGCCTGGTCTGTTACTGTCGCCTGTACGAGATCCCCGATATACACAAGAAGGAGCGTCCCGGCGTGCATCAGAGAGAGGTAAGGAAGAATAAAATTACCACTCCGTACCCGACCGCAGGAGGCAACTGCAGGCAACTTATCGCGGCGTCATGTCGCGGCAACACGTCGCGGCGTCATATCATTGTAGTCATGATTCCGAACCCGACCGCAGGCGGCAACTGCAGGCAACGTGTCGCGGTGTCATGTCGCGGCAACACGTCGCGGCGTCATGTCGCTGCAGTCATGATTCCGAACCCGACCGCAGGCGGCAACTGCAGGCAACGTTTCGCGGCGTCATGTCGCGGCAACACGTCGCGGCGTCATGTCGTGTGCGATAGAAAAACTTGATTATCGCTCGAGCGTTGGCGGCACTACTGATCTGCGGTCGGGCTGCATGTGTCGCCTGTCACTCGCTCGTAGCTGCCAACGACGTGTCGCTTGCTACGGAAGGTATTTCATAGAAATTCATAGAAACCAGTCGTGTCGCGGCGACACGTCACCTGCAGTTGCCTCCTGCGGTCGGTTACGGACTGATACCTTAATATGTTATACGCCAAAAAACAATAGACAATGTAATGCAGTGGTTCAATGAATGATCAGAAAATTTATAATCAGAAATATTGCCAGGATTGAATCCGCGAATCAAAGCGGGGCCATTTATTAACTAAAATAAAATAATGATGTTATCATATAAATCGTGTGTACTATAGCTTTAATATAGTCTAGCAGCTCGTGGCTAAGTAATAACAGCCGCACAGGTCGATCCACCAGGTTAAGCTACGCTTGCCGGGGTTGGTCCGTGGATGGGTGACCATCTTTACATACCTAGATTCCTTGCCCCATTGCTCCCGGCTGTCATTCGTGGATCTTTGACAGTCGTTACGGGTCGTCAGAAGCCCGAAAGTCTGACACCAGTCCTATTACCAAAGAGTATCGTATTACCCAGTTACTTTGTTGTGGAGGTCAAATAGGCAGTCGCTCCATGTAAAATACTGGTATTCAGCTGCATCCGGTTAGACTGGAAGCCGACCCCAACATAGTTGGGAAGAGGCTAAACAGATTTATTCATTTTATAGCTTTAATATAGAACTAATAGCTCTTATACTCGTATAGTCTTCTCTATTACAGAGACAGTTAAAAAGTATACTAAACCCAGTAAAAAATAAAAACAGTGGCACTCCGGGTGTGCTGACAGAAGTGAAAACTTGAACAATTTAATAAAATACTTCCAAAACCTTTAGAGTAAAAATACTTGCATAGAACATTGATCCGTAACGTTATATAAAGAACACAATCGCGTTTACAAAAATGAGGTGTCGGTAACGGTATCGCGAGTTCAATTGTTTTCTCCCATCTCAAAAATGTCCAACGCGCCTAAAGAAGTTTTTCTTTTTCTTCGTGAGGTTAGTGACTAACCTGGTGTCAGAGTTTTTATGCCGCCCATGGGCCTCTGACTTGACTTCACATGCCGTCGAGAAATATCTCTTAGGCATGCCGGTTTCCTCACGACAATCGCACTGTAAAATTATAGCGAATGACATTAAATTCGTACCATAGTATAAATGTGAACAGCTCCATTCCTGTCATAAAAAGTGTCGTGACTTTGAAGGTATAACTGTAATGTCCTCATCACACATTCATTCGCTTAGTTGTTCAAACCTCTCAATAGGCCTGTGTCCAAATTTTCTTTTTGTCCATCTTGTAGATTATTAAAAAATATTGAACACGTATTTTTTCTTTTTTGACGTCATCAAAAGATTACGGCGATACATTGAGTTAAAATGGGGCATGACGTCACGCCTTGCTAGATTTAATACTGCGTTGTGACGTAGCGAGCCCCCACTCCCCAACTTTAATGCGTGTTTTCTAAGTTATTTTTGATTAATATGTTAAAGCAAAAAATACGTGTCTAAATTTTTTTTATTATCTGAAAGACGGGTTAAATAGAATTTCTTTTTTTTACGTAGGCAACTACCCCATTCCTTATTTTAATTTCTATCTACTTATATTAAAAAATGTTTCGTTTTTCCAGGTGTTCCTCTTCAACGATCTGCTGGTGATCACAAAGATCTTCAGCAAGAAGAAGTCATCAGTGACGTACACGTTCCGTCAGTCGTTCCCACTGTGTGGCATGATCGTCAACCTGTTCTCTGTGCCACGTAAGTTATCATTACACTATCCCAACCCAGACTATAACAATTTACTATCTGACCACAACCGGGATGCTTCACACTGTTTTTTTTTGGGTGGGAAATTATCAAATAACTTCTCCCGCTCTGGTCGGGGCGGGAGGGCGTGTCAGACTCTTACTGACTAAAACCTACCCGTGTTCCTTCGGTTGCCTGTATGTGGCCAGAGGCCGGTATCCCTTCCGGACTTTCCCGCGACCCCGGCAGGCATCGGCCCTAGTGGACCCCGTCAGTTCTGCTGGATCATGATCAGGCCGAAGGTGGAAGCGAGCTTCACCCGAAATCCTCAACCACAGAGGAACTGGTTATCTTAACTCTAACTGCCAAAACACAACAATGCTGTTAACATTGTTGCTATGGCGACTTAGATAAGATGGTAGTAGCTAGCCAGGCGGACTTAGAATAAGTCGTACCACTAACTAAACCGAGCGGGAAATTTTGCCTCTGCTGGGAATCGAACCCGGGATCTCTAGGTCTAAGGCAGGTCATATTACCGCTAGACCACAGAGGCGGTTATAGATAGTGCAATCCACTACGACGCGCCCCACTCCGCGATTACTGTACTGTAAGCTGAACTCTAGTACGGCGTGGAGCGGAGTGGGGCGCGTCTTCGTGGATTGCACTATCTATAACATGGTGGTTATACATGTCTCTAAGAGCGAAGTCTGCGGTATTTTAGCAGCTATTTATTTTAGAAGGGCACGTTAAATGGTCGCCTCCCAAAGTCTGTCCCGCTGTCGAAAACCAGACGTATTGCAGACAAGCAATTTTATAATCGAAAAGCGTATTGTAAACATTCAAAGATTATTATTGGATATAAAAAAGTAGTCTTCAAAAACATTTTGAATTACATTCGGTGCTTGTTTTTAAACGTAACAAAACTTACTTTTTTCGTTCTATTATTATGATATGATATTAGCCAGTAGAGCAGCTATTGGAGCAATGATAGCCTAGTGGAGTGACCGTCGGACTGCCAAGTTATAGGTCTCGAGTTTGAACCCAAGGCACGCACCTCTGACTTTTCGGATTCATGTGCGTATTGTATAACTTGCTTCAAAAACGGTGAAGGAAAACATCGTGAGGAAACCAGCATGTCTGAGAGATATTTCTCGACGGCATGTGAAGCCAAGTCCGAGGCCCATGGGCGGCTTTAAAACTGACACGAAAACAAGGAGATATAAAAAATTCAAAAAAATCTGTATGTCATCCAGTGTTTCATCTACTCATATAATCTAAAACAATATTTTTTACTTTCCAGACTACCCCTTCGGCATCCGCCTGTCCCGGCGGGTGGACGGGCGTCGCCTGGCCACGTTCAACGCGCGCAACGAGCACGACCGCTGCAAGTTCGCGGAAGACCTGCGCGAGAGCATCGCCGAGATGGACGAGATGGAGGCCATGAGGATCGAGGGCGAGTTGAACAGAGGGAAGGGCCGGGGCGCGGGGAATAATGCTAGAAACGGTTTGCATTTTACCTATAATCTATTCTCTAAGACATACACACATAACATCACGCCTTGTTTCCCCGAAGGGTTGGGCAGAGGTGTCCCTGTAGCAGGTACACCTACATTTCGCCAGTTATGTTTTAAGTCCCATATAATAGGAGGCGAGCCTATTGCCATCAACCGGGCACAAATCCAAACTCCGGGCTGCTACTGAGAAATTTCTGATAGAAAAATCCAATAACACTTTGCCTGACCCGGGAATCGAACCCAGAACATCATGCTCAGCAGTAGCGCTTGCGACCACTAGACCAACGAGGCAGTTAAAAAAGTACATGATAAAAGTGTTTATTTACTCCCATGCTATAAATCCTCTATAAAAGTTTCTGAAACAGTTAGCTTATTGCCAACAATAAAACAACCAGTGCAATAGTAACCATAATATCATTCAAATTAGTGTTATAATGTTGTACTAAACTTCATTATGCAACTCGAATTTCAAAAAAATAACATTGTCATGCACGCGCCTTTCACTACCACAGCGCCGTAATTTAAATTAAAAACTTATAGGTTATTCGAATTCACGTCGTATCCCGCCATTTTTGTTCGATATTAGTATTGCAAAAATGTACTACTTAGTTGTTTACAAAAATGATGAAAAATGAGTGATACGAGCTTTGATAACACACCACCAGTCATTCGTGGATCTTTGACAGCCGGGACAAAATCAAAATCAAAATATTTTATTTCACATAAACCTACAAGGGCACTTATGAAACGTCAGAAGTTAGGTGCACGGTTCCAATTGGTCGCTTCTTATGGAGAAGAGCCGGCAAGAAACTCAACGGTTACTCTTTTCAAAATAAATTGTTTCTACAATGTTTTCAAATTACAGTGTTAATAGGTATGGGAGGACAGTGCAGGCCTATCAACAAGTAGAAAATGGTCCACAAGTCTACAGCCTACAACGTTCTCACATTCACAAAATCTAAAAGAAAAGAATCTATATAAAAGATAAACAAAATAATAAAAATAAGGACCTATTTAAACCAAATGACATGATTGCCTAGTGGCATGATACAGCTGTAGTCAGCTGTAACAAATCTAATTTGATTAAAAAAAAATATATATATATAGAAAATTGTAGGAATATTATGTCAAATACTGAAAAGATTATGTCAATGAAGTAGGTAAAAAAAAAGTAAAATAAAATAATCATCGTAATTTGGGAGCAGTTAATAGACATTTACATTGTTATGCCGTTAATGAGGTACCAGGGAAGCCACATGTGCAGAAGGAATTATTGCCAGACTTCCTTGTCTTCAACGTAGTCTTTAATCTTATAATATGCTTTTTTGATAAGGACACGTTTGATGTGGGTTTTGAACTTTCCATCGCTTAGTTCTGTAACAGACTTTGGCAACTTGTTATAAAAGCGGATACCGTTTATAAGAAATGACTTACTAGTTTTAGTTAATCTAAATTTGAGTATCACAATTTTATGTTTACTACGTGTATTTATATTATGGAAATCGCTTCTTATTTTGAAAAGTCCTAGGTTTTTGCGAACATACAAAATACTTTCTAAGATATAAAGAGAAGGACCAACGGCTTAACGTGCTTTCTGAGTCACGGTATGTTAAGATGGTCAACCATCCACGGACCAACCCCGACATGCGTAGCTTAACCTATTGGATCGACCCGTGGGGCTGTTATTACTTAGCCATGAGCTCCTCACCACCATCCCATGTATGTTTTAAAACATTACAATTGTAATTTAAATGTACAATGCAGAAAATATCTATCCGCTGAGGAAATGCTGATGTTGTGTGTTAATTATTTATGAACGTTATTTTTCTCTTACAGTGATGGAGAACAGAGACAGTGGCGTGGCCGACGTTGAAATCGATCATCAGCAGTGCATGGACCACGTTCATATGCATGGGTAAGCTACTAAATACTGTCTCATTGTAAGATCGCAATAAATTTTGTGTTTTTGTACACACATCATATGGACCCTGTTAAGCAGAATAGATCCAACCAACAATTTTTATGAAATTGAGTTACGTACATGACGAGAATCTAACATCGAGTTTTATATTTACACAAAAGATCCTGGCGGTCTGATGACATTGCCCTAACAAAAACTACCAGATGATTATAACTTGGCCTGATATTTTTTACACTTCTAAACTTCAAATCACATTTACTCAAAACTAACAAAATGTTGGTTGGATCTAATCTGCTTAACAGGGTCCATATGTTAAATATGAAGGCAAACAACGTGACGTATAAGCAGTTAATTTTCTTATGAATATTTCAAGACATTTTTCCAAAAACATTGGCAAATAACATGTTATGTATGAGCACATCTAACTTCTTAACTATGTAAATTTTATATTGCATTCTTATAAAATTTTCAAAATGAACTGGTTTACTATCCAAGTCCTAAGTTTTATTTAAAAGAAAAATAATTGAAGCGTTTAGCTGCCGCAATAATCGTCACAAAATTTTCACTATCTTACGTAGATATACACTATCTGCACGTGTTTCTGAGACATTTTTTTTTCATTCTTTTCCTGACTTGTTTTGTTTTCTTTCCAGCGTGGTGGTCCCACCGCCGCCGTCGTGCCCGGCCCCGTCGGCCCCGATGCGCTCCAACCCGCCTCCCACCAGCATCATCAAGAGGAACGTGCTCAGCAACTCGCTAGTTGACATCAATGACCCTGGTAAGTTAACGATGTATAACAGAGGAATAAAAACAAATAAGTTCGAAGAGAACGAACGAGCAAAATTAAGTCTAAATTAAGTTATTAGAAGGAATAGGTTTTATATGACACTCATAGTACTTTGATGATTTGAAAATATAACAAGAAACCTCTGAAGATTTTATAATACCTCAAACTGCTTGACATGATCCTTCGTTACATCGAAAATACTGCAGCATTAATTTTGAAATAGATATAATGGTAAAGTTGAGGATTAATGTTAAGTACTATGTTTGACGAAAAGACAATTCTACAAAATTTACTTAACAGAAAAAAAAATAAGATTTACCTACAACCGACCAATGAATCGCTGTACCTATTAAAAAATACTTCAAATTAGATCATGAAACAAGCAGATACGTGTTTTTTAAATACCATTATTTTCAACTTAAAAATAAATTACCTAAACTATCGGCGCCTTAGAGCCTTCTCCCCGGCTCTCCCTCTCACTCAGTCCACGAAGAGTAGTGTACGAGCGAGATAAAGAGCGAATTTGAGCTGAGGTATTCCTAACTCATAAATAACCATATTTCTCAACAAATGATTGACCACTCATCCAGTCATCGCCTGCATAGTATTAAGTTGATGTAATGCCCTTTTGTCATGTCAACATGACAACGACCACAATGATTATGATAATTTCCTATAAAACTGGACCGAACCCTTGTAAGCTAACGTTTTTTACTCGATGAATCGAGTAAAGAACGGTCAAAGTCAAGGCTGATTCAATCAATCAGCTCAGCACCATGCACTTTGGTAATATCACGTATCCTTACAATAATGTTCGGTGTTATGTCCAGTGGCATTAGCAGCAGAGCGTCTCCAACGGCGCGGCTCGGTGGGCTCACTGGACAGCGGCATGTCGGTGTCGTTCCAGCAGGGCAGCCGCAACGCACTGCACGCTACGTCGCCCCGCCACCCTAATGAACAGCGCTCGCCAGGTAAACAATGTACTTAAGGGGAAAGCGTCAGAGTAGCCCGCGAAATTCAAATTTTCTTACGTTTTTTACATTTTGCAGGTCAGTGTCAGGTTTTATGTTGATTAAAATATGATTCGCGGTCGTAACAAATATGGCTTTACTCAATTATAATCATTACAATCAGCAATAGTGATTAAGAAGAAGATAAAGCTATTTTTCTATTTGCTAACTTATGGAGTTGTATTGCTGATTGTATGATTATAATTGAGTAAAGCCATATTTGTTACGACCGCGAATCATATTTTAATCAACATAAAACCTGACACTGACCTGCATAATGCAAAAAAACGTAAGAAAATTTGAATTTCGTGGGTTACCCTGACGCTTCCCCCTTTAATTCATTAGCCGAAAGATGTCTACTGCTGGACATAAGCCTCCCCAAGCACACACGTTAGCAGTCCATCTTGTGGGAAGCCTTCCAACTCTACGTCTTCTGGTACGCGGTCGCCACTCCAGAACCTTTTAGCCCCATTGGCCATCATGTTCTACGAGCATTGTGCCCTGCCCATTACCACTTAAGTTTAGCAATTCTTCGGGCTATGTACCGACATAGAAGAGATTTGCAGGAGAACCAAGGTAACCGTATCTTGGTTCTCCTGCAAATCTCTTCATTTCTACTGCTAGGACTAGGAGCATTAAATTTTTCACAAAAATTACAGTTACGTGCTCAATCTTTGTCCACTTTTAAAATTCTGGGAAAAAAACACTTCCTCTCTCCTTAAACATCATCATTACATATAGTTCCTTGCTCTTATTTCATGTTTATAATTTTATGTATATCTGTTATTTATCTAATATATGTATAAATATTTATGTAGGTAATTATATGCTTTATGTATCTGTTGTATATGTAAATGGTACACCACTGACCACCTGCAGTATTGTCTCTCCTTTTCCATTTAAATCCATACAAAGGTTGTCGTAAAAGATCGCTTTTAGCGATAAGACCGCCCATTGTGTCACCCAATGTAAAATTTCTAAATGAATGTCTGTAATTTTTATGGCGTACATAATAAAGAATATTCTATCTATCTATCTACATAAATAACAAAAGTGGATACTAAAGAAGAATTATTGAAAAATCATCCCCTGAAGGGGTTAAATAAGGGATGAAAGTTTTTATGGAAGATCGTCATTTTAGCCGATGGAAAATCCTTTCGGCCACTTGACTTGTATTACATAACTATCATAAATACAAGTTATCTAGAAACTTAATTTAAAACGTGTTTGTTATTATTTTTCCAGGTCGATTGTTCAGCGGAATCGGTGGCATCAGCGGCATATTTCCCGGACGTATACGCAAGCTAAGCGCGTCCGGAATTCCGGATTCCAAGCACGGACAAGTCGGAAAGAGCACCGAAGTCTAAACAACACAACTCAACGGTATACATCGTTATATTTTGAATTTTGAACTCCCAACGAATTCGAGACTCTGATTGGTCGGATTCAACACGAACGTTAACGAACGCGTTCGGGTATTATCGTTTTTCTTTGAATTGTATGGGATTTTGAGCATTAAGTCTTGCTCTGAGAGGTGATTGTCGAATGCTTTACAAATGTAATAGGTTGATTATTTAAATGGTCGGGTACCTCATTTCTAAGTGCCATGTTTATTTTCGAAGCACTCTGTATTATGTACGGGATTGAAATCGTACAAACTGATTTGATTTGTTAAACTGATATAATTTTACCTTGTAATGATATTCACAAATGATATTATGCATTGTAGAAGGGTTAAATTTGCCCGGTAAATTGGACAATGTCCAAATTTGTAATACATTGAAAATAATCTTCAGAAACTATAATGACACTAGTTTCCCTGAAGATCATTCGTACACAATTATAGCGTAAATTCCTTTGTGAATATTGAACTATTTACATCAATGCCTAAAGAAGGCATTCTGAGCATTATAATTTTTACGCCAGTAAAAATCAAATCAAATCAAATCAAAATATTTTTATTTCACATAAACCTACATGGGCACTTATGAAACGTCAGAAGCTAGGTGCACGGTTCCAATTGGTCGTTTCCTATGGAGAAGAGCCGGCAAGAAACTCCACGGTTACTCTTTTAAAAATAATTGGCTTTTACAATACTTTCATATAACAGTGTTTCTAGGTATGGGAGGACAGTGTAGGTCTTTCAATAAGTACCAAGTACTTAACAAAATAGAAAATGGTTAACAGGTCTACAATCCACTAAGCCTCTAATCTCCACTAAATCTCTATCAATGACTAAAATTTTCGCCCTTACCACTTCTTGAAGACACATGTAGCGTTAGCTTTGACTACATGTGACTAACAATAAGCTACAGGTGACTAAATGTCACATTTTTAGCTACATTTAACATTTTGTATTCTTGTGGTTATACCAGGGTAGGTTACGGTTGATAGGCATTTGGGTGGTTTTGGAAAATTTGTATTTATTATACAAAAGTGCCAATTTATATAATGGTACTCGAATTTACTAATATAACAATGATACATTTGACTAATACGGACACGAAATAACATGGAAACAACAAAAAAAATATTACATTGAAGAAATTCTTCATAATAATGGCTACTTACATTTGTTTTTTTTTGTAGCCTAAATACAGTAAAAGTTAGCATATTTTTCTTCAGATATCAAATAATCTGTAGCTTTTCAAATGAATGACATTTATTTTCTAAGAGCCATTAGTAGAAAAAAACAAAGAATTACGGAATACAGAAAAGATAATAAGCCTCATTTGTAATAAAAGAGGTATTTATAACGAAAATGAAAGGCTTTTCGTATGAATCGAAGATTATTTGGGTCCACATTTTGGATGTAGGAATATTTCTTAGATCTTGGAAAAAAACACTCACTGTTCCTGTGGCTAATTAAGATTTTTTCATAAATTAATATCTTATTGAAAATATTAGTCAATAATTTAGGCTTTTAAAGGATCGTTATCAAGTTTGGCGCATGAATAAAATTGTTGCAACGAAATTAATGAATTGGCAAGTTTGCAAACTATTTTTCGTAACTGGCAATATTTAGTCAGATTTAAAATATTCCTTTCTAGTATATTTAATATTGCTCGGGAATAGTGCAGTGGTTTCAAATCTAGATAGAGTAAAATGTGGAATTACTGAACGGTTTACTGAAATATACTATATTAAGACAATTTATTAAATTTTAAATTGCGTCAAATCGATATTCGCTTCTTAGATTCACGTTTAAAAATTACCCTTCATTGCATGTTACCAACCGAAAAGTATTATAAAGATTACTTTAATAATAAAAAGAAAAATTTATCTTAGAATTCATGATATTTTCTTTAGAATAATTGTACATACGTTTGGAATAGCGAACGCAATAGAGATTTTAAAGTACACAAAATATTATTAATTTCAGCACAAGAGCAATACTTACATAGACATCACAGTTAAAAAATATATTTATAATAAATAACGAATTTATTCACTATTGTTGATGAATTTTATTAGATTAGGTGATTTGAGGAATTTTAAAATAGGCTAATACCTTTTGTCTCCTGGCGTGAAGAACTCTAGTCGTCGAAATTGGTGCATTTTCGATTGTGTCCATAAAATCTATTAAAAAGAAAATATATAATATTAAGAATTACCTATATCTTCCAAAAATATGTACGATTTTCTGTATTCGACTACACTTAAAGGCTGCTTTTGTTTTTTTTTTCATTGTATGTACGGATTTACATTGTATGATGTATTACCTAACGTTACCGATTCGACTTTCCTTGGATTTTACCGTAACTTATAACTAAATAGTGATAAGCGTGTAATGTAATGTGAATGGTCGGCCTTTTATGCGTGTGCGCAAGTTTCTTTCAGACGAATATCAGAACTGCAGCGTGTTTTTTGGAATGGAATTTTAATTATTTATCCACATTTATTTTCTATTCATTTGATTTAAATTTAAAAAAATGGCAAGGTTCAGACTTTTAAAATTAAACTATTCAAAAGTTTAGGATGTTTTATTTAGGGAAATTAATGTTAAGCAAATTGACTAGCAGCTCAAATTGTCCGCATATTTAAATCACAAATTGACTGATGCATGAAATGGCTATAACTCTGTCAATTTGTGTAACAATAAATTTTCCTTATTATACTAATGATTATTTTAAATGGATTTTAAACGTTCAAAGCACACGCTGCAATTCTTTTGAACCGTTTTTAACATAGGCTGAGTAAATCTGGAATGTTACATTATGCACACAACCGAAATTAAACCATATATCGTGCTCTTAGGGATCATATTTCATTGATCTCAAAATTCCAGATATATTCAGCCAGAATTTCTATAAAATCTTAGGCCGGCCAAATTAAAAAATGTTGATTAATCTAATGTAGCTACTGTTGACTTTGTACCGGTTAAATAGGCTTGTTGTTTCTACTATTTGATACGAGGGTAGATAGAAAAAATAAAACGACTTGTTATAAGCGGAGGAAATGGGATATAACGGACCTGTCTTTATTAAATGGTCTTAAAAAATGTCCATGCATGGTTAAAATTAATAACGATGTCACTAAAAAATTATACAGAAAATGTATTGGAAAGATATTTAAATCGTGACATCGATATTAAGTTTAATACATTCTTATAATTCGATATATCCAGAATTAAGCTGTCCAATATATTTGATTCTGAATCTCTAAATTCGTCATAATTCTTGTGTTTGTTTATCATTATAACTTAAGTACAGTCGAGCACAATTTATAATTTATTTTATATTGGCAACAGTTTTGGTATAAAACGCCTGCATTCTGAGCTTCTTCGAATAAATCTTTTCAATATTTAAAATTATAAAATTTTCGGATAACTTGTGCGAACGACTGTACCAGAAAGTGTTCTACACATCTTTCCTAGTTCTTAAAAAAAATAAATGTAATGCATGACAAATTGAAAGGAATTGATGTAAAAACGTTTCTTCGTTGGATTTTGATCCTAATGTGTATTGTATTAACGATCTTTTTGAATTAAAATAATTATCCCATAAAGTTTCGTCAAGAGACTCGAATGTAATGTTTGTAAGCGTATTTCAAGCGAGATGCGTCTTTATTTTAATAGGGATATGGTATGGGTTTGTGGTGACGTGGTGTATTTCTGTAACTCTATAGAAAAGCTGAAAAGAATCTTTAATTTTATTTCGTAACATTTTATTAAGGTTTTAGAAAAGCCAACTGTATTAGATTTTTATGCCATACGTATCTTGCAGATTCTACCAAATCATATTATCCGTCTTACGTAATTATAATAAGGTATATTTTACTCTACAGTTTTATTAGTTAGTCTTCATAATATTGCCATAATAATAAAAAATAAATAAGAAATACACCGCGAATCGCTTGTGTGCAAAGATAAAATGTTCGAATCGCTTCTGTAGATTTCGCTTGACGCCAAAGATGTTATAATCCTTGTGTTCAATCTCAATGAACGTTTATTTCAAACAATCTTCATACATTGTTTGTAATTAAAATAATTTTCGAGTTATTCGCCTCACTATGAATATATTTCTAAGAAGGCAAGTGTAGTTTTATTCATAATTATCAAAAAAAAATAATTAAAAAATGTAATATTTATGGTTTTTAATTTTGATTAAACAAAAAAAAAATACTTTCGAGTGATTTTATTTTATTCAAAATATTACACTTGACATTAATTGCTGATTATATAAAATGTCACTTTAAAAATAATTTATGAATAAAACTATACAAATCTTATAATAAGTTGTAATAGATTTAAGTGGTTTTCAGTTCTGTAACATACATCTACTAACTTATTTCTATGTATGTATATTGAAGAGTTTTTTCTAATATATATTCTTTAGTTAAAAGTTGTTAAAAAACCTTAGATTTTAAGCAATAACGCGATTGCGTCTACATGTTGTATCATATTAAAGTTGTTGAGAGTTGCTACAACTAAGTCACTTAATAATAGTTTTATTTAAAACATAAAACGATGAGAATGTATTTATTTATTAAATATGAATTAACATTCATGAGTAGTTTGCTGTTTTATTTCTTTTAATTTATTACAACCCTTACAAAAATAATAAAAATGGACAACGTCAAAAACACGTGTGCTGGCTGGAGCGGAACTGCTCTCTTCGTCTCCGCTGCGCACCGTCGCCAGCTTGCGAGGCACAGTTCACATCTCCGCTGTACCGCCGCCCAGCTCTCGGCGAGGCACAGCTCACATCTCCGCTTCGATCGCGCCATAAAAATATGATACATCTCCGCTCAATGGAGTCCACTGCAACAGTGTGGAGACGAGATATGTGAATAACGAAATTCTATTGGTTGTTTAAAACACATCTTTCCTTTTCTTTCGTCTCCGCTTTGATGGAGTCCGGGCCTTAATCCCGCCAGCAGAAACTTTTCGCCCAACGTACATCCTAGATATTTCAATCTTCTGTAGTATACACAAAATTATTAATTTCATGAAAAATTCTCATTAAAGATAGTAAATTTTGGTTACTTCCCCTCTTAACGCGTGGTGTTAGCGGTAGTATTCGCCATACTTTTCAGTTAGTATTTTTCAATCGAAGGGTACCTACATACTGAAGGCGTGTACGCACGAACGAACCAGAACATGGTGAACACGAACATCGATCACTTCTATGTTGTCCTATGTTAAAGGGTTTGGTTTCCGCACTTAAGTAGTCCCTCAGGTGGTCTATTGGGTGGGCCATGGCGGCCGTTTGGTGGTTATTCCAACCAGCCCACCTCCCTCCAGAAGTTAATTAAATCTCCTGGTCTGTTCAGAACATCTATAAAAAATCTGGGTGACTCGAGGGTTTCTGTTCTAATCTGGGTGACGCCTGTGCATTCAAAGAGCATGTGCGCGATTGTTTCCTCAGCCTCCATGCACGCACTGCACAGAGGACTGTTCGTTATGCCTATTGTGTGGAAGTGTTTGTTTAGCGAGCAGTGTCCCGTGATGGCCCCGTCACCAGAAGTAGGCCGTTCCTGTCGATGCGTAATAAACGCCTGGTTAGCCTACTATCCAAGGATGGCATAGCTTCCTTGAACTGCCTGCAGCCCGGTTTCGAGGTCCACCAGTTTCCCACTTGTGTGTGGGTGAACTCCTATTATAGCCACCTGCGTATTTATATGAAGGGGATAGGTTTGATTGGCTCGGGTCCACAGACTGCCGACATCGAATCGGCATCGACATCGTCGTCGTACAACTAACGAACATCAAACACTATGTTCGTCAAAAATGTTCCTGTCGATCCAATTTCAAATCCACGCCATAAACAGAGCGGGGTGGTTAACCACAAACATAAATCGAACTGTATTCGTATGGTGTTTGTGTTCGCTTTGCTAATTTACGTCCACACGTACGAACTAAATGTGCCGTGTTCGAGGTACGTGTTCTAGTTCACCATGTTTTATTCGTTCGTGCGTACACACCTTTAGAATCGATGAAAACATCACACCGAAGATAGCTCTCCCAAGAAGCTTATGCATAATCAGCCAATAATACTCACCACTGCTTTGACACAGGCCTCCTCTCGGTGAGACGGAGTGGGTCGTAATCCATCACGCGGACCCAGTAAGGGTTGGCACGTAGATGTCACATGACTTCGAATTTTAGTTCTAGGACATGGCGGTTTCCTCACAATGTTTTCCTTCACCGTTTTGAGAGTAATGGTGATGAATAATCTACACAAGGTAAAGCGCCTGTCTGAGTTCAAACCTACGACCTACAACTCGTAAGTCGCTGCTGTAATCATTGGGCCACCACTGCGGCCGCACCATTCCCAAGAAGAGCTGCAATTAAAGACGACCTCGGTAATTGTTTCACGAATATACTGCAAGTGGGAATGACTATCGAAAGATACGTTACTATAACATAGATATACAGGGTCAAATAAATTTCTTAGGTAGCGAAAGTCCACAGACATAATGGATATCGATATCTAAACATGACAAAACGAAAAAACTGATTTTTCCAACTGATATTTTACCAAAATTATGATATAAAAAAATCTCGTTAAATAATTATAGGGTTCCGTACCTAGGTGCCAAATTGAACCCTATTACTAAACCTCCGCTGTCCGTACCTCCGCCCGTCCGTTTGTCTGTCAGCGGGCTGTATCTCACGAACCGTAAGGCCGCGCGCACTTTGGATGCGTTTTCGTACGAATTTCACTCGTGCGTACACGTTCGAACACGCACGAACGATCCCGACCTTCCAAGTACAAAGGAAGCGCGCAGACTGGGTGCGACTTAGTCGTATGTATACGTACGTATAATTCTGACGTCCGAAAATAATCCGAACTTGTTGGGATATGTTTTATTTGACGGAGAAAAACGTACCTATCCAGTGTGCTCACTCAATTCGTACGACCATAGTCGTACGTGTACGCACGAGTGAAATTCGTACGAAAACGCATCCAAAGTACGCGCAGCCTAATAGGTAGACATTTTGCCAGCTCATTTATTTTGACTTTGTATTTATTTTCGTGCTAGGGGTAAAAAGACTAGAAACCTTCTCTACATGATTTCACAAAATTACCACACTTCTTTTACACAAATCAATTCCCCCCATTAGCTCGAGCATCGGAATGTATAGCTCTGTAAACCCGCAATAGATCTGAAGCGACACAACAGCACTTGTGGGTACTCGCCCCTCTAAGCCGTGCTTAGCTCCGGAACGAACCTACGACCCACGGTATACGTGTGTCGGTAATAGTAAACGTCATGAGTTTTCTAGGCAGGTGGGACAAAAGGTGTAGAGTAGACATTTCAACTTAAAGTTTAGTACCAGTAATAATTTAGGTACCACACCCATTCAGCTGCTTTCGGTTAGACTGGAAGCCAAAGGATGATGACACCCAGAATTGATAGTATTTTTTTAGTTCTTCATATAGGTAGAATCTTCTCCATACTTCTAGAGATGATACTTTAGAAAATATCCTATAGGCATATTGCCGTTCCAGAATATACCAACACGTATAAATCCTGAAGTAGGTATATTTACAAGTACTAGGGCTGATCAAAAAGTAATGATAATCGGTTATTTCTCATTCTGCTCAGCGCCTATGGGTCCTAGGGTAGCCAGGCCCAGGCCTAGGCCAGCCAGGCTAGGCCAGGGTAGGGTAGGGTAGCCTGTAGCCTGGGCTATAGGCAATAGCCTATATTTGATAGCCCAATTACAGTGATGCTAAATAGCGTGATGATAAATATATCATCAAGCTATTTAGCATCACTGTAATTGGGCTATCAAATGCAAAAATATTTTTTCAAATCCGACTGGTCATCATCATCATCATCATTTCAGCCGAAAGACGTCCATTGCTGGACATAAGCCTCCCCCAAGCACCGCCACTTCGACCGATTCTGTGCTTTCCGCATCTAGCGGATTCCTGCGGCCTTCACAAGGTCACCGGTCCATCTTGTTCGAGGCCTTCCAACGCTACGTCTTCCGATACGTGGTCGCCACTCCAAAACCTTTCGACCCCATTGGCCATCCGTTCTGCGAGCAATGTGCCCTGCCCATTGCCACTTAAGTTTGGCAATTCTTCGGGCTATGTCGGTTACCTTGGTTCTCTTGCGGATCTTTTCATTTCTGATTCGATCACGTAGGGAAACTCCAAGCATAGAGCCCTCTGCATTGCCCTTTGGGTGACTTTTAGCCTTCTAATAAGGCCCATTGTGAGCGACCACGTTTCAGTACCATAGGTCATCACTGGCAACACGCACAGGTCAAAGACGTTCGTCTTGAGACACTGTGGTATGTGGGACGAAAAGATATTGCGTAGCTTCCCGAACGCTGCCCAGCCGAGTCGGATTCGATGATTGACCTCTTTCTCGAAGTTGAACCTACCTAGCTGGACAGTTTGTCCTAGGTAAACATACTCGTCCACAACTTCGAGCGTAGCGTCTCCGATCTTCATGGGAGTGGGTGTCACATGGGCATTTGACATGACCTTTGTCTTGTCCATGTTTATTTTAAGACCCACTCTTTCAGAGGTCATCGAGCATTGTACTGAGTTCCTCCATCCGACTCCAATCCGACTGGTAGTTCCAGAGATTAGCACGTTCATACATACAAAAAAACTCTTCAGCTTTATTATTAGTAAGAAAATATGAACCGATTACCATTACTTTTTGATCAGCCTAGTATAAGGTATAGGTATTTACTTCCATATCTCAATGAAGCGGCTACTCTGCACGGATTCGTCAGCAGAGTGATAAAACCGCCTCAGTCGTCGTAAAATCGATTACTTTTAAACCTCTTCAAGAAATTTTCTTTCGTCTATTTGGCATTTTCAATAAACAGACTTAAATGGCCTAGAAAACAACTTAAAAAAAAATAAAAATATTATGTCGACATTCGACAGCTCTACAGATTTCCCTGTTCTATACAGCTAAGCGCTTCCCCTGTCGTCGTTCAGTCCAGTACTAGTGACCACGTGACAATAGTTACAGCCTTCAGTGACAAACGACTATCACACTAAATTCAATTAAAAAACATATTTCAATGTGTCGATGAAAACTGGAGTATTTTCTTGAAGGTAAGTTTTTATATAATTTTTTATGTTTTATTTTTTGTGATGGGCCAGGATTTTTAAGGTGAATTTATGTAGGTATTAAATGTGTCCTTAGTGTACTGTTTACTCCCAGTAGAACAGCAGTGATGGTTGATATTCCAGATGAAAATAATTTTAAAACAATAAAAATAAATCCAAAAACACAAAGCCAAGCCAAGCCAAGCCTCAAATTGATTGCCAACGGATTTTAATTAAATTTTTAAGTGTGATTTATTTTTATGTTTTAACATGCATTTACCTAATATTTAATTAACATACCTTACGAAGAATAATGATCAGAGGTTGAATTGTAATCCCATGTAAAATTATTCAAAAACACTGAAATTCAGAGAAATCCTCCGAAACTATGCAAAATCGCCATTTTCTTGTTGAACCTCTTGGTACTTAAATACTTTTTTATTTAATCGATAAATGATCCATTTTGTAAGTAATTCCAATGTCTAAAGGAGATTTATTGATTGCTGTTCAATTGCTGCGGAAAGTCTGTTCCCTGTTTTTCCATACTTCTTAGTCAGTGTCCTGGTCAATCTCTTAGTCACACCACCGATTCTCCCGAAGATCTGTCGAAAGAAGAATCATCTTCTGACAGCCATCTTTACACAGTACCTTTCTGACTACATCTTACTATGACCCGCCTATTTGCCACGGGAGTTGGTTGGCCTTGGTTTGATTAATAACGATCTGATTTTTTCTGTTCAGGCCAACATCTTGTTAAATTAACGCACTCAAAACAATGTCACTACTATAAAACTGTAGTTAAAAAACAATCATTATTTAATTTTAATAATCGTCAAAAACATGAAAACTTAAACCACTTTAAAGAAAAACAATTTCCGAACGCACTTCCCGCCAATTTTCCTGTCAAAACTTCAAACTTTTCGGCGGCAAAATGGCGTGCCTCGCGACGCGAACAAACCGTCTCGTTGCAACAAGTCAATAGGAATACAACACAAATTATACTCATTTAGTGGTAATTTAATAAACTTAACTAAATTATAGGCATTTAATTCAATTTAAGTGACTCGCCGACGGTGAGGGGAGGGTCAACCACCTCGCTGGAGTATTGTGTTACTTCAACCCCGAGTTATTAATTCGATAATATGATTTTCTTTGAATACTCGCAGTAAATTGGATTAGGAGATACTTAATCTGATTGACATGCACTTTTTTAAATCCTAACCTAGTCTATCTGATTAGAAATGCCACCTTAATAACTAGATTTATATTATTATTAAATATTGGAGCAAAGGCAGATTTTGAATAAAAATCAGTGGCTGAGCATCCTTGGTCCTGGCTCGATCCCCAGGTCAGGCAAATTGTGATGTTTTCATCACGAATTTTTCAGTTTCAGCCAAGAGTCTGGATTTGTGTCAGATTGCCCCCTATTACCCACATTTGAGTTACAGATCGGAAATGTGGTTGATTTACCTATTCACCCCTCACACCTCTGCATACATCTTTTTTTGTTAACAAATGATCACTTATTCCCCATTTTGAAAAACACTAGAACCAGGACTACAAGTTTAAGAACTCAATACGAAGATAAGTTATGCATAGGTACAATAACATATAAAACTGCATTATTGAGAAAGAGTATTATATGCATGTTTCCTCTTATACCATGTACCAAAAATGATTAAAAGCAACCTTTAAGAAGATTTAAAAAGTACCAAATTACTAATAAAAAAATGCTATTACTCTGTATCAGATTTTTTAAATGACAAGACTGTTTAATGTACAATGTTCATATATTAAGTAATAAAATAGCTTTATAGCTTTATATGTAAATAGAATCATTTGTATTATAAGTTAATTAAAAACTTGTATGCCATGAGACAGAATGTATAAGGATTCAAAAATATTGTAACACCTAATTGTATTAAATATCTACATTCTATGCAAATAAATAAATCTATCTATCTATACCTACATATACTCGTATATTCAGAAAATACATTACATGCGCATGTTATGTTTTACAGAACATCTTTTAGTCCTACAAATTTTCTCACGTCGCGGTCGGCTCATTTTAAAGCTATTTGCACAGGCTCATCTTATGCAACATATATGAACTCAGCCTCAGCCAACTAGCATTGTTTGGCAGCCCCTTAACAAAGGGAATTCTAAACAGCATGCACCTTCAGCTTTTAAGCCTGGTTAGTTTTATTCTGAAGAAAAATTCTGGCCAAAATATTTACCAACACGGAGTTCCTGGCCAGATGGTATCAATGAGATAGTTAAATTTTATGTTTTTAATGGAAGAACAGCTTAAGCATTTGGGAGTGTCAAATTTTGTATACCTACTTAATACTTAAAGAAGAATAATTAGCCTCTATGTTCCCACAGCTGGGACACAGGCCTCCTCTCGGTGAGAATGAGTGGGCCGTAATCCACCACGCGGGCCCAGTACGGATTGGTAAATGTCAAATGTCTTCGAATTTTTGGTTCTAGGAGGACATGCCGGTGCAGCAGTGTTATGAAATGAAATTGTTTATTCTGTAAATAGGATATCGGAAACACTTTTACACGTCATATTACAAATAAGCTAGGTAAGTTCGGCGTTTCCTATCTGACTACTCTGAGAAGAAAGACCGAAACAAACTCAAAGGTCGCAGTCTCTTTTAAAGTCCAGACATAATCTTGGTCAGACCATATGACAGGAGTCGTGGTGGCCCAGCGGTAACGGCCGCAACTTATGAGTTGTAGGTCGTAGGTTCGAACCCTGACAGGCGCTTTAGTTTGTGTTAATTATTTCATCACCACTGCTCTCAAAACGGTGAAGGAAAACATCGTGAGGAAACTGGCTTAATACACAATAATTGTCAATTACGTACCTATTAATAAGTCTGTTTATGCTAGGCAGTATATCAAACTCTTCTTAATCAAATGCTAAATTGCACCATATAAACCACCTTTGGTATTGACCACCACTTAGCCCCAAATATTTATTTATTGGAGTACATAACACTGAAGTGGGTGATAGACGTGCGAACTTAAAGTACGCGGTTTTTAAGTTCGCGAACTTACTCGGTTCGTCGTCGGTGATGCGTGAAGCTTGCTCGCACTGTATCGCGATGTTGTCGAATTTTCTGAACCAAATTAAACAAACCAAATTACACAAATGGCGAAACGTAATGGCGGCTCGCGTCTCGCGACGATGACAGACGTACGAAACTACGAATCACTACGAGCAAAATTTCAAACCTGTTGGATCGCTGACAAACTTACTCAGCGGTTTTAAAGTACTCATGCTTAGTATGATACACGGGCGAGAAAGGTCGCCGAGCCATAAGTAGATACGCGTACTTTCGCGTGCATCTATCACCCGTTTTCGAGTTATGTATGCGCAAGCGACACTTCGCGCTATCTATCTATTCAAAGCTGGGAGTTTACTATATAGAGATCCCTTTTCTCGATCATAATTTTAGAAACTGGCCAAAACTTTATCAAACACAATAAGTATTCAAAAATAATAATAATAATAATACCCCAGCGTCGTATCTCTACGTTGACGTCGTGGTGGGGCTTGCGCGCTCCGAACTCTAGGCCTGTGCCGGTAGAGTTTACTTTGCCGGAACAGGTCTGGGATTAGGAGCCAGACCAAGAGAGATACAAAAACTCACAGGGCAGCATGTGGCGAGCTGTTGGGCAGTAGCGACCCCACGGACCCTATCTCCCGGGAGAAGTCTTGTTCCTCACCTCTGACTTGCCTTTATTGGCCGGCTGGAGTGAACACTGACGAGGAACAGAGCTCCCGCCTCATTCTTGCCTTAATTGGCCGGCTTGAGTGGAGATTCGCAAGAGCAAACGTGCTCGTAGGAAGGAAGTATTCCAGTAAGATGCTGGTAGGGATCTTGACCGTACTTCCGGGATTGTCCTGATAGCCGTGAAATACCTCTCCACTCCTCATAAGCACCTCACGACGTGTTGCCCCCTTGTCGCTACGACACTATGTGCTAGCGACCGTTTTCGGGGGCCCATTATTGAGTGTGCAAGTCACCCCCTGCCATTTTATCCGTGTGCAAATAAAAACATAGATCAGGCAGGGGCCATAATCCTTCCATAGTTCCAGGTGACCAGTCCACTTTAGCAACCCAAACCCATAGTCCGATATTTTTGTTTCCATATCTTACAATAGTCCTACACTAACCGGGGGTTGTCCTTGGCTGCACTTGCATAGTGCGAACAGAGATAATCGTCGGTTGGTACCTCATTTCATTAAAAACGTCTAAGGGGCCTCTGCGAGTTGGCTTCGGCCCCTCGTACGCCTTCCAAAGGTCCGGGACCCCTGGGTCCCGAGAAATGTCAAAGACGTAAAAATAATAATAATAAAATTTCTATATTAATGTCTGTAATTTTTATGGTGTACATAATAAAGAATATTCTATCTATCTATCTAAGTTTTTACGTTTTTTATTCACGCAAACATAAGATGGAGGAATCATTGGACGGCCGCGAGGGTGGCGCAGGCGCAAGTGGGTTCGACTCCGCAGCCATTTTGAATGATGACGTGTCACCCACCACTAGCTTCTGCTACAATATACCCAATCTGTTCAATAGGTAAGTTGTAAGATTTATTATTAAATTTAGTGTTTCCTTTGATTTATTTTGTTTTACAGCTGTTTGTGCAGTGGCTGAGCGATTGGCTGCTGCACTTCACATCCCAGGTTCAATTCCAAAATAAATTAATACGGTTAGTTGTTTCGGGGGCTGCCTGTTTTAGTTTGCAAACAGTGAGTAAGACAAAAAACAGTGGCACTCCGAGAGTGCCGACAGAAGTGAAAACTTGAACAATTTTATTGTGCAGGAAATACTTTTCTTTTTTGAAGTCGGTAAAAAAAAGGGAAATGTCAATCATGTCGTTGTCATGTCACAATGTTTGGAATGTCATTAATCCCAAAGAAAATGTATCGCGCGTTGATGTCTTTTTAATGATCAAAAGCTGGTGTCGGTAACAGTGTCGCGAGTTCAACTGTTTTTCCCATCTCAAAAATGCCCAACGCGCCTAAAGAAGTTATCACTTCAAAAAAATCAAAACATAAAAGTTTGTAATAAAAGGTAAATGTACCAACTATGGATTTAGCAGTAATTCGTTGTAATACAGGATGGTGAAAAAAACGAACTCTAAATGAAGTTTTCCCTACTAACCGTACTCAAATTAATTAAAGTTACTCTATTTATTCTGAAGTCTATAAACAGTCGCTTTTTCATGAAAATCATTTATCAATTTGCGTACAATTCTCGGCTATTTGTCTTAATATACAGTACGTTCTGACTTATTTCACCTCAGTTTTGTCCTTTGCCCTTGTCTTGAAGCTTGCACGATATTGTATCGTTACGTACTTTGAACTTTGGGTCTTTCTATGCCCTTAGTAAAAACTAGCAAAGAACCCTACGCCTGTTCAATGTTTACTTGAGGAATTTGTCTCAGAACTTGCTAGACTAATGTAGACAAGCAATTATGAGTATAGAAACTTTTGTCTATCTGCGAAATAATAGCCTTTTTAGTATAGAACGGAAAATAATGGACAAGGATTATTTTTATTTGTGCTTTTGTAGTTTCGTTAGATGCGTTTATTATGTAATAATATAACTGTCGGAAATATGCCAATGATTTGACTAATTGGAGCGCTAGCGCCTTCTAGCGGCGCTTGGCAGAGTCTACAACACTCGGACCGGCTGGAGCTGAGCATAGTTCATCGGTAGCGGTCAAGCAGTGAACACGTTTAGAAACTGTCATGCATTTCGAATAGTTGTATCGTGTACCTGCAGTGTGCACGTACACGTTAGTAGGATTAGACAGTAAATTATAATTTGATCTGAATTTGGTTATCCGGCGTACCCTGGACTCAACCCCACTACCAATTTGCTTTAAGCCACACTTGCACCACTTATCACTACATGCGTTTAATGCTTAAGGTTACGCTAGTCGGTCATTCTTCCATACAAACTATAGTATGGTGATTACTCATCTGTTTGTCATTATCTAGCCCTGTATGGAAGCAAAATTGGCAAAAAAAATATAGGTTTGGAAGTTATGAGCTCATTAACTTTAACTCATCTTTGGGCATAAAGAAATCACTTATGTAGTATGAAAATGGCAAAATAGAAACCGTACAAGGATAGATAATTAATTTAAAAGTTCAAATAATTTTATTTTGAATCCAGTAGTTTTTCCATAATATATATACACCCAAAGACCTGTTCATTAAATTTCATGCGCTTGTTTTCTTTATAAATCATTTTCTATTTCACTAAATAAATAATTAAATATATAAATAAATACTAAATAAATAAAACTAAATAAATAAATAACAGTACTAAATAGAATACATATTAGCTATGCCATCAACGAGTTCGAGCCGTCGACTAGTGGCACCTTAACATAGTAACACAAACAAAACACAAAACCAAACAAATATCATTCGATCTCTGTCTCCAAACAATTGACAGAAAGGGAACGACGTTTTATAAATACGCTAAGCGCTAAACACATTGAGTGCTTAGTAGTGCAAGCGTCCTGAATGTTTACTGGCAAAACTTTTTACCTCCGCTTATTCTTAGGTAGCTCATGCTAACGCGGAAGATGGAGCAGGTTCAATGGGACTATCCGACTGATATCATAATTTAAAATGATGTTTAATTGAAATACGCTTTAAGTATCTCGACCTGTAAGGCGCGGGACACACAGAAGGAACGAGAGACGAGGACGAGTCGGAGACAGACCAGTCGCCAGTGTAACTGCAAGTGTTCTCAGAATATGCTGCAGCAAAGCTGACTGTACCTTGTCAAATATGCTTGATAGGACGCTCAAGTTCTCTGCGTAGTAGTGCCTTGGTTGGTAAATTATTTATTTTATATCAGTGAACTGACAGTGAGAACCGTCAGCGATTAACTCCTTATCATGGACCAGAAACGCTGGTGTGTAGCCTGTGACCTCACTGGTTGAGCTGTTTAGTGCGGACTGAACCTTTGGTATTAAGTCCAAGGAGCGCTGGTCATCATTGATGAATGTGGATAAATCCATGATTACAGTTTTATTGTAGTGTTCCACTGTATTTACTTGTGGTGTTTTTCGTCGGCAATAGTATACAGATGGAAAAACGACACGCCTGCGTTTTTTCCTTTCTGTATGTTTTGTGCCAGATCGCATTGATACATTTTGTATGAAGAATAATGAAGATACGGGAAAGGGACGCTGCGTCTGCGTCCCGTCCTCGTCTCACGTTCCTTCTGTGTGATCCGCGCCTAACTTTATTCCATTTGAAATAAGATTAGACATTAAAACAAACCTTTTTTACAGTCCGTTCAACCGATTTTGACTTCTGTACCGTAGGCATAAGGATGGCATTAAAAGCAAAAAAAGTAGTTACAATACCAATGTTTACTGCAGCTGCCATTTGTCATGCTACCAACACAATAGAAGTCAAAATTGGTTGAACGAACTGTAAAAAAGGTTTGGTTACATGTTTAATCTTATTTCAAATGGAGTATAGGCAACTTTTACACACTTCTTCCATTTCTATCTTTTCAGCCTGGGTCCCGGCTCCGTATTATGTGAGCGTCCAGATACGGAACCCAGTGAGACATACACACCGAACGCGGAACCCACGGAGGAGACTCCTGAACATCAGCAGTATGAAGATGATGAGGAATATTCTCCGAAAACTAGTGAGGAATCTTTTAGTCATAACATTAATGGGTACGCTGGCTTAGCGAGGAAAAAAAACAATTGCTCCACTTAGCACAAATCAATTACATTAGTGGATTTTCCTCGCTCTACAGCTCGCTTCCTGCACAGTTCTAGTAGAAAGTCAGCCGGCCATAATTTTAATTATACAGTACTTATTCCGTTATTGTTTGTCGTGAAGTAAACGCGCGTTACTAGAAATCTTTCGTTTTGCAGATGCCAAAGGAGATATACCAAAACGGAAACAGAGGCGATACAGGTAATTGCAATTTTTTTTTTTTTTTGTTGTAATTATATCTCGATAGATACCAGAAACAGCCTAGGAATTTAAAGTAAACACATCATCACAAAGGTTGATTTAAAGCTTCAGCCATACCTGAGCAACTACAACGCGACGCGGGAATTATCGTGCACACCTGCGCGACTACAGCGCGAACAGCGAACTTCATTTTGTTTAGTGAATAGTCACAGCCGCACGTCTATAGCTTAGTGTAGCACCTAAATTGTTGTGTTATGTCAGTCTCATATTTAACATCAGAGTCTGACTCTGGCCCATTCATCAGAGTCTGACCGATTGAGTCCCATATTTTATCCTTTTTACATATATTTTTATATCCAGGATTTTTCAGATCATATAGAAGAGTATGTTCTCTTATTTTTTCGATAAACATCTCTATATTATTATCGTCTGTCATCGTGGAATTTAAATAATGAGACGTCCGTAATAATGTAACGATCTGTACACACGTCTGGCCACAAGACGCGTGCTTCCCGCTCACTCCCGATTTGCCGACGCGGTGTTCCCGCGTGACGGTCGCGTAGGTGTGCAAGGCGCCGTATAATAACACGAGCAGCGTCCGCCGCGCGGTAGACGCTCCCGCTTCGGTTCCCGCCTCCCACGTTGTGATCGCTCAAGTTTGGCCAAAGCTTTAATGCTCCATTGTGCCTTTCAGACAATATTCTTGTAGGAATCCCTTTAGTCTTACGTAACAAACGAGAACTCTTGTATTCAAGCCTTGAATTGTAAACAAACATCAAACACAGTACTGTGAACCCGCTGTAATATTAATATTAAAGCTTGGTACACCGCATCCCAGTGTGAGCACGATTTATTGGTGAAGATCAGCATTATTGCTTGAATCTACAATCTGCAGTTTATCATTAAGTGATTTAGGAGCGTAAGCTTTGTGAATGTACCTAAAGTTACTTATATGGGTAGAAAAAAACGACTCATGATTTAATTTTGATGTTTCTATTCTTATGTAGACTGCGTAAAATCGAAATCTTTAAACGTGATATTTTCACAATAAATATAATTAGCGTAATAGGACAAAAAATTAACTGCCCTTGTTTGGTTCGATAAGAGAAAAAAAAAGAATTTAGGTACTAAGACCGTTGAAAGACCTAACACATAACTTCATATATAATTATTTAACTAATGTACGTACCTATACAAACTATTGTAAAACATTTTAAAAGAGTTACGGTGGAGTTTCTTGCCCATTCTTCTATGGAGAAGTTTTCGTATGGACGAAAACTACCTTTTGGAAGGGGCGACTAAAATCAATTCTATTAATTTGTAAATTTTGACGTTCAAAAGTGCCATACATGGGTCTATTTGAAATAAATGATTTATAAATTGAGATGACGTAACCGAAAAGGTTAATTCAAGAAAATCAGGGAATCTACACATTCTACTTTTTAACCGACTTCATAAAAGAAGTAGGTTCTATGTTCGTCTGTATTTTCTTTTAATGTTTACTTTGATATTTTCGTCATTATTGTGGACCGATTTAAAAAAATATTTTTTTCATTTATTAGAAGATGCTTGCAAAATGGTCCCATATTAGAGATGGGTTTGAACCGAATCCGAACTTCGGCCGAACGTTCGGTTAAAATGAAAAGTTCGGCCGAACTTCGGTTCGCTTTCTAGACAGCGAAACGTTGTGACTTGTTTACGTATTTACTTCAATTATTGCTAGATGTACCCCGCCTGCACACCGCGCTTCCACCGCGTGGCCTAATAAGAAGAATAATTTTTTAAGACTAATAAGAAGAACTGATTTAATTTAAGGTTTACATTTACAATGTTTCTAAATAAAATAAATGACCATGAGTGAGTAAAAGACATAATTTTATTTTACAGTAATGCTATTCTAATTCTATTAAATTTCAGTCAAAATAGTGCAAGTAGGTATTATTTTTCTTGTGCCGAATGTTCGGCATCTGAACCGAATTTCGGCCGAATGCCGAAGTTCGGTTCAAGCTGCCGAAATTCGGTTGAACCGAATGTGAACCGAATTTCGGCCCATCCCTGTCCCATATAAATTTTATTTACTATGATTGGGTAGTTTTTGTGTTAGCTTCAATAATACAATAATACTTACGTATTTTTCCCACTTAGTCTATTTTATCTGGATGATGTTATAATAACTTCCTATCACTGATATTTATATAGCAGGTAGTGCTATTCGAATTTGTGTGGGGTCGGTACCACAGCCAAAAAGAGAAAAATCAACTTTAAAAAAAAACAACCGCCTTCCAAAAACAAAAAACACTATAATTTTTTTTTTCGTTAACATAATTTTACCCACAGTAGCACATAAAAAGCAGGTAAAAACCACATTAAGAATTAGCCTGTAACCGGCACTGCGCCCGCGTGGTGGATTACGGCCCACTCCCTCACACCGAGAGGACGCCTCAGTCCCAGCAGTGGGAACATTATGGGCTGATTATGCTTAAGTGAGTAATAAGATTCTACTAGAAACATTAACATAATCGCTGTTTGTTTCAGAACTACATTTTCCAACGTGCAACTGGAGCAACTTGAAGCGGCTTTCCACAAGACTCATTATCCTGACGTGTTCTTTAGAGAAGAATTAGCTATGAGGATAGATCTCACTGAGGCTAGAGTACAGGTAATTTATTGCTTTTGTATCTTATAAAAATGCCCCAAATTAGCAAAATCTACGTGTATGTACGCTGCTTTAAGTGATGTGCTGTAATCACATTGCATTTATGCATAGACTGCGCCCTGATGCAATATAATCTCTCCTTACCGAATGATCAAATCGTTTTCGAACGTAAATTCTGGAATAATTTCATCAATAGCTTCTTATTTCTTTTCGTGTGGTTAATGACTAACCTGGTGTCAGAGATAAAGTCGCCCATGGGCCTCTGACTTGACTTCACATGCCGTCGAGAAATTTTTGAAGCAAGTGATAATTATACAATACGCACATGAATCCGAAAAGTCACAGGTGCGTGCCTTGGGTTCGAACTCGAGACCTATGACTTGGCAGTCTGATGAATCGCTAATTGAACTCGTCTTCTGGCATGTTATGTGTTGATTTTTGGAAGAGACAACTTTAAAAAATCCCTATAGCCAGGGCATGTGCAATGTTCATTTACAAAAAATCATCTGGTAGAACTATCGTCAGAATCTCCTGCGGTGGGAAACACATTAAAATCCCTTCTGAATGAAACCTAAAAGAGAGATTTCAGGAAGAGACTATAAACTCATCATCATCTGTCTAGCCTTTTCCCAACTATGTTGAGGTCGGCTTTCAGTCTAACCAGATGCAATTGAATACCAGTATTTTACATGGAGCGACTACCTATCTGACCTCCACAATCCAGTTACTGGGAAATACGATACCCCTTGGTAAGACTGGTTGTCAGACTTTCGGGCTTCTGACGACCCGTAACGACTGTCATAGATTCACGAATGACAACCGGGAACAACGGCTTAACGTGTTTTCTGAGGTAAAGAGGGGTCTCGTTATATAAAGATGGTCACCCATCCACGGACCAACCACGGCAAGCGTAACTAAACCTGATCGATCGACCCGTATACCTAGCTGTTATTACTTAACCACGAACCCCGTTTTTTTTTGGGTCAAATAACTTCTCCCGCTCTAGGTGGAGCGGGAGGGCGTGTCAGACTCTTACTTACTAAAACCCACCCATTTTCCTTCATTTGCCCTGTTGCCGGGGACCACAATCTTCCTGTCGGTTTTATTCGCAACCACGAACCCCTAAAGATATTAAACTAAAGAACAAAAAATATGTACAGACGAATTGAGAACTTCCTCCTTTTTTAAGAAGTCGGTTTAAAACAGCAAAGTTACAAGATACTAACGGTTGCGGAGTTTGGTGAGTAATAATAGATGTTCGTTGAAATTGATCCGTTTTCATTCTGGGAATCTATGCAGGACGCAGACGCAAACTGCAGGGAGTCGTTAAAATAGTCAGCTCTACAAATAACTTATTTAAAGCTCTCGTGATGTCAGGTGAATATGGCTATGTGTCGTTGGAAATATTTTAATTTATTTGAGTGCGTCTTTTTCTAAATGTGACATTGAATTAATAGAAAATAATTTAAAATGTATGAACTCAACTGTTTTTAGATTAATCTTGGATGTTGTGAAAGCACGTTAAGCCGTTGGTCCCGGCTGTCATTCGTAGATCTTTGACAGTCGTTACGGGTTGTGAGAAGCCCGAAAGTCTGACAACCAGTCTTAAAGGGTATCGTATTACCCAGTTACAGGGTTGTACAGGTCAGATAGGCAGTCGTTCCATGTAAAATACTGGTATTCAGCTGCATCCGGTTAGGCTGGAATCCGACCCCAACATAGTTGGGAAAAGGCTAGGCAGATTGATTGGATGTTGTGAAAAAGTTTTACTAGCTGATGAAACTTCATCTACACTAAGAATTAAAGAGAAAAGATTTATATTTTGTATGTTTGTTTGAAATGAATAAACTCAAAAACTACAGGACCGATTTTAAAAATTCTTTCACCAGTTGAATGCTATATTAAAACTGAGTAACATAGGTTATAGTTTATAAAGATATCACGCGGCCGAAGCTGCTGGTGGAAGCAAGTTCTAAATAAAAAACTGGTCATAACCGAAACCAAACGTGGACAAAAGAGCTCTCAGTTCTGGGTTGTGACCCACAACTAACAGTTCTTTACCTCAATACTTTGATCATTTATTGCATTCCTTTTTGTTAGTTTACAACGTCGCCCATTGACATGTGCCTGCCCACATTTTTCTAAATGTTCATGAGAAATTATCGAAAAATAACTTTATAAGGGTGGTCTATCTTGACTTTTTTTTTCTGATGTTTTTTTTTATTAAATCCCCTTTGATTTTATGAACTTAAACTTGTGCTTTTTAAGCTATTACACGGCTTTTATCGCGGGCTTTGAGCGCGGCGACCGAATCAAGAAATTCCGTAACGTAACGAAAATAAAACCTAACACCCCCCACTCCGCCTACCATGTAATGACGGTTCCCATGACAACGTGATGTTGTCATGGAGGTTACAAATGCTATGTAATAGCTTTACCGCTGCAGTCCCCGAGTGCCACATGTTTTTTTTTTGAAAAAAATGTCTTCACCTCCGTTTTTTTACATCGTTGACAAATTTGAATAAAATGTTAGTTAATCCGATAAAATAATTCATTAGCTTTTAGAAATAATAAACAGAATCCAAATCGAGCCAATAACATCGGAGATATGGCAAACGCTACTCAAAACATAAAAAATTTAATAACATGAAAAATATTAAAGATAGACCCCCGTTTTAAAGTTATTTTTTGATAATTTTTCATAAATATTCGGGCAGGCACATGCCGATGGGCGACATTGTATAGACGTGTGCTAGATGACATAATAAGTTTGGCAAATAATTTAATTTAATTTTTTGCGTCCCTGTATTTCTAATGCTTCTTCTCTTCTATTCGTGACTAACCTGGTGTCAGAGTTAAAAAACCGCCCATGGGCCTCTGACTTGGCTGCACACGCTGTCGAAGAATATCTCTCAGGCATGCCAGTTTCCTCACGATATTTTCCTTCGGTTTGCAATGCTAATTAGTTTGCATACTATTGTATAGAATCAAGTTTTTCTAACTTAAGAGAAAGCTGTTCTGCTGGGGAGTTTGTTTTGCTATTTATCTTCCTAGCTAAGTCACTACGAAGTGGTGAAAGGTGGGCGTTTTAGGGGACTGTCTTAAGTAATTTTAATATTCAAAAAGTGCTGATTCTTAGCCTAATTTGATTATAAATGACTTTTGATTAGATTTTTGATTTTGAATGTGTACTTAAGTGGTAACTTATAATTTAATGAGATCATTATGGACCTTATCGGGCACAGTGAAATAGTAGGACAGAGGAAACGTTAAAAACTTATCTATTCTTAACTAAGTCTTTAGGGCTTTTTTTTCTAATATGAATGAATTTTCAAATAAATCCAAGCGTAGCGGTCATCTTGGAATCAAACTAGATGAACCACAAAATCCGAATTTTACATGATCTCCGCCATCATTTTCCACGAACCATTTCATGCCCTCGATATTCCTCATTGTACCATTCAGTCACTAACTTGGAAAACATTATCTCCCTCGTTCCCAGGTCTGGTTTCAAAACCGTCGTGCAAAATGGCGTAAGCAGCAAAAGGCTGGTTGTGAAGGATACCCTGCTGCCCCGAGGGGCCAAAGATCTCCTGACGAGAGATCTCCTGCAGCTCTGGCACTAGAGATGAGGGATTATATCACTATACCAGGTAAATTATCTGGATAATATTAACTAAGTGGCAATATAGATAAATAGAAGATAGATTAAAAAATATATAATATTAATTATTATCAATTATAAATTGTACAACAGCATCGCAGCAAACCCAGACGTAGATAATGTAGGTAACCTATGCCCACAATAAAAAGATTTGATATTTGAGATGGCGGGATGAGCTTGATGCTAATGGGTGGGATTGGTCCATATTAGCTCAGGATCGAGTTGGGTAAAAAAGGAAAATAGAGACCTTTGGCCTACATTGGAACAACACAGACTGAATTATTATCATTATAAAACATGTTTTGATTGAGAGAGAGAGAGTTAAACAGATAAAAATATTACGTAATCCCGTTTCAAAAATTTATTTGTAACATTAAATGGCTTTGTAGTTTATAATGGTTTTATTAGTCTTTGTCGTTGAACCAAAAAAACTGTTTCAATAAAGTGAAAAAGTTTCACAAAAATAAAATATTTCTGACTTGTTGCTCATATCATAAATTATGTTTTGGTTTCATTGTTGTGAGTTTTGGTGGTTTTTACATTAAAATAGTTCTATCAGTTATTTTCACAAATAAATTAAAACTTTTCTTTTACAGTCTCCTCGACACAAATGATAAACTTAAGCGACACTCAAGCTCAAGTATACGCAACAAAATCGAAGCCATCACCACCAGCCATCCACATCTCAGCACTACCAACGAGACAGAACCCCCAGGTCGACCTCCCATCATTTTCCATACCTCTGCAGTACAACCTAGGAAGCTTCAAGAAGATTGGCGAAGACGTACACTTAGACCTGGAAACCACAGACCAAACAAACTGGGACACTAGAATGATACCTAATTTCAACCTGATGAATCTAAAACCTCTAGTAGAAACCAGAGACAGTGTTGATATGGAATTAAAATATGAAGTCAAAGATGAAAGTAGAGTAAATTTCAATGAAATACAAACCGTTCAAGCTATAGAAACTGATGACATTCTAGGCAAAGATGGAGTTAATGATGGACAGACTATATCACCAGATTTTGGTATGCAAAGGTATCAGAATTATCAAAATGAGAATGAGAAAAGATATAGAGAACAGAGTTTTGAAGATTCTATTATGGAAGATGGGAGAAATGATTTTGTTTGTGATGGAGATTTCCTTTGTAAGAATAATTTTGAGAAGGTTGATGAAAAAAGAAGTGAATTTGAAGAGTGTCATCTGTTAGATAGTGACACTGCTGTTGGTATTAGTAATTTTGATAGTAATTTGTAGATTTAAGAATAATAATCTAATATTGATCTCATATATGTTTTGTAAATATCTAGTATAGATAATTAAGAGTTCCGAGTGATATAATTTTAATTTGTATGAATTCTATTTTAAGCATGTTTATAATGTGCATAATACATTCAGTTAGTTTTAAGGTAGGTAAAGGTAGAAGACTTAACTTAGAACTTGACTTACCTTAAATTACGTGTTTACACACAAATATTATTTGATTATGATACTGTTATTTTTAGTATAATTATGTTAATTATCATTTGTAAAGATTCTAGTCGGAAATAAACACAAAATGAAAAACATTTTAATTTTACAGTAAGTTTTTTTAAACTTTATTTATAGGTACTTTTCTATTGAAAATCAAAAATCAATCTGCCTAGCATTTACTTAACTATGTTGGGGTTGACTTCCAGTCTAACCGGATGCAGCTGAATAGCAGTATTTTACATGGAACTACTGCCTATCTGACCTCCGCAACCCAGTAACTGGCTAATACGATACGCCTTGGTCAGACTTTCGGGGTTCTGACGACGCGTAACGACTGTCAAAGATTTACGAATAACAGCCGGGACCAACGCACTATGGGGCCAAACGATGCGTCCATCTCAGAAATCTATAACATTTTTGTTACTTGACATTTTGAGTTGAAATTTTGTATACGTATTCCTGAATACTTATGCTATTGGATTATTAAAACACTGCTACTTTAAACATTACGTTTATTTAATAAAAAAATTACAAAAATAAAATGTTGAAGATGTTTACACTAAAATTAAATTAAATTATTAAAATTAATTATTTGCTTACATTAGGTTAAATTAAAATTATTAATAAGTTAATAACTACATCATTTTAAACTAAAAAAACATACCATTCATGAAAATGAAACACATTATTCTATTCATCACTTGTCATTACTAAAAGCTCTTCAGCTGCGTCAAGTAGTTCTTTTGGTATCACAATACTATTGTTAAGCTAGATATGTAGGGATTAGAAGTATACAACAACATGTGCAGAACGTCTTCCATTGTAGCTGACCTGGAACACTTTCAAGCGTGATTTAACCTATACTTCTTATAGTCTTCATTACGAGCTTCTTGAGCATCTTCAGATAATTGGCCTATTGACAAAACTACAAAATGCTCGATTATTTAGGCACCATGTATAAAAATTTTGTGGATTGAAGATGGCATTTAGTACCAGTTATATTTACTCACATATAACTGTGCAGTCCCCAGGGTATATTCACCAAACTTAACTGCGTTTACAGAAAATCCCGATGACATGGTTTGCAGAATTATATAAAATCTCTTGATCAACTCTTCATCAATACCCGTGATTTCTACAGAACACTGATAGTTTTGGAAGAATCTCCTTGAAGTATTTCCATCATTGCTGTTTCCGGGACCTTGACGAGGTTTATCAATGTGTAAACCAAGCTATTCCTGGAAACGAGTTTTGACACATAACCGTATTCACATGTTGTTGATAAATGAAAATTGTCCGACAAATATTGTTCAATATCTGAAGTAAGTACTTTTCCCGCTTATTATCTGAGCACATATATCGCGTCGAAAACAAACGAATTCACTAATTTTTTTCAGCAAATTCACAGTTACTGAAGGAAGGTATACGGACACTGACGAACACGCTGAAAACCCGAGTATTAGTAGGACCCTAGTTTCAGTAACTTGTGCAAAACCAATGAGAAAATTGATAAAAACAGTTCTCATAAGAATGTTGTAACCAATACTGATTATATTTACCACAACATATAAGAATTAAGCAATATCATTTTTATCAAACGTGTGGTTAAAATGATCACCGCAAAAAAAGATCTTGTTTGAAAATATTTTTCGTTGGAAATTTTTGCTTCTAGCTCGAAATGGCGCAGTAATGACGCAGGTTTTTATTATTTCCTTTTATTACTGAATATTTAAGGAATCTAAAAATGTCATTAACTCGACATCGGCAGCCATCGGTAACAAGGAAACCTCAAAATGAAAAATGAAAAGACGGAAAATTTCCTAGTGACACTTAATAATTAAATTAAAAAAAAAAATCTCATAAAAACATAACGCAGTTGTAAGCCAGAGATCTTGAGCAATCTAAAAATGTATAATACTTATATATGCCCTTGAAGAACATCGAAAATATCTTAAGTTGAACTTCCATAATGAGTAATCTAGTAAATATAAAATTATCAAAGTATAAGTTTGGGTGTAATTTTATACAACTAAAACTTTATTTTTATTTTTTATTGCTGTTACTTCGGATGGCTCTGTCATTTAAGAATATAAAACAATCAAAACGGTTTTAGTATTACTTTTGTCCAAACCATTTTTGAGATGGAAAATACCGTTTGATCCCATAGTGCAACGGCTTAACGTGCTTTCCGTGGCACGGAAGAGTCTCGGTGTGTAAAGACGGTTACCCATCCACTGACAAACCCCGGCAAGCGTAGCTTAACCTGATGGATTGATCCGTGCGGCTGTGCGACTTAGCCACAAGCTCCTCTACTAAACCTCTAAAGAAAATTAATTCAACAAAAATCTCTAACAAATACAATAGTTTTTTTCACCTCACTAGAGAATCAGTTGGCTCCCTCGTTGGTCTAGTGGTCGCAAGCACTACTGTTGAGCATGAGGTCCTGGATTCGATTCCCGTGTAGGCCAAAATGTTATTGAGTTCTTCCATCAGGAATTTCTCAGTAGCAGCCCGGAGTCTGGATTTGTGCCCAGTTGATGGCAATAGGCTCGCTCCCTATTACATGGGACTTTAACATAACTGGCGAATAGTGACTAAAAATTCGTTTTTTTGTTCGTATTATTAAAAAAATATTAGACACGTATTTTTTCTTTTTTTACGTAATCAAAAGATTACGGCGATACATTGAGTTAAAATGTGCGATGACGTCACGAGTGTGTAGATTTTATACTTACTTGTGACGTAGTGACCCCCACTTCCCAACTTTAATGCATTTTATATAAGTAATTTTTTATTAATATGATGAAGAAAAAAATACGTGTCTAATATTTTTTTTATTATCTGACTGGCGGACTAAATAGAATTTATTTTTTTAAGTGAAAACTTCTTTAAGCGCGTTGGGCATTTTGAGATGGGAAAAAACAATTGAACCGACTCCTCATTTTTGTAAACGCGATTGTGCTCTTTATTTATATTATGTTACGGATCAATGTTCTATGCAAGTATTTTTCTTCCACCAAGGCGATCTTGTTCAAGTTTTCACTTCTGTCGGCACTCCCGGAGTGCCACTGTTTTTTTTTACACAGGCATCGTCCCTATTCGGGTATACTACCTATAGGTACACCTCTGCCCAATCCTTCGGGGGATACGGGCGTGATGATATGTGTAGAGAATTGAGAATATTCTAAGGAAAAAACTTCGAATAAACTTTTGTTTTAAGTTTTTGTACTCAAGTCCTATTAAGTTTGGCAAAGTTTTGGTACTTGTGAGGTTTTTGTAGACCACAGGTGTTTATGGCGTTATTCTTGAGTGGAACTATTGTTTTAATAGTTTTACTTATGAACAGTGCTTGGAGAAAAACATGGTAGACAAAAATGAAAATCTAAAAACTTTTTGCGTTTCTAATAATGCACACTTTTTTTGATAATCGAGCCTCTTATTAAGTTTCTGCATAGCAGTAATTAAGCTAGGTTACCCCGACCAATTATGTCAGGTTAGAATAAGACTGTGACCAATCACGCGCGAGCCGAGCGAGCGTAGTGAGCGCTGCCGCAGCAGCGGCTGGGGAGCGCTAAATCCAAGATGGACGCAGTTATTTGGCTATTTAGTATTTTTAAGGTGCAATCATTGTTTTAAAGAGGTCAGTAATATTTTTATAAGCATTTAAACCTTCATCAGTCCTTAATGAGACACAATAGAATTTTTATTGTTATCGATACAGGAGAGCACCGGACTGTCAAGGGGATGAGAATTATTAGAGGTTTGTTTAAATACATACCAAAAATTGACAAAAATCATAAACTATACCAAAATATAGAAAAATATTATTTCGTATCGATGACACAGACTCGATTGCTCAATTCAGAATCTAGTGAAGATGGTATAAACCTCAGAATCGTGTCGTATTGGAAGCGGCTGTAATTTGGCAGCTTGCCAGCGGTCCAAGGTTCTATTCCCGATGTGTCCTGCATTGAATGCGATATTTATGAATTGATCTCGTTTCTGGAATCTTATATTACAAGTGTCTATCTGTTGGTTTAGTACGGTTTCAGGACAATTAAGTCAAAATTACATAAGAAAGTCCCCCAAAACGCCCACCCTTCACCACTTCCTAGTGCTTTAGCTGGGAGGAAAAAGTAGCGCAAGAAACTCTCCAGCAGCACAGCTTTTTTTTTTTGGGTGGGAAATTATCAAATAACTTCTCTCGCTCTAGGTGGAGCGGGAGGGCATATCAGACTCTTACTGACTAAAACTCACCCGTGTTCCTTCGGTTGCTCTGTTGCTGGGGGCCACGATTTCCCTTTCGGACTTCTTCGCAACCCCGGCAGAATTACATTTACCTACAGCTGTTCAGTTAGAAGAACTTGATTCTACACAATAGTAAACTCAAACTCAAAGCATTTATTTCAATTAAACCATTTATAAACACTTTTGAATTGTCAAGGAATCGGTCAGTCAGAAATATGAAGCTAGTTGCCCATTTCAAAGCGTAGTAGGTGCCTATGGAGAAGAACGGGCAAGAAACTCCACGGACACTATTTTAAATATTATTTTTTTACAAAATTTTGGTTACATATTTTATGTTGAAATTGTACATTGTCAGAACAATGTAGAAAGACGTGCACGTTAGAAGCGTCCGTAATAAAAAGATAAAACAAAGAACAATTCGAAAATTTAAAAAAACCGTCCCTAAGTGCGTGTCGGACTACGCACAATAAAGGGTTCCGTAGTTGGGATGAATTTATCCTAAATACAAACTTAACATTGTAGTTGAAATACATGATCTCCCATACGTTCCAACTGCAAATGTAAGTTTGTACGCACAATATTGAGAGATTTACCATGTTATTTTAAGACCATAGACTTCTTATAGGTTTTCCTGTAATCTATGAATAAAGAGCCTTATGTATTTTTTTCAAAATTTTAGGTCCAGCAGTTTCGGAGATAAGGGGGGGATGGTAAATCATCCTTCATTTCATCAAATTTCTTAAATATCGTTAAAAGTATTTATTTTAAAATTATATAAAAAATACGTTTAAAATCCTCGCAACGAGCCCTTTCATTTGATAATTTACACGTTACTGTTAGCAAAACTTTTTTTTTAATTTTCTTGTTTGCCCCCATAAGTGACCCTATATTCAAAATTCATTTATTTGATAATATAATAATATAGCATTCTATTGGTGAAAGAATTTTTGAATCGGTCCAGTAGTTTTTGAGTTTATTCATTACAAACAAAAATACAAATCTTTTCTCTTTAATGTATTAGTGTAAAGTACACTGTAGACGAAATCAAACATTCGTCTTCTTTAGAAAAAGTGAATATTTAATCAAGTCTTCATTCATCGTTTGTCACTTAGTGCCACTTATTTTCCAAAATATCAATTAGAACTTTTAATTTGAGCATAAAGAAGTTAATTAACAATTTATTTAAACGTTAACTTATCTTAATCTCGAGTGCAAGTCAGCCATTATGCTTGATGTAAACACCCATTGTGGTGAGCCGTAAGGCTTAGGGGAGTCTGCGACTTTGCGATTTGTCTTCGGAGTTTTATTTTTGATAGCAGTGGATAGTATGTAATGTTTTGAAACACACGATACTAACTTAGACTGTTTTGACAACAGCCGGTCCATTCTATAAAAATCCCATCGTAAAAACATAGGAGAAGTGATCTTGAAGTGAGCTGTTGTTTCGTAATCTTATCTCAGCGACAATCAATGTCAAGAACTCGTCAAAAATCTAAGGAAATTAGAGGTATTTTTGACAGATTGAAACTGAGATCAGACTGTGAACGTTCTTAATTAAAATTACGGGATTTGTCCCTCTAATGCTAGACTTTAACGATGCTTTGATCTGAACAAAATAAAGGTCTCAGTTGCATTTCTTCGTTTAAAACACTAAACATGATTGGGAAAAAGAGTTTTAGTAAAAAGAAATCTGAATACACTCAAGCGGCGCAAATAGTGTAACCTTATGGGTAACTACAGTTTTGAGCCGTTTGGGGTCGAAACGCTCGGATCATGGGGCCCGAGTGTGCGTCTCCTTTTTAAGGAAATTTCTCGTCAACTGGTCGACACTTCACGTGACCAGAGGGCTGGCTTGTTCTTTAGCCAAAGAATTAGCATTGCCATTCAACGTGGCAATACTGCCAGTCTTCTGGGCACGTTTCCGGATGACAACGATGGCCTAAGTGTTGTTAGATAGATAGATAGAATATTCTTTATTATGTACACCATAAAAATTACAGACATTAATATAGAAATTTTACATTGGGTGACACAATGGGCGGTCTTATCGCTAAAAGCGATCTTTTACAGACAACCTTTGGATGGATTTACATGGAAAAGGAGAGACAATACTGCAGGTAGTCAGTGGTGTACCATTTACATATACAACAGAATACACAGATACATAAAGCATATAATTACCTATATATATATATATTAGACAGATATACAAAAATAAACAGATAATAAAAACAGACAGAATAATAATAGAATAATTAAAACAGATAGTTAGTTAGTCTTTTAATTTAGTACTTAGTGTAAATAGTTAGCTGTGTTAAAAACTGTAAAACAAATTTAATTTAATTACTGAATATATTAAAAATTAATGTATAACCTACTATAATATCATAATTTGTAAAACTATTTCTTTATGCTACTAATAAAATTAAGTGGAAATTTATATTCACTTCTAATTTGTCACAATCGCAACTTCGTCTTCGCCGGTAAATTCTCTTTTTACACATTAACACAAAAAAATCAATACACCACGAAATAGTAACATGCGTAATAGCCCTAAAATTATTTATTTCAGCTAAAAATATAAGTTTTAAACACAAGCTGCTATAATGGCGGCTTTCTTTATGAAATCACGTCATGCAACCTGAAATAGCTCGTGCTTTGTGTAAAATGTTATAATATTTAGAATTTTGATGCTGTTGGAATTGTTCTGATAAAGAGTTTACCTTGTATAGGTTTTTATTTTAAAGTGAGGTAAGCAGAAGTGGTACTTCTCACAGAGAGGAGGCCTGTGTCCCAGCAGTGGGAACATTATGGGCTAATTATGCTAAGCAGAAGAGGCGGAAATATCGAGAAAAGTGTTCAATTTTTTATCTTTAAAATAGTTGATTAGCCATAACTTCAGATTAGTATATTATACTGATCATAAATTAGTCTAAATTCAAAATATTTTATTTCACATAAACCTACAAGGCCACTTATGAAACGTCAGAAGCTAGGTGCACGGTTCCAATTGGTCGCTTCCTATGGAAAAGAGCCGGCAAGAAACTCCACGGTTACTCTTTTAAAAACAATGTTTTCAAATTACAGTGTTAATAGGTATGAGAGGACAGTGTAGGCCTATCAACAAGTACCAGGTACTTAGCAAAATTTAAAATCGTCTACATATCAACAGCCTACAACGCAAAATTTTAAAAAAAGAATCTTTAAAAAAGATAAACAAAAAAAAAGACCTATTTAAACCAAATAACATGATTGCCACTACAGCTGTAACAAATCAAATTTAATAAAAAAAAAATTGAATATTGTAGGAATTTCAAATAATGAAAAGATTATGTCAAGGAAGTATGTAAAAAAAAGTAAAATAAAATAATCATCGTAATTTGGGAGCATTTAATAGACATTTACATAGACCCCTTGGCTGTCAAGAGCTCTTCTGGATATCGATAACAATTAAAATTTTATTGTGTCTCATTAATGACAGTTGAACTTTTGTGCCGTTAATGAGGTACCAGGGTAGTGTTGTAGTACCTACGATTAAACAGTGACATGCTTGGTTTATGTGAAAAGTGTTGTCAATGTCGCCTCTAGCGGTGCTCACCGAGGCGTCGTCGTACGCTGCAATATTTTCCTAAAATTCAGCCAGTTCGACAGAATGCTTTTTAGGGTTCCGTAGTAAACAAGGAACCCTTATAGTTTCGTCGTGTCCGTCTGTCTGTCTATCTGTCTGCGGTCTAGCTCCGAGACCCTTAGTACTAGAAAGCTGTAATTTGACATAGGTATACATATTAATTACGCCGACAAAGTGATAAAACAAAATTATGAAAAACATTTTTTTTTAGGGTACCTCTCATACACGTAAAGTGGTGATGTTTTATTTTTATTTTTTTAACCCCTAGTATCATTGGAAAGGTCCTTCAAAAACATTGTGAGTTTGTGGAAACCATTTTTGGATTCAGGGATCCGTTTGCGAAATATTAAGCTTTAAAGTGCTAATTTTTGTTAGAGTCAAGTGTCTCCCCCCCTGCCGGCTAAATGGTTGGTTTTGGGTATTTGAAAAAAATCACAACAGTAGTTTATATAACGAAATTAAAAGGAAAACTATCACAGCTAAGTTGGCTTTACAAGTTAACGAGTAATAATCGACCAACTTAACTTTGCAGTTGCAAAAACATGTTTTCCCATACATTCCGTATGGCAGAACATATTTTTCAACTACAAAGTTAAGTTTGTTTTTGGGATAAATTCATCCCAACTACGGAACCCTTCATTGTGCGTGATCCGACACGCACTTGGCCGGTTTTTATAATAAAAATAGGTATTAGTGCTTGACGTATAAGCTACTTGTGGTCGATTGTGAAATGACCAGCTAATGTAATATACCTGCAAGACGCTACGACGTAGCCACCGACATGACGTCACAGCTACGCTTTCGTAGCAAATGACCGTAGACCGATCACAACGTCGAGTGACTATTTTTGGAATTTTATTGTGCATTGATCGTGAACGTGTGACCATTTTTAATTTAGAAAAATGGCTGTTATCAGCCACGCCTGTATCCCCTGAAGGTTTAGGCAAAGGTGTGCCTATAGAACACCCATATTTTGCATAGGAAGCGGGCCTATTGCTAGTAACTGGGCACAAATCCAGACTCCGGGCTGCTACTGAAAAAATTCAGATGGAAAAACCCAATAACGCTGCTCGACCTGGGAATAGAACCGAGGACCATCATGTTCAGCAGTAGGTAGTGCTTGCGACCACTTGATTTAGGAGGCAGTTAGCTATTGAGTGTTATTAGCAATTGATCGATAACCTAACTATTCAGAATTTGGAAAGAAGTCGCTGATGTAGTAATCTGTAGTAAACATCATCATCTGCCTAGCCTTTTCCCAACTATGATGGGGTCGGCTTCCAGTCTAACCAGATGCGGCTGAATACCAGTATTTTACATGGAGCGACTGCCTATCTGACCTCCACAACCTAGTTACTAGATGACACGATACCCTTTGGTAAGACTGGTTGTCAGACTTTCGGGCTTCTAACGACTGTCAAAGATCTACAAATGACAGCCAGGCCCAACGGCTTAACGTGCTTTCCGAGGCACGAAGAGGGGTCTTGGTATATAAAGATGGTGGTCACCAATCCACGGACCAACCGCGGCAAGCGTAGCTTTACCTGATCAATCAACCCGAGCGGCTGTTATTACTTAGCCACGAGCTACACAAAGTAAAAAACATCTCTTAATTAAGAAAATTCACAATTAATTTAAAAAAAAAAGTTAATAACTACTTTTTATTATTCCGTTTATACATTTTAAAATATTTTTACAACAATCTTTTTTATTTTTATTAATTATAACATTCTCTTAATTTCTTAATATTAAGTGTTATTTAGCAATTGATCGATATTAATCTAACCTCAATAATCAGAATGTCGAAAGAAGTTTCTGATCTAGTAATCTGTAGTAAACATGTTAGCTGAAAATCATCATTCATTTCTTTCCCCTTTCGAATTTATTTGGAGGCGATGCAGCCTCTCTTTTTCTTCCACAAATTACTATTAGTCGTCATTTTAATAGTCATAACCGAAATAACAGCCCCAAAATCACACAAGTTCACATATGATGTTACAACAGAATATATTGAACTGGCGATCCACCCCTACTTAATGCGTTTTTTACGACTCGAAAAACCATAAAAATTTCTTTATTATGTAAGTTTAAAATTAATTTGTTATACACATAAACTTCCCCAAATAAATTCTCCAAGCGATATTGAAAACCACATCAAAATTCGTTGCTGTGTTTCGAAGATCAAAGCGGTCACACTGACTGACACGAAAAGCATGGTATAGATTTAGATAAGCACTAGCTGCGCCCCGCGGTTTCACCCGCATAAGTCTCGATCCCGTGGGAAAAAAAAAAAGTATCCTATGTTCTTTTCCAGGGCATCATCTATATATGTGCCAAATTTCATCCAAATCCGTTCAGCCGTTTTAGCGTGAAGGCGTAACAAACAAACTTACTTTCGCATTTATAATATTACTAGCTGCGCCCCGCGGTTTCACCCGCATAAGTCTCGATCCCGTCGGAAAAAAAAAGTATCCTATGTTCTTTTCCAAGGCATCATCTATATATGTGCCAAATTTCATCCAAATCCGTTCAGCCGTTTTAGCGTGAAAGCGTAACAAACAAACTTACTTTCGCATTTATAATATTAAGGATTATAAGGATTAAAAAGTGAAGGTTACACAATCTCTACTCAAAAACTTATATCGCTAAACGTCAAGCATTTCTTTGTCACAAACAATTCCTTTCATACCTTTTAGAGGTAAAAATATAGCTTTAAATGACCAAGTGCCACATAGTCGTGGTTAGTGACTAGGTGGCTAGGTGGTCAGACGTGCGTGTCGACCACGTCGCTACCTCTCAGAAGCAATCACGTGAAGTTATATCGCGGTACGAGTTACATTGGCTTTTGTTTTAAGACTTAGGTTTTTATGTCGTGGAGTTTCGTTTCTATGCTCGAATTTCATGTTGAAATCAACAATTTTAGCACTCGGTCATGGTGTATAATTGTGTTGGGATTTTTTAAACATACACTTACATATATTAACTATTTATAAACCTATATATTTAAAACTGTTTATGAATACACAACGTTTCGCTAAGCGGTTCGAAACGTTGGGAAGATGACGGCAAAATAGTTGCTGGTTCGTAGATTACAGGAAAACCTATAAGAAGTCTATGGTCTTAACATGGTAAATCTCTCAATATTGTGCGTACAAACTTACATATTCTGTAGTTGGAATGTATTGGAAAACAGAAACAGAAACAGTTTGTTCTTGGGATAAATTCTAATAATGAAACTTCAAACATTATAAATAATATAATAATAATGTTTGAAGTCTGTTCTTTTATGTTGTTATTTACTAAGTTTTGTTTTTAAATACTACATCTAAAGCTACAGTTTGCTAGAAGAGCAGTGGTCTCCACATAATGTCCGGCGAATGACGTCACTGGAGCTTTGGATCTAGAATGTTTTTGAGGCGGAGCAAATACTGTCGTCTGCCGCCCCCCGCCAATCTTTTATGGGGATGCGCTAAGTCAAATTTTCTCAAAGTGAAAATTTTGGCAGCAACATAGTAATAAAATTTTATCGATCGATAATGCGCCAATCCAACAGGGGCATCAAAACTGTTGTAAAAAAGAAAAAAATAGAAAGATTATACGTGCTGGGCGTTCCATTTATTGCAAAGTTGCGGTGTGCTGGGTGATGCACTTGTCTGCTACGCTTGAATTTGTCGCCCCCTGAAGTTGGCGCCCAGGGCACGTGGCCCGGTTTGCCCCCCCCTGGATCCGGGGCTACGTCACTGAAACGTAATTTATGAAAGTAAATTGGTGTTTCCCTAGAGAGCATGTTTGACATCGTAAAGTCAAACCCCGCTGCCATAATTTTCATAATAGCCGTCACTGCACCGTTATGTGGCGACCACCGCTGTTCTTAGAAAACTGTTGCTTTACCGTATTTTAGAGAGAGTCACTAAAATGGACAGAATTAAACTTCCGTGTTCTCTTCTAGCTAAATTTAGTTTCTAGGACATCAGCTGGCAAGCTAGAACAGACAAATATAAGTCCCACCTCTCTAACTTACGGAAACTATGGACTAGTTTTATTTTATTTTTACGTTTCTGAGTTATCTAGGTGAAATTTTTAGTATGTTTTTGGTGGCATGTGGAAGCTTAATAATTGAGTTTTTGGAGTATAATAAATTTTTTATACTTTTATAGTCAACAACAACTGGATCGAAGTGTAGGTGTTTACTCCTAATCTATATATAAAAACGTTTTTTACAAAAAATACTAAGAGAAAAATAACTTTAATTTCGGAAGTCGGTGTCAAAAAACTAAAATACTGATCCGAAGACACCGACTTCCGAAATTAAATTTATTTTTCTCTTTGTAGTTTGGAAGTCGGTTGTGTTTTTTGTAAAAAAGTTTTTAAAATCAAAATAATGGTTACAAAATATTGGTTACATCATTCATGTTGAAATTATATATGTTAGAACGATGCAGAACTGCTCATCAAAAATACTCAAATCGCCATAGATGTGCCTATAATATTTGAAGAGTTCCCTCGATTTCTCCAAGATCCCATCATCAGATCGTGACCAAATGACAATGGGATCAACTTGAAGTTATTTCCTTTCAAACAATAAAGAATTTTTCAAATCGATCCAGCCGTCTTCGAGTAATCATAAAAAAAAATATCCCGACGAACTGAGAACCTCCTCCTTTTTTTGAAGTCGGTTAAAAAGAAAGAACATACATTTTTAGCGCAGACCAAAAGGCACACACAATGTTTTGCATAAATTAGCTTGACTTGGGGGTTGAACCTAAAATCTTGCAAACGCAAGATTTTAGGTCTGCCAAACGGCAGACCTCTTGCAACCTCCTAGCGAGTAACTTGGAGTAAAAAAAAAACACTTGGTTTCTTGTGATAAGACAACTGGTTGTAAAAAGCTCAAATAAGCGACCAATCTTTTTGACATCCCCTAAATGGCACTCATTTAGATGACATCCCCCGAACTGTTATTCAATCATGAAAATTACAGCGATAAAAATAAAAGCAGGCGACTTTTTATTTCTATAAATCTGCCTAGCCTTTTCTCAATTATGCTGGGGTCAGCTTCCAGTCTAACCAGATCCAACTGAAAACCAGTATTTTCGATAGAGCGACTGCCTATCCTAAAGAGCAGTGGTGGCCCAGTAGTAACGACTCCGACTTCCGAGTTGTAAGTCATGGGTTCGAACCCTGACAGGCGCTTTACTTTGTGTAAATAATTTCGTCACCACTGATCTCAAAACGGTAAAGGAAAACATCGTTAGGAAATCGGCATGTCCTAGAACCAAATATTCGAAGACATGTGACATCTACCAACCCGCACTGGGCCCGCGTGGTAGATTACAGCCCACTCCTTCTCGAAGAGAGGAGGCCTGTGTCCCAGCAGTGGGAATATTATAGGCTGATGATGCATGACTGCCTATCTGACCTCCACAACCCAGTTACTGGTTAACACGATACCCCTTTTTAAGACTGGTTGTCAGACCTTTGGTCTTCTAACTACCCGTAACGACTGTCTGAGATCTGAAGTCTCGTTCGAGGCACGGAGGTATCTCAATATGTAATGGATGGTCATCCCTCCACGAACCTTAACCTTTTATTTATACTTTGGTAACCAAAATGAAAAGATGGATAGGTATCTACTACTCAGAACAAAAATAAAAAAAAATTAGCAAAGGGATTTCCATTTGGCATTTTATTTCGAACCATAAAGCCTACCTGTCAATTTTAATAGAAACGTGGTTAGTATATTTTTAGTTTCTCTTTACTCGAGAATAGTAGATTTAAGTATTAGAAATGATGGATGGACTGTATGAAAAATGATATGGCTAGGAAGCATACATATCAACTAGGAAAGGGCTCATCACCGTTTCGCCTTTCGCCTCGCCGTCAAACAGGCGTCAACCTAACGTAAGCACGTAACCAAAGCGGATCTTTAATTTTTATTTTTTTTTACATTCGTCCTTGACATATTTATTCTATTATTTGACATTATATACATACGACTTAATTTCAACTCTTTATTAGTGACTTTTGTGGACATGATAATAATTATTCAGATTGATTACAGTTGTAATAGCAATCATATAATTGCGTTTTATTAAAATAGGTTTTTACTTTTATTAATTTATTTATCTTTTGTATAGATTCTTTCCTATTTTGTGAATGTGAAAACGCTGTACGCTTAGTGGATTGTAGACCTGTAGACCATTTTCTAATTTGTTAAGTACTTGGTACTTATTGAAAGACCTACACTGTCCTCCCATACCTAGTAACACTGTTATTTGAAAGTATTGTAAAAGCCAATTATTTTTAAAAGAGTAACCGTGGAGTTTCTTGCCGGCTCTTCTCCATAGGAAACAACCAATTGGAACCGCGCACCTAGCTTCTGACGTTTCATAAGTGCCCTTATAGGTTTATGTGAAATAAAATATTTTGAATCTGAATTGAATTTTTAATCAGCAGCTCCGATACGTCGACGTCGTAGTATGCTGCAGGCAGGCCGCGGGAGGGGTGAAAGGGGCAGGGTAGACGAAGAGACGTAAGCTCGGGTACGGAGAGACATAAGCGTTGGGACGACAAGCCATAAGCACGGAAACTGCTAGTTGACCAACAACGCACCGCGGTTCGTGAGCTTGTCCCGTGGCGCGGCGATTACGTTACGATTCTGATTAATGTGCGTTGCGGAGGGGAGTTTCATACAAAGAATACTGAATGGCTCGAGTTGATACGGTGACGATCCCTTTCCGAGTTGATATGTGTGCTATGACCTTAAACGAGAAAAGTATGGACGAAAAAGACATGTGCCGACCACAAATGAATTGGGATACGGGAAGGAGAAGGATGATAAATAAAAAGACCAGGCACCCCAAACAAAATTTCCACGCAAACTCCGGCCCCATGCACCCCGCCACTCTACTATGTGCTAAACGCTAACATATCAGTAATAAAGTTGAATATCGCGTGCGCTTTTTGGTCGTGTTCAAGCACGGAACTAAATGTCGTAAGTCTCAATTCTTATTTCGTTTATAACTAAAGTAATAATTGATCTAGACAAAAAATATCTTATCTCTGGATAATAAACTATATTTTCTTACTGTCAATAATTATTTTAGACATAAAAGCCTTTAAAAAGACATGATTTTCGAATAAAAAATGAATCGAGCGAAAATTTTCCAATTAAGTAACTGTCTTATATTTGGAAAGAAAAAGATCCAATTAATCATACATTAAAGTTCCATTTTGATTGTATGCGTGAATTTTTCAGAATATTAATGCAAATTAATATACAATTTAGGGAGCCTCCTCTTAAGTACTCGTATTAAAACTTATTCTCTTAGTATTTTTAAATCCGCACATGTATACAACTTACTGAACTTAACAACTTGCTTGCCTACTTAACTGTTATTGGGTTTTTCCACCTGCAATTTCTCAGTAGCCGTCTGGAGTCTGAAGAGAATTTGTGCCCGGTTGACGGCAATAGGCTCACCCCCTATTACAAGGGACTTAAACATAACTGCTGAAATGTGGGTTTAAGTGTCTAGCCCTTCTGAGAATACAGGCGTGATATTTTTTTTTTTCAACGTTCTCTTTAAGGTTTGTTACGTAATGATAAACTCCTTGTTAAAGACAAGTATCAGTGTAGGTTTTGAAACGAAACACGCAATTGCTCTTATTTTGCTGTAGGCATGTCCAAAATGACGGAGAAATTAATTAAATTAAATTAAAAACTTTATTTCGAGCCAATACTCATGAAGGGTTGAAGGGGGCTTGTGGCTAAGTAATAACAGCTGCACGGGTCGATCGATCAGGTTAAGCTACGCTTGCCGCGGTTGGTCCGTGGATGGGTGACCATCTTTACATACCAAGTCCCCTCCGTGCCTCGGAAAGCACGTTAAGCCGTTGGTCCCGGCTGTCATTTGTAGATCTTTGACAGTCGTTACGGGTAGTTAGAAGCCCAAAAAGTCTGACAACCAGTCTTACCAAGGGGTATCGTGTTACCTAGTCACTAGGTTGTGGAGGTCAGATAGGCAGTCGCTCCATGTAAAATACTGGTATTCAGCTGCATCCAGTTAGACTGGAAGCCGACCCCAACATAGTTGGGAAAAGGCTAGGCAGATGATGATGACTCATGAAGGGTTAGTAACAATGTCCTCAAAACTACGTATTAGTAGAAAACACAATACGCTGACACATGTAACTGACAGCAGTGAATTATATAAGGACAGTCCACTCTGTCAGCTATCATTTTCAGAACCCTGTTGGGGCTGGCCATGACTCGTGCCACCATTGATACAGCGCGCTTGCGCATTATAGTATAAAAACAATCTACACGCGCCGCCGCAAACATCCCTGACGCACTGCAACGCCACGGCTACCCCATCAGTTTTCTGAAGGCATTATTAAATTGGATAAAGCTATAAACATGTTAATTAGTCGATCACAGAGTAGCGCTTAAAAGGGGCTTTATCATTTTGTAGCATATGATCAAATGGCAGACACATCTGACCAGTCTTAGAAGCGGTTCCAAAACTAGTTGTCAAAAATTATTGTGATGATCACAATTTTACTTACCAGGGGGTAGGCCCCTGGTAAGCTTTGAGCTGGTGGTAGGCCACCAGCTCAAAAGCAGTATTATTTTAATATTACTTCAGTGGGAGAAAGATATGGAGCTATACGTCCTGTAGAGCTTCATCTCTTTCCCACACTAAAGTTATATTAAAATAATACTGCTTTATGAGCTGGTGGTAGGCCCCCTGACCATTTTTTTAAGTGAAACCTTCTTTAGGCGCGTTGGGCATTTTTGAGATGGGAAAAAACAATTGAACTCGCGACACTGTTACCGACACCTCATTTTTGTCAACGCGATTGTGTTCTTTATTTAGATAAGGTTACGGACCAATGTTCTATACAAGTATTTTTCTTCCGCCAAGGCGATCTTGTTCAGTTTTCACTTCTGTCGGCACTCCCGGAGTGCCACTGTTTTTTTTTACCTGTGGGGGAATTACATAACACATATAAAATGACAATTGATCACAATAGGTTTCATTTTGACAGTCCACACACGTTCATTGCGTTATTTTCGTTGTTGAGCAGATGAATTTTTCAAAACTATGAAGCAATGGACTAGCAATATCCTTCAAAACTCTTGGATTATAATTGAAAATGTGCAACATAATTAGGGTGCTGTATTGTCCTGCTGCTGTCCAGCGGACTCTTCTATAAAAATAAAACGTTTACGTGTGGGTTGGGTGACCCCCGTCAGGAACGAAGTTCTTTCTCACGTATGATTTAAAATAAAAACAAAATTATTGCTGTCCCATCTTGGATTTACATTTCGATCCCGCTATCAGCTTTAACACCCTCGAAAACCATGAAAACGATACCCATGACGAAAAATATGAAAACTTTCGCAGCCGCCATCTTGGACTTATGTACATTTCAACCTCACTATCAGCTTTAACACCCTCGAAAACTGTGAAAACGACACCCATAACGAAAAATTTTTAAATTTTCAGAGCCGCCATCTTGCATTTTCAATTTTGACCAAATTCACACTTTCTCTCTCTCTCAGCATGCAGTGTACTCAGGTCAATATGTAGGTACAATTTTATCCCACGACACTGTAATCACTACTCTTTTTTTTTAATTTATCTGCCGGCGTACTCTTTCTCTCTCTTTCTTTCTCTATGAATTAGAAGAAAGAGAGTCGCAAGTATTAACACTTTTTAGCGTGATGATTTCTGAAAGTTTACAAGCCGCGTTTAAGAACTTTGTTTCAATAATATACTGCAAACAATAATTCAAATCCAGTTTACCTTCGGTAAACCTGATCTAACAATCCTTTAGTCAAGCAAAAACTTTCTTGTTAATTTTAGATAGGCCTCCAACTTAATCGTTTGCAGATTATGGCTAAAGGTAAACGTAACCTTTAACTGGAGTTTCGCGAGAAACAGTCTTGAATGATTTATTGTTGTTAAGCCTTCCTTATATGAACAGCCGAACTTCTGTGAGTTTGGTCTGACTGGATGTCTTTTCCCAAGTTTGATGGGGTCGCCTTTTAGCCCAACTCGATGCAGCTGAATACCAGTATTTTACATGGAGCGACTGCCTATCTGACCTCGACAATCCATTTACTGGGTAACACGATATCCCTTGGTAGGACTATTTGGCAGATTTTTAGACGTCTAACATCCGGGACCAACGGATAACGTACTTTCTGAAGAACGGAGGGGTCTCGATGTTGTAATGGATGGTCACCCATCCACGACCTGACCGCGGCAAGCGTAGCTTAACCTTCAATCGACCCGTGCGGCTGTTATTATTATTATTATTATATTACATGTCTTTGACACATCTCGGGACCCTGGGGTCCCGGACCTTTGGAAGGCGTACGAGGGGCCGAAGCCAACTCGCAGAGGCCCGTTAGACATTTTTAATGAAATGAGGCACCAACCGACGATTATCTCTGTCCGCACTACGTAAGTGCATCCAAGGACAACCCCCGGTTGGTGTAGGACTATTGCAGAATATGGAAACAAATCTATCGGACTATGGGTTTGGGTGGCTTAAGTTGACTGGTGACCTGGAACTATGGAAGGACTATGGCCCCTGCCTGATCAATGTTTTAAATGCACACGGATAAAATGGCAGGGAGTGACTTGCACACTCAATAATGGGCCCCCGAAAACGGTCGCTAGCACAAAGTGTCGTAACGACAAGGGGGGCAACATGTCCTGAGGTGCTTGAGGAGTGGAGAGGTATTTCACGGCTTTCAGAACAATCCCAGAGCCCGGAAGATGGTCAAGATCCCTACGAGCACTTACTGGAATACTTCCTTCCTCCGAGCACGTTTGCTCTTGCGAATCTCCACTCAAGCCGGCCAATTAAGGCAAGAATGAGATGGGAGCTCTGTTCCTCGTCAGTGTTCACTCCAGCCGGCCAATGAAGGCAAGCCAGAGGTGAGGAACAAGACTTCTCCCGGGAGATAGGGTCCGTGGGGTCGCTACTGCCCATCAGCTCGCCACACGCTGCCCTGCGGGTTTTTGTATCTCTCTTGGTCTGGCTCCTCATCCCAGACCCGTTCCGGCAAAGTAAACTCTACCGGCACAGACCTAAAGTTCGGAGCGCGCAAGCCCCACCACGACGTCAACGTAGAGATACGGCGGTGGGGCCGTATCTCTACGTTTATTATTATTATTATTTATTTATTGGATCTCCAACAGAGGCTACACAATTACATGCAAGATTACAAATACGAGGACAAATACGAGTGTGCGCTTCCAATTATGGGAGACCACATCATTCTCTTATAATCTAGGTAAAAACATTAAAGCTTGACAAAGTGAAATAATAATAATAATAAAATAAATCAAAACATAAAACTCGAAAATAATTATAAAGGAAACAAAATTAAATACAAAACAAATTAACAATAAAAACATTTTAAAAAATTGATAATAATAATAACCATAAAAGACAACAGACAAAGATAACAGTAATTAAGTCTTGGATATTATGACTTTAATATTTTTTTTGAACTTTGACATATTGCATGTAATATCCAATTCATAACGCTTCGATACTTCATTATACTGTCTACAGAGCCTTGGCAAAACGGCGAAGTGTCCGAGGTTTGTTTTGGATCCCGGCACATAGAAGAGGTTATAGTTACATTTACGCGGCAAGCGAGATGGTGCACTTATCTGTAGCTTTCCAAGAAGCTCGCTACAGTCAACAACCCCATTGAACAGTTTGTGTAGAAATGTGAGATCTAGAACCCTTCTTCCATCTGACAACGACGACATTTTATAATGCTGTAGTCTCAAGTCATAGCTACTAATTTTTTTGCGAGATGGTCTTTATAGCATAGATGGTATAGAAAACGTCTTTGTACACTTTCCAGGCGCTTAATGTAAATGTCATAGTGTGGATTCCATACCGTGCTGTTGTATTCAAGGAGTGGGCGAACTAATGTATTAAATAGATGAATTCTAGTTGAGGCTTTAGAAAATTCTTTGCTATTACGCAAGACAAATCCGAGCACCTTGAACCCTTTTGAGGTAATATTTAGTATATGCCTATCAAATTTCAGTTTTTTGTCAAACACAATTCCCAGGTCACGAACTTCGTCTACTTCTTGTAGTGTTTGCTGGTGCAATGTGTAATTGTGGGTTTGCACTGTTTTATTGCGAGAAAATTGCATACAGTGACATTTAGAAACATTAAGTGACATTTTGTTTACTCTACACCAATCTGCCATTCTATCGAGATCAGCCTGTAACAGTGCGGCATCCAAGTCTGTCACTATTGGTCTCATGATTTTGACGTCATCGGCAAACAGGTAGAAACTTGAGTGCTTGATACATAACGTAATGTCGTTAATGAAGATGTTAAAGAGGATAGGGCCTAAATGCGAGCCTTGCGGGACTCCTGATGTTGCTGGAAAGGTGTCAGAGTGGTGACCGTTGATAACCACTCTTGAATTCCTACCAACGAGGTAAGAATGGAACCATTTAAGCAATGATCCCCCTATTCCCAATTGGTTTAATTTTTTGAGAAGTATATTATGGTCAACCTTATCAAATGCTTTACTAAAGTCTGTGTATATAGTGTCTACCGGGATTCTTTTATCAAGAGACTCAGATATGGCTGAGACATAGCACATAAGGTTTGTAGAGGTTGACCTTGAATTGATAAAACCATGTTGGTGGGTTGTAATGCTTTGCTTAACATGTGCATTTAGGCTTTTAGTTACTAACTTTTCTAGTATTTTTCCGAATATGTTTAAAATAGAGATGGGTCGATAGTTGGATACTTGTTGCTTTTCTCCTGATTTAAAAATAGGGACTACTAAAGCTTCCTTCCACCTCTCAGGAAATACACCGTCCGTCATTGACTTGTTGAAAATAAGTTTAAGAGGTATAATTAGTGCTTTTGCACATCTTTTTATAAATACGGGGGGAATACCGTCACTTCCAGCACCTTTACGCTCATCCAAGGCTCTTAGCGATCGGAATATTTCTTCAGTGCCAAATTCTAGTTTACAGAATCCGGACGGGACAAGACAGCTATCAACGTGGTTTGACGCATTTACAGTCGACGAGGTATTGTAGACTTTTGCAAAGTTCTCTGCAAACAAATTACAAATTTCTTGTCCATTTGATGCTGTCCTGTTCTCGTGACACATTTCTGCTGGGTAAGTACTCTTGTTTTTCTTTTTATTCTTAATAAACGTCCAGAACATTTTTGGGTCCTTTGCAAGTGCTTCTTCCATTCTTACAATATAGTTTTTATAACAAACTTCCATAAATCTACCACACCTTGTACGCAGTGTCTCAAATGAAAGAATATCTAGAGGATTTTTATACTTTTTAATTTTAATGCGATATTTATTTTTTTCTTTCAGTAGACGTATAAGATCTCGAGAATACCACTGTGGATATTTATTGGCCAATATTGTTTTCATCGGGACATTTTGTTTGATGACGTCGTGCAGTACCTTGTAAAATACATCGATCATGTTGTCTGTTTCGGGGTGACCTTCAAACTCTTTTTCCCAGTCTACAGAATTTAGTGCTATCGTTATGTTATCGTAGTCAGCTTTAAAGAAATTTGGTTTTATTGTTGGCTTAGCTTGAAGATGGTTTGAGTTAATGGTTAAAAATATAGAAAATTCAAATGATGGGTGCAAGGGATCTTCTGAAATCAATTGACAGGTGCAACGGCTAAGGTTATTTAACGTAGTATTACAGAGGGCCAGATCCAATGTTTTAGATTTAGCATTTGGCAAGTAGTTAAACTGTTCTAAAGCATTTAAAGAAATAAAATCTAGGAAACATTTATTCACCTCGCCATTATTAGTAGGATATGGTTGTGCATGACCTGTGTTTTGCGCATCAATTTTCCAAAGTATGTTACTGAGGTTAAAGTCCCCCAAGATAAGAGTGTGATCACCGTGGTCAAGAGCACCCTGAGCAGAATTAAAGAATACTTTCATGAGGTCAGAGGTCACAGGAGGGGGTAAGTAAACGCCGCAGACACGGAATTTATGTGTTTTTGTGCCACGCGGGGCGGTTTCAATATTGATCCACAAGTCCTCACATGAACTCTCCAGATGTGACAGGCGACACGACTTAAACTTCCTGGAAACCGCTATCAAGACGCCACCACCATCACTGCGCGCACTATATCGACTAGATTCGCGATCTCGTCTGTAAATATCATACCTGTCGTCAAATAATTCGGCGTCGTAAACACTACCATTCAGCCAAGTCTCCGTAAGCACAATTATGTCATAATCTTGTAAGGACGTATTATGGTAAAAAATGTTAAGTTTCGTTTTAAGGCCACGTACATTTTGATAATAAATCCGAAGTGAACTATCGAATTTGACTACTTAACTTACAAAAACTTTCAAAAGTTTGCTTAATATTTATCCTAATTTATTTTTACGTTATAGACTTAAGTTGATCTTGGTTCGTGATAACAATGCGTTCGGATTGTTCATTCTTCTTCATGAATATTCTTCCGCTTCGCACCCAAACAAACTTATACCCAAGTGCTTTGCCACGTAGTCGGCTCGCCGCGTGTAGTGCCTTGTTATCTGCCGACAAATGTTCTACCACGTAAATCGGAACTGGGTTTTCAGTGGCGATACCAAGGTGACTCGTATTCAGCTTATTATTGGTATTGTTCTTGTTGTACTTGATAGTAGCAGCGAAAAATGTATCTCGCAGACGTGGGTTGTTGAATTTAACAAGAATAGATCTAGGTCGAGCAGACTGGGTGTCCTTTTTTGCAATCCTGGTACAGTGAGCTATGTCGGCTTCCACGATTTCACTATTAGTGATGTTGCGAAGTTGTAGCACCGTGGTGAGTAAGTTTTCTGAGCGGTTTTCGGGCACATTCTGAATTTCGAGGTTGGTGGCTCTGGAGTTCTGTTCCATAAGGTTTAGGCGGCGACTTATATCATGGATTGATGATTGTAACTGTATGTTATCTTTCTCAAGTGCCTGAATTTTGGAAGATTTTTCTTCTAATGCCAATCTCACATCTTCGTACTTTTCGTTAAAAAAGTCAAGAGAAACCCGAAAACCTGCTATTAGCTCGCTTATTTGCTTAAACTGGTTAGCTACAACATCTTTAAGCGCGCTGGCGATCTCTTGCTTTATAATTTCTCTGAGGGAACCTTTTGAGATTTCTAAAATGGTGTCGTCATTAATTAAACTCACTGTTTTATCTGTTTATTGCGAACAGTTACGTTGGATTCGGTAGGTGAGCTGTGTATTTGCTGAGCTGTTGTTTCATTATCATTATTGGAGCAATCGCCTCGTGCTGCACGGACTGGTGTATCCGTGTTATTTGTCTTTGGTAGTTTGCTCTGACAGTCAGGACATTTCCAAGTCGATTTTTTGGCCGTACCCATTGTTTTGAATTGTTTTTCGGGTACATTAGAGCACAGCAAGTCGTATCGTTGTTTACAATTACAACTTTGCAGGTAATCTTTGCTTTGAATTGTATTCATACAACCCGCACATTTGTTGGCCATTATCCTAAATAATTTGTTTCTCAGAATTAGACAAATTACAAAAATTATTTCAGAGCGTCAGGCTCGAACTCGCGACACAATCGATTTCGACTGGTAGCGGTAGCCGCTGCGCCACTTGACCGTAGAAGTATTAGTTGAAATTTGAGACCGTATTGCTCGGATTTTAGATTTCAAATATTAAAGAACGTTACAAGACTGACTCATTTGCCACACATTCCACAAATTTTTCACTGTTTACGATGATTGTTTTTAGACACTGTTTTTACAATTTTCTTGCGGCTAATCGTTATATTAGTTTGATTTGGCAAATTATTTGATGATTTAGCACTTTTAAACGTTTAATACGTAGTTAAACTGCACTTCGTACTGTGATTTTAATTTCGATGACTTCCCAGATGCCCGTCACAGAGAGCTTGAATAACACTTTCACTTGATATTAGTCCCAGAACCTTCACGTTAGTCACAAACTTAGGTAAAATTTTTCAGTATTTGTATTTTTAGAGAAATATTTAACACGGAGCTTATCAAACTTAGATGTTCACCTAGTGGCGCCATCTATCGTCTTTATATTGAATTGAAAACTTCTTTAGGCGCGTTGGGCAAGTTTGAGATAGGACTAAACCATTGATTTCGCGACACTGTGACGGAATTTAACGACACCGTGGAGTAAAAGACATCAGCGAGTTGATTACAGTGGTGTCGATTTTTTTTTCAAGTTTTCACTTCTGTCGGTACTCCCGGAGTGCCACTGTTTTTTATTTAGCCACGAATCACGACCGTTTAGTGTTACCCATTTGCTTCAAGTAGTGCTTGTCGTTTCGGCCGCTGTAGGCCTCGAGGCCCTCATATCAACACATGGTAAGGTCAGCAATGGAAGTCGATTCGCACTGTTACGTTTACATTATAGCACAAACATAATCAGCCAAAAGATTCCCACTGAAGAAAAAAAGAAAGAAAAAAACTTGTTTATTCTGCAAAAACAAAACGCCTTTTTTTTAAACTAGACATAAAATACACACAATACAAAAGTAGCCAAAAGTCTCATATTCAATCCAAAAAACTTCGACATTGTTGCTTAAATATAACACTGGTTCACTGCTGGGACACAGGCCTCCTCTCGGTGAGAGGGAGTGGGCAGCAATCCACCACGCGGGCCCAGTGTGGGTTGGGAGTTGTCTTCGAATTTTTGGTTCTTGGACATGCCGGTTTCCTCACGATGTTTTACTTCACCGTTTTGAGAGCAGTGGTGATGAAATAAGTTACACAAAGTAAAGCGCGTGTTTGAGATCGAACTTACGACCTACTCGAGTAAGACGTGGCCAATACCACTGGGCCACCACTGCTCTTACAATATAAACTTAGCGAAATTGGTACTAAGTGTTTGAAATACGCTGTTTCAGATTTTTAATTATGATATGACTTTGTGTTATTTTAATTTCAAATCTGATTTATTTTTTATATTTTCAATATCCGTGAAAAGAGCCTCCCGAGCGGCGTTAATCGATTTCGTACTGCAATACCCTACACTTACTGAAGATTCTAAAGTGATTTTCCACTAAAGTATTGATGGATATTTAATGGTGTTACGAACGTATTATCGCAACCATATTATTATGAAATACTGAGGTATTTTATCAAAGTAGCAGTTTTCATTTCTCGAGAAAAACGATTTTAATTTTTGCGTATCTGTAAGGTATTTATGGTCGTATATCAAAACAGCTCTCTACAGAGCTACAAGCAACGGCCCTGCTTATAGGGGGTTCAAACGGGTCGATTTTTGCCACACGGCTAGGCTGCATGGCGAAAATCGATTGTCGAAATGACAATTCAACTAGTGCAAGTGACAAAAATCGCAAGCCCCAAAGTTGGGTGCTATCCGACTTTTGCCGTGCGGCGACAAGCCGCATGCGGCGAGTGATTAAAATCGACCTTGTAAATGGTCAGTTGCAGGGGAACCCCCGCCGCATGAGGTGTGTTGTTCCGCTAAGTTGTCGGTACAGATCGTTTAAAAACTATGGATAAAAATAATATAATACAGTTTTTGGAGTGCTATGAAAAGCATTAGTTTCTTCGGAAATGAACAAGTCGCATGCGATTTTTGTCGACCGGTGTAAATGGAGTAGTGATTCGATGTTTACAAGCGATGCGACTGGTGATTTGCCGCACGGCTAAAACCCCCCATTAGACATGCTCGGCGAGTAGACGTAACGACAGGCTGCGGCCGATAGTTCATATATTTTTCACTCCTCTTGCTCAAAAAGTCCGTCATTGTAGCGTACCAGATTGGGGAAAAAATAGCATATCTTGCTCTAGGGGAAAAAGTAATTTTTGTCTGTAACCAACGAGCCTACAAACACGAAAGTCTTTTTTACTCCTCTTGCTCAAAAAGGCCGTCATTGTAGAGTACCAGAGCGGGGAAAAAATAGCATTTCTTGCTCTAGGGGAAAACGAAATTTCTTTTTAATTTTTGTCTTTTCCAACGAGCCTTGAAAAACGAAAAAGTCTTTATTCTTATGTATAATAATCATGATTATGGACTCGACTTATTACTGGTTCACAAAAAAAAGAAGAACATTTTATTTTTGAAAATGGAACTAAATGCGGCTATCTCTTCGGTAGAATGCGTGCATTGTGTTGTGGCTACAGAAGAAATAAAAAAAGGATTAGCGCGAAATCTTTAGAAATTTCTCTAATTACGAATTGAATTAGTGACCGTAATATAATTTACAACAGTGAAAATGTAATCATCTAGTGAGAACATCTTCACAGAGGACTGAATTTAAGTAGCCGGAAAAACATCTCGTTAAATACCCAGAATAGTACAAATTGTACATTTAAATAAAATAAAATAAACTATATAATATTGTATTGGATTATTTTATTTTTTCGCAATCGTAGTGAAAAGTAGAGTGTAACACACGGCGCTAAAACCCATTATAACTCGGTTTCTATTTACTCCCTCGCTAAAGCTCGGGAGTAAAACTACCTCGATACAATGGGTTATTTTAGCCCCTCGTATAACAATCTACTATATTCCTATGTAAAACTAGCTATTTCTACCGCACACCGGGATAAAAAGTTTCCTTAAAAATCCAGATTGAACAAATTGTATATTTTTTTAATAAACTAAACTATATAATATTGTATTGGATTATTTTATTTTATCGCAATCGTAGTGAAAATTGGAGTGTAACACACGGCGCTAAAACCCATTTTAACTCTGTTTCTATTTACTCTCTCGCTAAAGCTCGGGAGTAAAACTACCCCGATAGAATGGGTTATTTTAGGCCCTTGTATAACAATCTACGATCGTTCAAAGCTCGGTGCACTTGGCATCAAATTGCAGAGTCGCAATGACAGGCTAGTGGAGTCACATGTTCTCACAACTAGTGGAGCTAGACGCACGGTGAATACACACACCCGACAACAGTCGAATGCGACAGGTCAGCGTTAGTCTCCACTTGATAAACACCAAGCCAAGTGCAACTAGAGACTCCATATTCGCTCCCAAGATGAACAACACGACCGTCTCTCTCGAATACTCAAATATAATGAACGCTTTTTGCACGACATCTGTCGCACATAGTTTGCGCTGGCATTGTGAGGGTTAGGTGAGACCAACCTTATGGTATACCTGTATATAATGTATGGTTTCCTTAACAGGTGAATCAACAATACCACAGTATCTGTTCTAAATAAGCTCGTGCTCGAATCAGGTCAACCCGTCTGGGTCATAGTTTAAATATACTTCATGCTTTGATTTATCTTGAATTTCAATCTTATTGCATGTGTGATAGAGTTTTAATTGCTTTGGTAATAAAAAAGGTGCTATAAGTAGACGAATAAGTAAAGACTGAGATTCAAAACTGATCTGGTTTTTACAGTTTCAGTGGTTAAGTTGGTTTTCTGTAGTAATGGATTTTTACACGACTCATAATGCGAAGCATTAGAGAGTGCTCTGCGATCGAAAAATTTGTTTTGTCTCCTTTCTGCAACTGTTTTTATTGTTACACTCCTGCTAGTACATAGAACATACTTAATTTATATACCATTGTATGGATAATTTAATAGAAATTAATACTATACTTTTCAAAAATTTATTTAATTCAGCAGAAACGAAAAAAAACATTAAAAAAAATCAATCTACCTAGCCTTTTCCCAACTATTTTAGGGTCGGCTTCCAGTCTAACCGGATGCAGCAGAATACCAGTATTTTACATGGAGCGACTGCCTATCTGACCTCCACAACCCAGTAACTGGGTAATACGATACCCCTTGGTAAGACTGGTTGTTAGACTTTCGGGCTTCTGACGAAACTTCTGACTTCAAAGATCCACAAATGACAGCCAGGACCAACGACTTAACGTGCTTTCCGAAGCACGGAGGGTCTCGATATGTAGAAATGGTCACCCATCCACGGAACAACCCCGGCAAGCGTAGCTTAACCTGATGAATCGACCCGTGCATCTGTTATTACTAAGCCACAAGCTTCCCCAAACAAAAACATCGAAATAGTTTTAAAAAAAATCCCGTCTGTCAATGTATGAAACCTGAAAACATTGTAATTTGCGAGAAAATCTATTAATTGAGTCATTTCTTTTCAAAGTCTTGTTTCAGCCCTAAGAGGATCCCTATTGAAAATGTCTCTTTTATTCAAAGTAGTTTAATTATTAAAAAACTAACTAATATAATTTTCAACTTCGACCCTCTTCCGTTGCCTAGCAACCAACAAAGCAAACCTAAATAGTCTTTGACAGTACGTAAAGATTGTGAGGAGAGAAATTGTACCCATATTGATGGGTAAAAAAGTAGTCAAAACGTACTTCATGAAAAGTCGTTTAAATATTTTTATGTTTTTGAATGAGCGTTATGAGGCGTGCACTTTTGGATTTTCCAAATATTTTCCAGTTATTAGAGGAAAATTAAGGCTTCCCGTGACTCTTGTAAGGTCATTGGAGTAAGGGGAATTTTTCACTTTACATCTTTTCTTTCGAAGCAGTTTTCAGGTGTTTTCATATTAAGGAGGAAACGCCCTGGGCGTCGGGAATCACAGGCCGATTTGCAGCCACCGTAGGCGCGGGCTTGCGGGCGGCGAGCAATGGGTAGCTCGCCGTCCGATAAGGACCAAGCCCGGGTCGACGGCGCGTTGTGTTCCACGCGCGCCTCAAAGAGATGTCAGCAGAATTGACGGGGTCCGCTAGAGCCGATGCCTGCCGGGGGTGTGAAGAAAACCGAAAGGGAGATCGTGGCCCTCGGCGCCAGGGCAACCGAAGGAACACAGGGCAGGGTTTTAGGCAGTAAGAATCTGACACACCCTCTCGCTCCGCCCAGAGCGGGAGAAGTTATTTGATTATTTCCCACCCAAAAAAATGTGTTTTCAAATATATTTTTTTGGCTCGGTCGCTGTTACTTGATTTTAAACATAACTGGTAAAAGTGAAAAAAATACTTTTTTACAAAAAACACAACCGACTTCCAAATTACAAAGTGAAAAATAACTTTAATTTCGGAAGTCGGTGTCAAAAAACTAAAATACTGATCTGATCCAAAGACACCGACTTCCGAAATTAGTCGGTTGGTTTGTAATTTATCTAAGTTACAATAGCCTTATGTCAACTGCTCATCAAAAATACCCAAATCGTTATAGACGTGCCTATAATATTTGAAGAGTTCCCTCGATTTCGCCAAGATCCCATCATCAGATCGTGACCAAATGACAATGGGACCAACTTGAAAGTATACCCTTTCAAACAAAAAAAGAATTTTTCAAATTGGTCCAGCCGTCTTCTAGTAATCGGGGAATATAGGAAAAATAAAAAATATCCCGACGAATTGAGAACCTCCTCCTTTTTTTGAAATCGGTAAAAAATATGGTTGTACTAGGCTCGATGTTATTTATACGTATATTATGTGTAATTTTTTTTTTACAATTTTTTTTTGAGACTCTTGCTATGTCTTTGGTGTAGTTAGTAGGGTGAATTAATCTCTCTTACCTCAGCAATTATCAGTTAAGTAGGTTAGTTTCTGTGTTATTCATTATTTACAAAATTGTCTTTTGAACTCAATTGGTTGGTTTCCACACTTAAAATTAAGGCAATAATAATACATTAAGTCATCGTCACAGAGATACTTGTCTTGCGGCCTAGTCGGCTTTGAATTGCGGCATACCGAGTATTACTTTAAGCCCTCAATAGGTAGGTATAACTTGAATTTACGGCATCATTTAAAAGGGCTACACGGGTGCTACGGCGTAGCTGACAGCGCTACGCTTGCTACGACAGCGTAGCTCTTGCGTAGCAGATATCGATAATGTTAAATTTATTTATCTATATACATTTATACATATAGTAGGTGTGTCTGTCTGTTCGTTTGGCATGTTTTAACTGCTAAACTACAGAACCACATGTAAGTAGTAGTAGAGCGTTGTTTAAAAAAATAATGATTTTATAATTATGAATAAATATTTAAGAAAATAATTTCGAGTGGGAGAAGGTGTCATAGCTCGTCAAAATGTTAAATTTAATTTGTCTGGGGCAGAAATTACTTTGAAAATAATAAAATAATATTTTATTGACACTGAAGAAGACGGATTTTTATTAAATAAATAAGTCGGAGGACAGAAATTGCACAAAAATAAAAATTCTATAGTAAAATATAACAAAAAATTGATCAAAATGAATGATCAAATCCATTATTGATACAAAATATTTTCTTTACAATAAGCGAACGATTTCACAATAAGAAATACGCATTAAAGAAAATTATCTTCTAATAATTTAATAAAAATGTATCTCACTGAATTTTTTTGAAAAACCTTTACAAATTCACGTGAAATACATTAAAGGTAAATGCTGACTGTTAAAGGCTTTCAGTTAGTCTGGAGGTCACTTAGACACATTCTATTTATGATAAATATTTAATGGAGTTCAGATAAAAGATTTGTTTAACTTTGAACTTCTTAGGGCTGGGTTTGAAAGGTGTAAGTAGTATTTAAAACTTTTTAATTCTACGCTTGTTTGAAGATAATTTAAAGGTATTTCGAGTTATTTTTAACTTTACTTCCAAATGACTGAAAACAGAGGTCTTTTATTTGAAGGATTTGTTTTCTATAAATATTAAATTATTTTTTTCATCATTCATCATCATCTTTTCAGCCGGAAGACGTCCACTGCTGGACATAGACCTCCCGAAGCACCGCCACTTGGAGCGGTTCTGTGCTTCACGCATCCAGCGGATTCCTGCAGCCTAAACCAGGTCTATTTTTCGGATTTTTTTAAACACAGCAAGCTTTTAACTGACTTCAAGTGTCAAAGATTGGGTTTAATAAAAAAAATATCAATCTTCAAAAAAAAAACCAAGCAAAGCTCGGTCTAATATTTTTACGCGTAATGGCAAAGCATAGAGAATTTACAAAAATGTAACATCCCACACACCTGTGTATCTATAACCTATATTTACAAATAAATACTATAAATTTCTCTGAATCTCTGATAAATAAACGATAAATCATTTTTTTTCTTTTTTTTTTAATTCTATTTTAATTTGGGACTTTTATAATCGCAATGCGTATGACAGTCCCATCATACCCTAAACAAATAGTAACAAATCACATTGCTATGGATTACATTTGGGCCATAAACCTGAACAGACTCTTCGCATCATCACCATTTGGTTGAGATAGGATTTTATGAAATGTGCCTAAATCAAGTCGGTTTTAACCTCAAGGCCCCAAACACATCATTTCTATCAGACTCATATCGAACACAGTCCATCAATAGGTGATGTAAGTCTTCCACAACTCCACACTCCACACAATTAGGCGAGTTAATTTTTTTCATCATGAATGCAAACTTATTACATGGAATGTGTCCAGATCTGAGTCTATGAGCTGTAACAACCAATTTCCTACTTAAATTACTATTAAAAATCATTTTATTTCTGTAAGTAGGTTTGTACAAACCCTTTTACACGTCAATCATATTTTCATTAAAAACTAGATGAGTTCGGCGTTTCCTATCTGACTACTCTGAGAAGAAAGGCCGGAACAAACTCAGAGGTCACTGCCTCTTTTAAAATCCTAACATAATCTTGTGGTCAGAATGGTCTTTTGATGGAAGAACCACTCAGATTGAGTGGACCATCAAAATATGTTATCAAGAAAACCTTCTAAGCTACCTTCTATACCTATAGAATACTATAGCTAAACCTTCTATACCTACACACTGATACCAACTGCACGTAACCCTAAAACAGTATATTTATCAAACTGCGCAAATCATGAAAGTCGATTAAAAGGAGGCGTTACTATCTTTAGAGCTATTAGATAGGAAATGTGCTGGCAATCAGTCAAAACTGGGCTATCAATGTACAGCCGACTTACTACGAAATACGATTTCAAATTCTATTTTAGTACCTTTTTTAGTTCAAAACGTTTTTTGGGGCACCTTATAGAATGTAATAAGCATCATTATGCTTATGTTTGCTTGAGAGGAAGTGGCTTTAATCCACCACGCGGGCCCAGTGCGGGTTGGTAGATGTCACATGTCTTCGAATTTTTAGTTCTAGGACATGCCGGTTTCCTCACGATGTTTTCCTTCACCGTTTTATGAGCAGTGGTGATGAAATAATTTACACAAAATAAAGCGCCTAGCGGGGTTTGAACCTACGACCTACAACCCGTAAGTCGCGGCCGATACCAGCATGGAGCATTTAGCAGCATTTAGCATGGAGGAAATTTTACAGCGTTATTTTTTTAAGGGGTAAAAATATACCATCCCACAGTATAGCATTCACCAGAGTGCTACGGTGGTAGTATGTAAAATCGAAGGTCGCTCTTGAAGAACCATCCTATACAAGTAAGTTTAAAAATAAATAATTCAGTTTTGAAAAATGACTCCTATTACTGTTTATAACTAACACAACATTATGCCTGTAATTTCCGAAGGCTTAGGCAAAGGTGTACTTCTAGCTTATCTGAATTTCGCCAGTTATGTTTAAGTCCCATGTAACAGGGGGCGAGCCTATTGCCATCAATCGGGCATAAATCCAGACTCCGTGCTGCTACTGAGAAACTCTTGATGGAAAAACCCGACAACACTTTGCCCGACCTGGGAATCGAACCTTCAGGACCTCATGCTCAGCAGTAGCACTTATAATAATAAAATAAAAATTGTTTATTGGTAAAACAAGTACAGGTATAAACAAATTTTTGATTGGATCCTCCTTTTAGGCAGATAGTGCCTGTATTAGTAGAGTCCGCTCTTCTATAGTAAGACGTGTTATGTAAAAAGCAAAACGTATAATTTTTATGCTAATACGACCACTAGATCAACGTGGTCCAATATTTCTGTTTATTTCTACAATTAATATTAAGATACTTGTGATAGGGCACTCCCTATCATACTGGTTCAATAGTGTTACGGAACGGACTCAAACTCGCGACTTCACGCACGACATTCTAACGCCCTAGCCATTGGGTTACTATGTCTAAGAGCGTTATCACACGACGATTTGCCCACGTGTTTCTAGAGAGGCGATCTGTGAACGTAATCTCCGCGGGAACGGAGCGAGCTAATCGCGACTACGCGACATGTTCTCCGCGTTTCCACAATATTATACACACGCTTGACTTGCTCTCTTGTTCAATCACGTCAATCGCTCTTGTTAGGTTGGTTTTACAGCTATTCCGGAGACCCGCACGAGCCGCACGCACACGGGAGACCCATACGGGTAGCACCCGCAGTGCTCTGAAACGAGGGAGTTAGTACGATACGGTTGCTAGCGTTGTACGGGCTCTACCCGGAGCGGGTCGCATACGGACCAAACCGTGTCGCTGTGAAACAATGTTCCAGCGCCTCACGTGTGTCTCCGTTTCGGGAGCCCGTATGGGTCTCCCGGACATATATATATAGGGCTGCTTTGTCACCAGTCGTGATGCCGAACCTGTTCTTCCGCCTCAGTCAAGTCCAGGAGCGATCACTCTCTACTGACCGCCTACGTGCCGAGTCCCAGCTTAGGTCGATGATTCACCAAGACCTCGACCCCACCACCAGTTCCCGATCGCCGCAGGGTTTATTTGGCTCGTAGTCCTAGAAAGAAAAAAAGAAGCCAGGGTCATCCGCGCGTGAATATATTTAAGTGGATAAGCAGTTGCGCTGGTGCACACCACTCTCTCGTCTTCAAAGTCTAGATGCCGATGGACTAGGTAACCGGTACGACCGACAGGAAGTTGAGAATGCAGGAGGTTGGCCGCACATCAAACGATATAGAGATTTGACGCACGCCCTTTGAGGCACCCCACCACGTGCCTTGCTTTATCGCCACAAAAGACCGGATTCACTTGCCTATCGACATTGTCCGCCCGCTGTACCGATGAAGTCGATAAGATGTCTATTTCAGAACCGAAATGGAAGACTCTTCCTCCGCCCCCAGAAAAAAAAAGACTATTCTTATTATTATTCTCCCGGATAGCTGTGAAATCAGTCTTACGCAAACGCGGCGTACACGTTGTGCACACGTGGCATGCTCGCTACGCACATGCAGTGAGAGCGTTGAATAATCGCCTCGGTGATAACTCGCTCGCAAATCGCCAGTGTGATATTACCCTAAAACAACTCGTCCACTATAAAGCTAGAAAATTCAAAGACACGTCTAGAACAGACCAAGGTTGACTGCACTGATGACCTACCTAGTCAAAGCCTTTGCTTCATACAAACACGAGGTTCTAAAGAAAAGATGTTTCTAAGAAAGCCGCTTTAAGTGATAAGTCTCTCGCTGCAAGAGCTTTAGAGCTTTAAAGTTTACAGAAAACTCATTATGGTAACATAATTATGATATAACGTGTAGCCATGTAAAAATGGAATACATGATATAATAATAAAACTAACATGCGAGCAATCTACATAATGTAATGTGCCACACGCCAATTTTAAAACTATGTTGTTTTAGTATTCTGCCGAGTCCCCTAAGGCAGAGTCGTGATGATGCTCATAATGTCCTTTGAGGACAAAATGCATCTCCTTCTGAAGAAAATGCACTTCTTATGATACTCATTTGACAAAATCTACGTCGGCATTAATACCAGTCCCCTGGTGTTAAATTTCGATTTTTCTTGTTACACATACTCAATCGAAATTATGTTCTACGGAACTCGTAATAAGTCATAAAATTGAACGGTCATTTTCCTAAGCTCTGTACCAGCTAATATGAACTGTGGAAAGCAAACAGTACACTCTGAAAGTCCGTCAAGAAACACGAAAATGTCCCTTATAATGAATCTTGTAAGAACCATTATTACGTAACACAATTATACCGTAATCGAATTCGGACGTTTGTGTACACCGCACACATATACATCGCGTTTTAGTAACCTTTCTTATTAATGATTAAAAGTCGCCCTTAAAGCTAGTGTAATTAAGTCGAAAATCGATTATGATTAATATAAATTGTACAACCTATTGACTCGCGGGACGGCGTGCATTCGGTTTTCCGACACGTAGCCAAATTGTACTAAATTCAATCTTTCTGCTTTCAGATAGAGTTCTCTTTGGATTGTAGCAATTCAGTGGAATACCATGTTCTGTGTGTGAAGTAGTAGCCGCGGCCGAGGGCTGAAAGGGGTGCCGGCGGGTACGGGGGGAGGGGTAGGGGCAGCTAAAGCCTTTCCAGGTCTACTACGTTAGTACCGCCGCGTCTGTCGTATCGTACGCACGGATGGCGCGCACTCACACGCGCGTGCGCTTTACGATTTTTTTAAAACGTAATTTTCATCATCTCTCCTTTTCTAACAGCTTCTATGATTTTTTTATTGGTTTTTAAACTTTATTAGTTGTTTGTGAGCGCGAGTGCTGTGCCGGAGTGAGGTGTAGGTTGCACTACATTCAACGGCAGAGTTTAATAGATGTGATGCGATCGTACGTACGATTTGTATACCTACAGCGAATGTATGACCTACATACGTAGGTATGGAAACGTACAGGTGGCATATTTAAAAAGAATAGAAGGCTGAATGGAACGCGGGCCGAGTACACTTAAAATTAAAAATAGAACTGTCTAGCAAAAGCGCGGGAAACCACACACGGCGTGTAAAAAAGGCGGGAACGGTATTGTAGAAGCAAGAGAGTGCGTAAGGGAGAATGCTATCTTATTAAAATTTCAAGTAGAATTTAAAATGGAAATTGTTCTGTAATCCTGCCAGCTTCTGAACCGGGCTGAAGGGAAATTGGGAATTAAAATATTAAGTAGGAACCTGTTATTGTTAAGTTTATGATGAAGATGAGGTACTATTTAATTCTGTGGCCTCAAGTTCTATACAGGGTGTTTTTTTATCGTTAATCTTCTTGAAGTGCAGAATTTCTTATTCGGGGCACGATTTAATATCTGAAGTAGTCAACTTTACAAATAAAAAATGTATTTAATGTAGAGTGTACATAATATTATGTATAAGGAAGTAAATAAAGTAAAAAGTTTATTTCCAATTCAAGGCTCTTGGTAGTATCACAATAATGCTAAATATTTGTTGCTGTCAGCATTTTAGGTATACATATTTTTTGGAATAGGTATATGAAGTCTACTTATTTTAGAGTAGTTTTTGTCCATTGATAACTTTGACCGTTTTTGTCTGTTAGGTAGTATTTCACCTATGACCAGAATCACCATGATTGACAATCAGACTGGTGATAATATCAGAATGGTTTTATTTGCCCAAAAGTCTGACAATCAGTCTTACCAAGAGGTATGTCAGATAGGCAGTCACTCCATTTAAAATACTGGTATTCAGCTGCATCCAGTTAGACTAGAAGCCGACCCAAACATAGTTGAGAAAAGGCTAGGCAGATTGATTGGTTTTATTTGAGAGAATAGAGTACTGCTCATTTTCTAGAATCAAATCAAAATCTTGACTTCTCACGACCCCCAGGGGAAAAAGGGGTAGAAATGGGGAGTCTTGTGATATGAACTATACAGGGTGTATTTTTATATTTCTCAGCAAATCATAAAATTTGTCTGAAGACTAAAATTTCACAAAATTGAAGGCTTTCCGTTATAAATATTAATAGGTATTCTGTTTGACCCACCAATTTATGTCAAGCGTGGCTTGAAGAGTACTCTGGCGTTAATTGCTATTATGCTTGATGAGTTAATGAATCATTAACTTAATGATCAGTATACAATCTGCTATTGCTATGTTATTTTCAGTATATTATTTGTTGAATATTCGTTTTTACATTTCGCTAGCTATCGAAGTTATGTAATCTTTCTATTTTTGTTTTCAAAGCTAATCCAAAACCTTTTCGAGTGTGGTGTTTTATAATCATGGGAAAGAGTATGTTTTTAAACATGTTTATGTAAAAAAAAAACATGTTAATATTAAAGTAACCTTTGTGGTGACATCTAAGTAAAAACTATTTTAATAAGCTGTCACTCTGTCTATTTGTTTGTAATGCATAGCTCAGCTATAAAAATAAACTTATTAAAACTACTATAAAATATACCATCACGCCAGCATTCCCCAAAGGTTTAGGCAGAGGTGTATCACTAGGTATAGTACACCTACATTTCGCCAGTTATGTTTAAGTCCCATGTAATAGGGGGCGAGCCTATTGCAATTTATTACTAGAAAATATTGAGAGATATGGCAAAAAAATAAGACGAAATGCCACCAAAAGTAGATAAAGTATTCATTAAAATCTAATTTCCATTGCAATATCTAGATAAATAAAATAAATAGCGAATGTCAATAAAATTATTGACTCATCTACTCAAACATAAGTGCTACACTAATATCGTCCCTTTACGCAAGCCCACCTCTAGTTTACTAATACTAGAGGTGATCCTCAACATGTACACATAAAAAGGGGAGACATAAATATTATTTTTACTACGACATTTTACGACAGAATTTATCGAGATATACATTAAATGTCGTAGCAAAGGTCTACGAAAGTTCGTAGCTATTTCGTAGCTGTTCCGTAGCGCGCTACGGAGTGTGTAATTGGGTATAGTTGTTTATTATTAGTAAAAGTGTGTATGAGTTTTATTATTTTGTGTATTATTTATGAATCTATTTATGTATACAAAATGTGACGTACTAAGAGATAGGCCTGAGGGCCTACCACAAGCTCATAAAGTAGTATTATTTTAATAATACTTCAGTGTGGAAAAGAGATGAAGCTCTACAGGACGTATAGCTCCATCTCTTTCTCCCACTGAAGTAATATTAAAATAATACTTCTTTTGAGCTGGTGGTAGGCCCCCTGAACATCTCAATAAGAATATTATGAAAGTCCATACAAATTGTAAACTAAAGTCGCCTTTCGTGTCTGTCTGTGTTACAGAGTTTTTCTTCTAAACTACGCAACCGATTTTGATGCAGTTTTAACTATCATATAGGGAATTTATTTTGGAAGGTTTGCGTGTATAATAAATTGATATTAAACTTACATATAATATAGAAATCCCGATTTTTGTCGAGTCGTAAAAACCGAGCAAAGCAGTCTTGTGTTCTGTAATGTAGTATAATTCGTATAATTCCTAAAAGATACGCAAAATATAAAGTGATAGAAGATGACTTAAGTCCATGTTCGGCATATATTGGATAAGTTAGGAGTGGATTATACCGTGGATTGGACGATTGGCGCCTCAATTAGTTAACTGGTTCCCATCTACTATCTCGTTTAGATGATTTTGACGATTTTCAGGGGACATGATCTTGATTTTCTTTCCTTTGCGTTATTGTAATCTCTATTATTGTGTTACAAATTTTTGTGGATATTTTTTCTAAGTAAATTTCAAACTCGCTCATTTGGCCTCAAAAAAAATACAACTCAATTTATAACGGCAACGCAATTTTAGGTGAAAAGCAATTTGCTGTGTTTAAAAACTTCAGTGAATTATTTTATTTATTCAACACAGTTTCAGACGCGTTTAATTAGTGCAATTTACATTTTTAGAGTGTTCAAATAATTTATTATACTTAAAGTGTTAGTATAAACCTATTTACAGAAATAAAATCATTTATCATTTATGAACGACCCTGAAATTACCGACAAAAACGTCACTACCAACAAAAAAAAAAATCAGTGGCACTCCGGGAGTGCCGACAGAAGTGAACAATTGAACAATTCAAAAAAATACTTCCAAAAACTTTAAAGTAATATATTTACAAAAATAAGGTGTCGGTAACGGTGTCGCGAGTTCAATTGTTTTTTCCCATCTCAAAAATGCCCAACGCGCCTAAAGAAGTTTTCACTTCAAAAAATCGTAACGTGAAAGATTATTGATCTGTCGACTTATATGATACTCGTGGCATGCCGATAATACCTAGAACTTCTTTCAGGTAAAAATTTACCCGGAATGCATGAATATCTTAACCGAACACTACCCGAGGGAGTGATACTAACCACCGTCGATTTCCACCACGCATTGATTACGTAAAAATGGTAAAAACGGTTACCATGTTCCGATTTCGCTATCGAGATGTGTATTCATGATTCGGAATAAGGAAGTTCTTTTAGAATTTATACTTTTTAAATCGTTTCGTGATTGTTGGGGGGAGTTTAGAAATAAAAAGGTTTTTTTTTATTTATTTAAGTCAGACGCAGTATCTATGTTAGTATACCTACTTAAAAGTTATGTTTAAAATACATGCCACAATAATAATTCTATTATTACTAAAATAAATAACTAAAGTAAAATCAAATCTTTATATATATAATTCTTCTGTGAGTGTGTATGTCACTGAACTTCTCTCAAACGACTGGACCGATTTTGATGAAATTTTTTGTGTGTGTTCAAGGGGATCTGGGAATGGTTTAGGTTCACAATTTTGTCCGCTGGACAATGTTTTGACAGGACAACGTCTGTCGGGTCCGCTAGTTGTAAAATAAATTAATAAGTTTATCGCAATCATCTTTAAATTCATTAAAATTAATGTCAATTAAAATCAAGAAATTCATTACAATATTAAGTGTGATGGATTTTTTTACAACGTAAGTAATCGTAGACAATTTATTTTGGTATAGTGTATTTTTCGTGTGGGAAAGCAAAGTTAAAGTTTTTTTTTTTTTTTCAAAAGTCTTTAACGCTATCCTTATGACTAAAACAATAAAAGGCTTAATATATAGGTCAATATTTAAATACTCTTACTTCTAAACTAGATGTACGTTCCTGTGACTTAGGAGTCAGTGATTTTCCGTAGCAATAAAGCCATAATATTTGTATTAATTTAACAATAAATGCTAGAAAAGAAAAAGTAATTATAATTTACAAGCTGCGCCCCGCGTTTTCACCCGCATAAGTCTCTATCCTGTGAGAATATTGGGATAAAAAGTATCCTATGTCCTAACCCCAGTCATGGTCTTCTCATGTACCAAATTTTATCCAAATCCGTTCAGCCGTTTTAGCGTAAAATTATTACAAACAGAGTACAAACAAATTCACTTTCGCATTTATAATAAATAGAAGGATAAAAAGAAAAACGAAAAATGTTTTTAAAGCGTTTGATGTAGTGTGTAAGAATAAGGTGTGTGTGTGTAGTGGTAAGTATAGGGTGTGGGTGTGTATTTATAGTTTTTTTAGATCACTGTAAATTACCCAGCACAAGATCCTCAGTGCTATCATAAGTGAATGTTTTTGCGATAAATATCAGTGTTAACGGTGAAAGGAGAAACCCAGATGCACCTTCACTAGTCAGTCAGATCTTGAAGAATCATGAGAATTATTGGTCTTTGAGCTGGATACATAGTTAATCCTAAGTAAAATGCAGGTCAAATAGACAAACGTTAAGGTAGGTAAAATAAAACCAGTCTTTTATCAGCCCAGATATTTTTGTTGTATTTTCGTAATAAGTACCAACATAAGATATATTACTTTTATCTTACCCCAAACAAATCCTCCATGAAACTTATAAATAAACACAGCCTACATCGAAAACTCCGATACTCAATACATCTTAGATGCCTGAAAAACCTATCCCTTTTTACGTATCCTGTTAAAAGTATCGAGACTTTTCCAATATGTAGTTTTGCTCGGGAACCAATCGAAATAAATCACTATATCACGATTGTCTCGGAGTCGGTCGTACCGAATAATCGAATCGTTTTGTACAATCGATTCGATGCAAGGGCATTGCGTAATCGATAGCAGACACAATGACGCTTATATTTTTATGTGTTCTGTTTTCAAATGGTTAGTTTTTTAATACAGTTCTTTTTTTCAAATACGTTTTTGAAGTGAAAACTTTTAGCGCGTTGGGCATTTTTGAGATGGGACTAAACCATTAATTTCGCGACACCATGACGACACCTCAGTTTTGTAAACGCGATTATGCTCTTTATTTATATTACGTTACGGACCAATGTTCTAAACAAGTATTTTTCTTCCACCAAGGCGATCTTGTTCAAGTTTTCACTTCTGTCGGCACTCCCGGAGTGCCACAACTTTTTGGATTTGTGCCCGGTTTATGGTAATAGGCTGGCCCCATATTACATGGGACTTAAACGTAACTGGCGAAATGTGGGTGTTAGAAATGTATACCTCTGCCTAACCTTTTGGGGAACACAGGCGTGATGTTATATTGTTAAAATGTTGGTAGAATGTAATAAATTTGTGTGATTTACATTTTAAAGGGCAAATGAAGGCGATAAATCATAGTGTGTAGGTGGAAACAAAAACACAATATAATTTTAGGTTCTCAGTCGTTCAGAAATTTGATATGAATTATTAGCCTGTAGGCTTGAAGACTGTGGGTGGGTTCATTAAAATTACGTAGTCCAGTATTCAATGTTTAATCATCGATTTACTGTGTTATTATAGTGCTGTTGAATGGTAAATGTCACGGCTTGTTTTTAACATAACTGTCATTAGCAGTAGAATTCCTGAAGTTTACATGTAGAAAGAAAGAAAGAAAGAAAAGTATTTATTGAGACTCGCACAGGAAATCACAAAATAAACTAAAACACACTCATAAAAAACATTTTACAAAAAATAATTAAATTTATTAAGAAATTAAAGTTATTTTTCACTTTGTAGTGTTTTTGGAAGTCGGTTGTTTTTTTTTTTGTAAAAAAAAATATTTTTCACTTTTTAGTTGTGGTACCTACCGCACACAAATTCGAAGGCCAAAAGGCTATCTCAGCATGTTGCTGCGACATATCACGACACACGATTTTTCTCATGTGGTAGGCAGGAACAATAGAACGGCAGGAACAACAGAACGCCACTCGCTGCGTTTCTCATACTCATACTCTCATACTCTCTTGCATCATAAAATTTCATCATACGTTAAAAAACATTTATCCAAGCCCAAAATAGAGGTAAAAAAAAAATATATATTCTAAATTCAAAACACACCTTCAATAAAAAAAGCCGCGAAATTTAAAAACGAACCCCGCAAACAGTTTAAATCATGAGGATTGAGCGATGTATTTATTACGGAGATCGTTTGGCTCACGGGAGGGTTACCTTTGCCTCGGTCAGTGCGTGCCTTGACCGGAAGTCGGCCATATTTTATTTATAGCAACGTGTACCGGTCGGCGGGAAAAATAGCAGCGAAGACCTTTTATGTTTATTGATTTTGAATATGAAGGTTGCTGGGATGTGGGCAGGCTTGGTAAACAGTTTAAGTTGCCTTTGGGGGTATAACTATTGTGTTTTAGATTAGTTGTAAAAATATTTTGTGTTTGAATTTCTAAATACTCTATAATATTACTTGAATGTGAGAATTTTAGGCTTAGACAGTAGATTTGTAGATCATTTTGTTAAGTACCTGGTACTTATTGACAGACCTACAATGGTGCCGATTCCCTTGTTCACAAACTAAACTAAATTTAAATTCAGTGCATCTTTTTCTTTCTATTTCATTAAGAAAAGGACAGAAGAAAATTTTTAGTTTAGTCCTGTCAAATTAATCAGCGCTTGAAGTAAATTGACGTAATTTTAGTAGGCAAGTTTTTAATCACGTCTAAACTTGTATGGAGTAGTGACAGGCGCTGATTAATTAAAACTTAAATTTAGTTTAGTTTGTGAACAAGAGAATCGGTACCATTGTCCCACACCTATTAATACCTTACTTAATTTAAAAACTTTGTAAAAACCATTTATTTTTAAAAGAGTAACCATGGAGTCTCTTGCCGGCTCTTCTCCAAAGGAAACGACCACTTGGAATCGTGCACCTAGCTTCTGACGTTTTTTAAGTGCCCATGTACGAGTAGGTTTATGTAAAATAAAATATTTTGATTTGATGATTTTTACCAGACTAAAGCGAAAAGGAAGTAAAAAGGAGGGTTATGATTTTGATTAATATAATAAAGGCTCTCTAAATATTCTCTATAATAAAGGCTCTCTTTAATATTCTCTACAATAAAAGCTCTCTAAATATTTTCTATAATAAAAGTTCTCTAAATATTCTCTATAGTAACTAACGGCTCTCTAAATTATTCTCTTTAGTAAAAGCTCTCTAAATATTCTCTACAATAACGGCTCTCTAATTATTCTCTATTATAAAAGCTTTCTAAACATTCTCTATAATAAATCTAATAAAGGCAGGCTGTCATTAGTAGATCTTCGATAGTCGTTACAGCTAGTAAGAAGCCCCAAAGTCTGACAACATGTCTTACCAAGGGGTATCTTGCTACCCAGTTACTAGGTTATGGAGGTCAGATAGACTGCCGCTCCATGTAAAATACTGGTATTTAACACAAGCATTTACATTTTCATCTACACTTCTATTGCTGATTAATTATTAATATTATAAAGAGGTAAAATACGTGAGTGTGTATGTAGGAGGTAATCTTTGAAACTACTGAACCGATTTTGAAAATTCTTATTTTATGTTAAAACGGGAAATATCACGTAAAGGAAGTCCCGGGCAAAAGTTAACAGTTAATATTGGTAATCGTAGTGAATTTGGGTCAATTTTAAGTCAGATTTCTAAGTAAGATTATTCATAAAGCAGCTGTCAAAACGTCAAAATGATTCCCCAGATAGTCTGGCGATTGAAAAATTTGTGATCGAAAGCAAAATAAATCATAAATTAAAGTGAAGTCAATGTAAAAATCAATTTTCGTAGTCAAATATAATCGTAGATTGAGAATAGCTACATTGAAAGGCACATTACAATTTATTATACTTTAATTTTATAAAGTTACTAGCTTTTGCCCACGACTCGCTCTGCTTATAAATAAAAATAAAATAAAAATACTTTATTTCAGACCTTGATCCATATGATGTTAGTAATACACACTACTTATAAGCTATGTTAGTAACAAACGAAAAACAATATTTAATTCATATATCTGCTGCACTCACCAGTCGCACCGGGTACATGTACATGTACACGTACCCAATGCGCCATAATGGTGCAGCATGGCTTATTACTAATGACCTTCAGAATGTCATTGCCGCTCCCACGCACTCTGCGCATCATAGAAGCAGTCTTCTTACGCAAAATGGTACTGACACCGTCAGTACGTGCTTCCGCGAACATTCCTGACGCGCTACAGTAACGTGGGAGCCCCAACAACATCCTGAAAGTATTATTATACTGAACTCTGAGGGCGTTGTATGCCCTCTGCGTATATCGATCCACGTGTACAATGATTGACAGAAAGCCTTGAAAAGAGTTATTTTTACTTCTGGTGTACAACGTGCGAACCTGCGGGCCAACATATTGCATCGGACAGCCAACGCCCTCCGTTCTCTTTCCATATCAGCATCATCTTTTAAGTCCTCCGTAACTATGTGCCCCAAATACTTAAAATCTAGCACTCTTTCAAGGGCCACACCCCTTAACAATAACTTAACCGGTGGAATATTATGTGCTAGTTTTTTATGCTTCGCCCTAAACACAAGCAGTTTGCTTTTTTGCACTTTGTATACAAGTCCGTGCGCTTCTGCATAGGACTCACAGACTGCCAACAACTTCCTGACGGACTCAGCAGCACCATGTCGTCCGCGTAACTAATACTATTGACACACAGTCCGTCAATAGAACAACCATCAAAAGTGCTACCGAGCTCGACAATCAGTTGGTTAACAACATACAGGTTGAAAAGCGCTGGACCTTATAAGAGCATTAAAAAAAAAAACATATACACCTACAAGGGCACTTATGAAACGTCAGAAGCTAGGTGCACGGTTCCAATTGGTCGCTTTCTATGGAGAAGAGCCGGCAAGAAACTCCACGGTTACTCTTTTAAAAATAAATGGTTTCTACAATGTTTTTAAATTACAGTGTTAATAGATATGAGAGGACAAAGTACCAGGTACTTAGTAAAATAGAAAATGGTCCACAAGTCTACAGCCTACAAAGTTCTTACATTCACAAAATCTAAAAGAAAATAACCTATATAAAAGATAAACAAAATAATAAAAATAAGGACCTATTTAAACCATTCATTCTGAAAGTGGGCAACGTCGCAAATAGCTGTCAAATATTTCGCTGTTTTGATTAATTTGGCAATATTACTGTTTAGAAATATGAAATATCGCTAACTAGTGAACTAGAATATTAATAATGAATGCCTTATAACCTTCCTCAAAAATTGGGCTCCCAAACGAATTTTTTAATCTATTGCATAGCTTTTATCGCGGGCTTTGAGCGCGGCGACCGAACCAAGAAATTCCCTGACACCCCCCACTCCGCCTACCATGTAATGACGGTTCCCATGACAACGTGATGTTGTTATGGGAACGCAATTTTTGTTTTATGTCATCACGTCATCATCCCAAGTGTAGCGTTGACAAATAGGAAGTATGGAGGTTACAAATGCTATGCAATAGCTTTACCGCGGCAGTCCCCGAGTGCCACACGTTTTTTTTTTAAATTCTACTGGTAATTCCACAGATTAGCGCGTTCAAACAAACAAACGAACTCTTCAGCTTTATAATAATTACTATGTATCAGTACAGACTTTGCATAGGTATAATTAAAATTTCTAATTCAATGAAGGCATAGGTCATAAGTCCGCGACGTCATTTAGCACTTAACTAGCCCCACGGTCAACTACGAAAAGCAGTTAAGACATTATTAATACAAAATTCAACTTAGAAATAATTTGTTGAACAAAACTTTGATATTCCACCCGACTTAGCACTTAAGTTCACTAAGATCTATCAATTTGAGGTGAAAACTAAATTATAATTTTATGCGAAATCCTGAGAAATTAAACGTTTTCGCTTTATGATATAGGGTTGGCATTAAATTCGTAATTAATAAAGCTTGTTTTGAGAAATGGAATAGTTATATTAAACAAAACCTGGCCATATAATATTTATAACTATTACTCTCTTGCATTTTAGCAAGCTGCCAGCTTATTTTAATTTAATTTTTTAATTGTTTTATTTTATTTTTTATTACGGCCGCTTTTAATGTTCTGCATCGTTCTAACTTGTATAATTTCAACATGAATGGTGTAACCAATATTTTGTAACCATTATCCTGATTTAAAAGAGTGCCCGTGGAGTTTCTTGCCCGTTCTTCTCCACTACACTTACCTACTAAACTTTGAAATGGGCAAATAGCTTCATATTTCTGACTCCTTGACAATTCAAAATTGTCTGTAATTGGTTTATTTGGAATAAATGCTTTGAGTTTATAATATTTTAAATTACTCTACTCCTGTGTTACTCCTCACTTTATCTTACACTAGCTTTTGCCTGCGACTTCGCCCGCGTGTATGTCGAAAATTATCTCACGGGAACGTACTACCTGGATAAAAAGCATCCTATGTGCTAATCTAGGTTGTAAACTTTCTGTGTGTCAAATTTCATTCCAATCAGTTCAGCCGTTTTCGCGTCATTAAGTAACAAACATCCAAACACACTAACATATAAACTTTCACATTTATAATATTTTGTAGTAGGATTCTAAATAAAACAGAAAATGAATAATATTACAACAATAATATTGTAAAAAAGATCGTAACATTTTTACCATGGTAGATGGAGAAAACTTTTCTATTAGTCATCATCTTGGTAGTCACCCCCTTTCTTAGCCATATTATCTTTACCCAACAAAATAGCCACCCTTTAAAACAATACTCCCGAAACTGCCCTCCAAATTATTACTTCGAAACTGACAGCCCTATTCAAAAACTCAGTTATGGCTTTAGCCTGCTAATTGCTAAAGTTGATCTTGATGCTCAAAAGAAATCGTCTAGCTCCCCGACTATGTCTTGAACGTTTGCAAGACAAGTGCCGCTTTGGCAGACCGGAACTTTATTATTTTCTTCTATTAATTTTTGAACAAGCTGCGCTGTTGGTTCTGATTGTGTTAGTAAGGAAAAACTGAGTTTATAGTGTTGCATTCGGAAATTATAATATTGTTTGTAGTGCTATGTTTCTTTAATAAAAAAAAAACTTGTTCTTGATGCTCAAAAGAAATCCTCTAACTATCCGACTTTGTCTTAAACGTTTTCATGACAAGTACCGCTTTGGCAGGCCGAGACTTTATTATTTTCTTTGTTAGTTTTTACTTAACTTGAATAAACTGAGCTGTTGGTTCTGGTTATGTTATTGAGGAAAAACTGAGTTTTCGGTTTTGAGTGTCACATATACTATTAGGGTATCATATATTTTTATTGTTCATAAAGTTGATCTTGAGGCTCAAAAGAAATCATCTAGCTCCCCGACTATGTCTTGTACGTTTTTATGAAAAACTTTTTACAAAAAAAAAAACAACCGACCTCCAAAAAAAAACACTACTAAGTGAAAAATAACTTTAATTTCGGAAGTCGGTGTCTTGTGTTTTGTATTTTCGTTTTTTGCCACCGACTTCCGAAATTAAAGTTATTTTTCACTTAGTAGTGTTTTTTTTTGGAGGTCGGTTGTTTTTTTTTGTAAAAAGTTTTTATTTTTCACTTTTTAGTTGTGGTACCTACCCCACACACATTCAAATACCACTACCTGCTACCAGTGACAGAAACTTATCATATCATCTACATACTAAGTGGGAAAAAAATACGTATTTTGTAGCTAACTCAAAAACTATCAAAGCAAAGTTAATAAAATTTATATGGGACCAATTCGAGAGCACACCCTTTCAAACAAAAAAATAATTTACAAAATCGGTCCACAATTGACGGAGAAATCGATGGACATACATAAAAAAAAAACAAAAAAAAAAAACATACGCGACGAACATATAACCTCCTCCTTTTTGGAAGTCGGTTAAAAAGCAGCCGCTTTGGCCGACCGAAAGACTTTGTAAGTCCACGTTCGCACGGACGTAAAAATATCGCGGCGGGATTTTATCGCGTACTGGATTTTCAACTCTCAGTGTTAAGCCGAGCGTTGTAAATGCAGTACGTCGAAAAGACACAAGGTTGGATTTTCAACCCTCAGCGCTAAGCAGAGGGTTGAAAATAAAGTGCGCAAAAAATCGCCGCGGGAGAAATCGCCCGAGGCGGACCTGGGCTTAGTTTCTTTGTTAATCTTTATTAAAGTTTGAACAAGCTGAGCTATAGTCTTGGTTGTGTAATTTAGGAAAAGCAGAGTTGTAAGTTTTTGTTGTATTTATTTAACAATCATTTTGTTGTAATAAGTACAGAGTCGTCAATTTGGGTACTTCGAAATTATCTTGGGATATAATTTTGTCTGGCCATGCCACATTTAAAACACAAAATCACAAAGCTATAAATATGTCTATAAAAACAGTCAAACCGTGAACTCGTCGAAAAAAAATAGCGTCCAACTATTGGCCGCTAAATGCACGCACACTAGAAAAGCTAATGACGTGGCGCGAGTGTAAGACGTAGCTGTCACGCACACCAGCATAACAAAGTTGGCTTGTTTATTTTAGTTATTTTGCAGTGCGACACTCTATCTAGAAATATAAAATAATAATCAAAGCCAAATCACAATTTCTAATAAAAATAAAAATTGTACAAAACATAATCCCCACTCATTAGCCAAACTTGGCAACTCGTAAATCACGTCTTATTACTAAAAAACGAGACATTATTAAAAGAACAATCTCCAAAGCCAAGACTTTCGAATAAAAATGAAAGCAAAAATCTTTCTAAGAATTACAATTAAAATAAATTATCACATCTCAACGCGAAACAAAAGGGAATGAATGAGAAAAAAAAATCTTGGCCCATTTAATGAAATTTCGACGAAAATAGAAGAAGTTTTCGGAGTAGGTAGAAAAGTAATATGCGTTAGGATTTCGAACAAAAGTTAAATAACGTATTAAGAATTCAATTTGTTTAATGCCCTCTTAACTTTAGGCCGCTTACACACAGGCTGAGTTTAAACTTTTTATAATCTCTGGCACAAGAATTATGGGTCCTGCCTGAATGGTTTATGGATGAGAACATTATGGAACTATGTTTGGAGAATAAACTTTTTGAAGTTACTTTTTTATTTATGAGAGTGATAGAGACATTGTTTTCACATTTTATTAAGTTAAATCATTTTAGTACTTTTTCTTTTTTTTTGTTTATATTAATTTAAATGTCATCTTCATTACCTTTCTTCCAGATTTTAATAAATACAAATATTTATTACAAATTATTATACAATAAAAAAATCAGCGGAAGTTCCGTGCGTTTCAAGTCAATTATGTACCTATGAGTTAAGTGGGCGACGAATAAAATCAATACATATCATTAAAAATTAAGTAGAAAAAAAAATTGATGTAATATTTTAAAAAGTGTAATGTGAAAAGTGTCAGATGCCAGAAGAAAAGGACATCTGCGATGATAATGAAAGAAAAACGGTTCGGGGTGAAAAAGAGACCGAAACATCTATTCAAGTGCAAAAACAGAGCGAGATAGGAAGAGAAACAAGTGAATGCCAGTTACTATTCGAAAATCAAAATTCTGAATTTAAAAAATACAGTTCATCACACGCGTCAATTCTAAATCCGATTTCGCACGTTCCAAAATTTAATACTAAAATCACGCGGCCACCAAAATTGGTTTCTCGAATTCGGCCATTTGCAAAATCAAGTGTGTTATCAAAAGTGAGTTGTTATTTCGGTTTATCCTCGTCGATGTCTCGTGGGTGTCTCAGGTTGAGTGGAATATGGTCCGTGGTGGGAGTGGTGGTACTGTTGGTGGCATGGGTGGGGGGAAGCGAGTTCCCCGAGAGGGAATGCTGCGATCCTGTGTACCCCCCGAACACGGCAACGACAGCGGCTGCACCAATTACGCCTCCAATACCCAAGCTAGCAGGTCAGTGTTTTTTTTCGATTTTGTTTAAATAATGATGTGTTATTTTATAGAAAATATCATCTGCTGGGCTAAATATGTCTTTGTATTTAGTATACAGGATGTTTTTTTGAGATATGACTTCAGGAATTCCAAACTATCGAATCGAAATTTAAAAAGAAGTCATATGAGCTTGATTTTGTTTTAGATAATTTTTAAACTAAATTTCAGATATTGAAATTCAACCTGTATGGTTTATAATTTATGTAATAAAAAGGAAATGCTGTTCATTAGAAAGATTTGGCAAATTTTTGTTTAAAAATGTTAGTAACTGTCCGAATCCGGTTTTTACAGAAAGAAAATTTTTGAAGTTGCCTAGGAAATTGGAAAATTCGAGAAAATACTGAAAGTGTGATTTTTCTATACATTGAAATTTTGCAAGCACAACGTCTGTTGGGGTCAGCTAGTATGTCATAAATTGTCGGCGATTTAAGAGCGTGCGTTCTAAAAGTGGGCAACGTTGCAAATAGATGTTAAATATTTCGCGGTTTTGATTAATTTCGCAATATTATTGTATGGAAATATGAAATGTGGCTAACTAGCGAACTAAAATATTGATTATAAAATGCAATAATTAATATCGTAACACCGAGTATTTAGTTTTAGATATAAAAAAGTATTTGGAAACTTTACAAATGCCTTTTTACACCTACAACGGTTACAACATCAAGTTCAGTGTTATAATTGCAATTCATTAGTAATATTCTAGTTCACTAGTTAGCGAAATTTCATATTTCCATACAGTAATATTGCCAAATTAATCAAAACAGGTGAATATTTGACAGCTATTTGCGACACTGCTAACTTTTAGAATAAACGCTCTTAACGTATCTAAAAATAACATAAATGACGAACACGTTCAATATAGATATTTACGTGATTTTACTGAAATTTCTACTCCAGGGAAGTGTTACAGTATAAAGAGTTTGTTTTCATTAATATTTTTCTTTAGTAGTAAACATAAAATCATTATATTCAGTCTTATTTACAAATTGTGTTTATGTTATACTGCGGCAAAAAAAGACGTGTTTTAACGGTTCGGTCGATATTATAATGTGTTTCAAAGTAATTAAAACAAGTAATTACTCTAGTTGTTTTTGTTTAAGAGTTAAATATAAAGTGAAAAGCAGTAAACCGGTGTTTTATGGTACAGTAGACGACACGTCGTTGGTAACAATTTGACCTTAAGCTTGTGGCGACATCTATATCATCACATGTACTACGCATCACACTGACTTCCGGCAAAATCCTGCATCGCGCAAGTAGAGTTTATAATGCGACTAGCATATACAGAGCGGCAGGGACATCGACGCGAAAACTGTTACCATGGATTCAGTACATGATTCTAAATCCCCCTGCGTTGAAATTTCTTGTCGGTTATTTTTAAAAAAATCTGCTGTTCCATACATTTTGACCACGTAGGTATTGCACTTTTCTATGGAACAGCAGATTTTTTTGTTCAGAATCATGTACTAAATCTATGGTAACAGTATTCGCGTCGATGTCCCTGCCACCCTGTATACAACGTCCCGACTACAACCGTTGGACAGTAGCCTACCAGACACAATACCCGTAGGATATAGGTATTATCCGTAAGATACTAGCCCTGGAATAATTTCCAGTACTTATACACGTTAAGCCGGTAGTCCTGGCTGTCATTCGTAGATCTTTGACAGTCGTTATTCAGAAGCCCAAAAGTCTGACAGCCAGTCTTACCAAGAGGTATGACGGTGTGATGGTGTTACCCAGTAACTAGGTTGTGGAGGTCATGTAAGCAGTCGCTCCTTGTTAAATACTGGTATTCAGCTGCATCCGGTTAGACTGGAAGCTGACCCCAACATAATTGGGAAAAGGCTAGGCAGATTGATTGAAATAACAAGTTGTTATATTTTTATGATTGCCTAAAAGTTCAGGAGATGTCATCTAAATGAGTGCAATTTAGAGCAAGTGATTAAAATTGGTCGTATTCAGTTGCATCTGGTTAGACTGGAAGCTGACCCCAACATAGTTGGAAAAAGGGTTTGCAGTTTTGAGTCGTGTGATAAAAAAGTTTGTTTGACACAATAATCAAAACATGGGAATCTTTTTTAGACATCGCCCGTGCTACTGGGACAAAAAAGGTCAGGTTTAAATATACACGAACTCAATCCTTTATAACCGAAATAAAAGCCCAATTTCTATATTAGGACTCCTTTTACGACAACAGCGTATGGATAAAATATAAATCCACTAACAGGAACATCGGGAAAGTTGATATTTTCCATTTCCCTGCACAAACTGTGATCCTCTTGAAAAAATTCCGGAATATTGGGATTTTATATTTATTTAGATAAAACAAGCAAATATTTTTGTGCTTGTATTTCTCGAATGAGTAAACAGAGGTATTTCAGTACCAAACATCCACATCTAGCCTAGTAGTTTCGCTATTAACAGAGGTTAGGCAGAGGGATCTGTCAGACTCTTACTGACTAAAACCACCCCGGTGTTCCCTCGCATACTTGCATCGAGGGACTGTGAGTGCAGTTGCGTTTTTTGCTGCCCCGGACTGGTGAAGGCCCGCGCTCTGCCCGTCTCGTGTTGAAACTACCCCCGTAACGTCTTAGAGCGGCGCGCGTGGAACACTACGCGTCGCCATTTCGGGTCCTGTGTGATGGGAGGCGATGGATGTCCCCGAGTCCGTGGCCCCTGGACCCATTTAGGAGGGCTGGAAGAGGGCGTTATCTGCCCTCCGCCGATGCCCAGTGCACCTGCTGTGGGACAGGAGAGCACTTGTGATCTCCCTTTTCCGAGAAAACCTCCTTCTGCGAGATTAACCGGGTACCCTAGACTAACCGAGAAAACTCCTCTAGAAAAAATCCAAAAATATTTGTCTAATCTTTGGGATCGAAACCAGGTTCACATGTTCAGCCGTCTAAGTCCACTTGATCGACAAGGCAGTATTTTTTGAGGTGGTCTTCCGAAAACTGCAAGAGGCAATGTCACATAATCGCAACGATAGGCCGCAGCGACATGACTGGTTTCTATGTAAACGCTACGAAAACGCTTCTGTAGATGGTGACTTTGCCGTTTGGCGCTGCGATTGGATGCCGATCGCAAACCAGTAGTGCCATTACTAGCTGTCACTAAAGCTATGGTTTTCTAGAATGGCGTTGAGCGCCACTTAACGGCCACAGTGACGGCTGTCAAGAAAATTATGGCAACGGGGTTTGACTTTACGGTGTCAAAAAACGATCTCTATAAAAATTCACAAACTTATTTTCATTTATATAACGTTTCAGTGACGTCATTCGCCGGTAAATTGCAGACGCTATGTTGCGGGCACCGGTCTTCTAGGTGCCGTATTTTCGCCTTCTTCTGACGAGAATACGTCTTGTCGCCCCTTTTTAGGGTTCCGTACCAAAATGGTAAAAAGGAACCGTTATGGTGCGACGCAGTCTGTCTGTCTGTCACAACTGGATATCTCAAGAACTTCTAATGCTATCAACTTGAAATTTGGGTTAGTTTTAGATGACGTTTGCCCAACTATTTTGCAATTTAGAAAGAAATATATATATTTTTTTGCTACAAGGACTGAACGGGGGTCTTAAAAATTCGAAGTGGGGCTACTAGGACATGTGGGGTATCATATGAAAGAACGCTATTTGCACATTCTCAAAAAAAAATTTTTACTTCAATTAGTTTTCGACTTATGATGAAAAGTATTTTAAAAATACTGTTCCTCCCCCTTATCTCCGAAGTTAGCATAGAGAAAAATCTGAAATTATTCAGTGTGATAGATGTTTATATACCTATAGATTACAGGAAAAATAAAATGATGTCTCTAAATACCATACTTTTTTAGAAATCATCAACTGAAATTATAAGAATAATATCGGTTAAGAGAAGGCGCAGACCTAAAACTGCAATATTCTACACGGCAGTGTGCAGTGTTAAAATTATCTGACGAATAAAGGCCTCGCCAATGAAAATTTAAAATGGTACGGAACCGTCCTTCGGTGCGCGAGTCCGACTCGCTCTTGACCAGTTTTTTTCTTCTATAAAACAAAACAAAAAAAAAAACGATTTCTTTAAACAAATGTTAAGTCGTTAAATAAGGCACTAACTGACAATTAATTTGCTTGTTTTAATCGTGTTATAAGTATTACAGAGGAAATGCGGCAAAATGGACGCCCACTCGATTTTCATAAGCTTCGACTGTGTGGCCATTAAAACCACGGATTGAAAGTAATTACACCATTAATTTTATTGTGTACCCTTGGAATTGTAATTGGGGATTATGTAAAAATATAGCCAATTAATATGGGGGTTTGAAAAATGGATAGAGGTTATACGATTTGGTAATATTTAGGAGTTGAAAAAAATCTTACAAAGATTTTTTTTTTCTTAAATTTTCCCTCCTTTTTTTACTAGCTCTTTAATTTTTTGCGCTATTGTGTTTAGGTTTTTTTTTCCAGAAAGTTTTTATTTAATTCAACAAACATTATTAAAGCTACATTTTCTTAGAAAGTATTACAACTTTTTTCAAACAACTGCAAAAAATGTCCTACTTTCTAACTAAACCAAGAATGGAATTTTCATAAAGAAATCAAGTTTGTTCAAACGTTTCCTGTTTCAAGGCTGAGCGGAATCGCGTTGAGATTGTGACTGCATTTTTCAAGGTTCTATTGACATTTTTATATTTTATACAACTTTATCGAAGGCTTTTTCTTTTCTTTTTTCTATTCATCCTTGAAGAAATGTTATGAGATCGTGGTTATGTCACAATTTTCTTTGTTTAACTTAATTCGTACTTATTATTTTATAATTACATTTCATTGCTTGTGTTATAACTGGCATGTTCTATGGCATAAGGTCAAGGTTTGGTGAACAAATTCAACAAATTACAGACGCCAGCACATCAAGCTACTACAATCTGTCAAATTTATTTAATGGATTTTCAACTTTATCGCTGAAGCATAAGGTTCAAAGTTGATTGGGAAAATTTGACAGTTTGGGGTAGCTTGATGTGCTGGCGTCTGTACAATTAGGGAAATTAATTAAGAATAACAATTGGATATATAGACAATTTAAGTCTGTCGTGAATTTGCTTAAAAAATGTTTTCCCTGCCTTTATAAAATAAAAATCAAAGCAACAACATTTCTTGGTCAAGACATTTTTTTTGTGTGAAGATTACGTTATAATTATCTGCAATTCGTTCGTTCGTTCGTTTCTGTTTGTTTTTTCGGGTGACCACTGAAAATCAGATAGATAGATAGATAGAATATTCTTTATTATGTACACCATAAAAATTAGCGCTGTGTTGTGGGTCCCCCATAGCACTGCATAATGCTGAGTGGAAGCCTTCTTGTCATAGTCATGTCGTGCAGCTGCCGCCTAAGTAATTTCTGTTCTATGCTCGTTGTGTTGTTCTCTGATTACTCTTGTCTTTTATGCAATTAAATGAAAGAAAATTTAAAACTCATATAAAAAGTACACTTTGTAAACAAGCATATTACAAATTAGAGGATTATATCCAAGATAAGAGTGCTTGGAAACATGCTGGTCCTGCTCCATAGGACAATTTAGAATCAAGACAAAATCAAACTGGTTGCTAATTTAATTGTAAAATTTATTACTTTGTGTTTTATGACATTGATTTTACATTCTGTGATTACTTCCTCACACACTTATTAATTGTAAAATTTTAGGAAAATCGTCTACTTTTACAATGTTTGTAAATATGTGAGCACAATGTATCTATCACATATTAAATTATCTATCGTTGCTTCATTTTTAATTCTTTTTACCTATTGTGGTATAGTAATTTTATTCTAGGTGCATCGTCTTCACATATAATAATTATTTAACAAATGTATGTACACATACAAACAATTGTAAAACATTTTTAAAAGAGTAACGGTGGAGTTTCTTGCCCATTCTTCTCCATACGAAAACTACCTTTTGGAAGGGGCGACTAGAATCAATTTTATTATTTTGCAATTTTTGACGTTCAAAAGTGCCATACATGGGCCTATTTGAAATAAATGATTTGACTTTGACTTTATGTATGCACGTATTTCTGTAACAAATAAACCTATTTTTCTTTCTTTCAATTTCTGTTATTCTTAGTCAATACTTTTCCGCTATTTCACTGGCCCCAAGAGTAGTACATGTGCATCGTTTGAGGCCCAAACAGTTTTTAGAGGTTCATTAATTTAAAAAAGCGATATCATTAGAAGGTCAAGTAAGTTTTTAGAGGATCAGTTTTGCAGTGGGGCTGAATGCCCTAGATAATTATATATCTTACTCAAACTCAAAGCATTTATTTCAATTAAACCATTTACAGGCACTTTTGAATTGTCAAAGAGTCGGTCAGTTAGTCAGAAAGTTGAAGCTAGTTGCCCATTCCAAAACGTAGATCTCTATGGAGAAGAACGGACAAGAAACTCCAAGGACACTCTTTTAAATATAGATATTACAAAATCCTGGGTACATTATTCTTGTTGCTTCCATATGTGAGAACAATGTATAAAAATAATCAAAAGCAATTGAAAATATAAGATTAAAAATAAGCCCTGGCAAATAAGAGACGACCAGTCTCAACTGATGGCGCCCGTTCACGAAAATGACGCGTGGATCAGCACCATCCAGCTCAAACATTTTGTAGGGAACCGAATGATCCAACACACTCGCCACCATCAGCGAGACATTTAAGTGAGCATGATACTTTGTTGTATCACCACTCGAAGTCTGTTCAATGCCTATTATTTGCCTAGAAAACACACAATAACACAATTTACCCTACGTATTGCTTTCTATGTAAACAGTCACAAATCATGGGTGACCATGTTTGCATTGCCTGTGTGTTTTACCATAATACTGGTTACCGTAATACCGGTTTACTGTGAATGCATTTACCTTGGTCGGTAAATTTAATTATGGGGTTTGATAACCTTGTTTTATGGGACATGACCCAGTGGATTTGAATATGAGGATTGTGTGTTTCTATTATAATGGTTAATAATTTAGCACAGGCATATAACTTGAGTTGGTTGAGGAATCCATATCTTCTACACTATACAATCTAATCTAAAAATAAAGAGAAAAAAAAAGATTTTTTTGTATGTTATTTGTTACGTTTTCACGCTAAAACGGTTAAACAGATTTGGATGAAATTTGGCACATGGAGAGACCATGACCTGGGTTAGGACATAGAATACTATCTATCTCGATATTCTTACGGGGTCGAGACTTATACGGGTGAAACCGCGGGGTGCAGCTAGTAATATCATAGAAAAGATTTGTATTTTTTTTGTAATAAATAAACTCAAAAAGTACGGAATTAAAAAAATAAAATCACCAGTAGAATGCTATATTATCACTAAGTAACATGGGCTATAATTTATAAAGACATTTCGGCAGCCGCTGGCGGAGGCTAGTAATATTATCAATACGAAAGTAATTCTGTCTGTCTATTTGCGTGTCTGTCTGTCACGTTTTTACGCTGTAACGGCAGAAAGGATTTCGATGAAATTTGGCACACAGGTAGACCATGACTTGGGTTAGGACATATGATAATTTTATTCGGGTTTGTACTTTACCGTGGGAAAATTTCCGCCCTGCATGCGGGCGAACCGCGGCCAAAAGCAATTTTACTATACAAAGCTGAAAAAGTGTTCTTGTCTTACACAGTTCTTGGAACAGTTTAGGTGAGCTAGTCTCCTTGTTGTAATTAACCTAAATAGGCTAAATTAGCCCAGAGACATGGGTCTTAGCCCCTCGGGGGTTGTAGACACAAATTCTTGTAGGTACTGAGCCAGTATTGTACAATTTCTAACATACATCCATGTAGTGATAGCTTTTTAGTTTTAGTTACACGTAACGCTAAAACTATGTTAAATATAAACTATGTTAACTATGGGGTCGAAAGGTTCTGGAGTGGCGACCACGTACCGGAAGACGTAGCGTTGGAAGGCCTCCCACAAGATGGACCGATGACCTTGTGAAGGCCGCAGGAATCCGCTGGATGCGGAAAGCACAAAATCGGTCGAAGTGGCGGTGCTTGGGAGAGGCCTATGTCCAGCAGTGGACGTCTTTCGGCTGAAATGATGATGATGATGTTAACTATGTTTAATTTTCATTTTTTTTTTTTTCATATTAAAAGAGGAAAAAATATTTGGAAAATCCAAAAGTGCACGCCTTATAACGCTCATTTGAAAACAGAAAAATATTTAAACGACTTTTTATGAATTGTTATGTTTTCTATTTAGGTTTGCTTTGTTGGTTGCTAGGCAACGGAAGAGGGTCGAAGCAGGAAATATTTATACAGATACTAGTTTATACAGTGTGATTCTTCACAATGTGCACATTTCGAAATGAGGGAAATAAAGAAAAAGAGGGATTTTTTTTTTTGTTTTTATTATTAATTTTTTGCATATTTTTTTTTTCTTTTTGGCATCTTTTTTTATAAATTTTACAATCATCGTAAAAATTAATGAACAAAAATACAGATTATTACAAAAAAATACATGTTTATTTTCAATGGAGGGTAGTTTTTTCTCAATTTTCATTTTTTATGTGGACGTCTAATTACTTCCAATCATTATGGAGTTTGTTTCATCGCGAGAGATGATTTAGTTTAAAAGTTACACAGTTTTGTTACATTTTTTTTTAATTCCATAAAAAGTATACAAAATATTTAGATTTTTTAAATATTTTTTCTGTCGTTAAAATTAAGCATAGATTCCCTCATTTTGATATGTGCACATTATGAAGAATCACACTGTATAGATATAGTCTGGCCATGCTAAGTCTGCATAAGTAAAAAAACGGTAGAATTTGAAAATCTATAGACGGCAACACCATCCTGTCCTACGAAAAAAGTATTTGATACTTTGTTTGTCTTTTTGTTTTTGATAGGTTATTTTGTTTAAATTTTGATTTATTCCTGGTAAAGAATAGTCACTTTAGCACGATGCAGTGTGGATTTAATACAGTTTTGTCATCGTATGGAGGTAGAGCATAGGTACGGCATAATCTTACTACACACATAATCTATTATGCAAAAATCAAAAGGCAAAATATCAAAACCATTAGATCTACTTACAACCCCGAAACTGACATAACTGACTGATGTAAAAGTATTCCATATATAAAACTTTTTGGGGTTGCCCATTTATTCCATTGCAGACTTAGCGTTTATAGTAGTTTTTATTAATTATAATTAAACTACTTTGAATAAAAGAGCCATTTTCAATATGGTTCCTCATATGGCTGAAACGATACTATAAAAAAAATTGAGTCCATTAATAGATTTTTTCGCAAGCTACAATGTTTTCAGGTTTCACACTTGATTGACAGGATTTTTTTCATTTCTTCTGCATTCAATATAATTTTCAAAAGTACAGAATTGATCTCCATTAAATTATCTATACAATGGTATATAAATTAAGTAGGTTCTGTGTAACAGCAGGAGTGTAACAATAAACACAGTTGCAGAAAGGAGGCAAAACAAATTTTTCGATCGCAGAGCACTCATAATTTGTTTGTATATGAGATGCAAGCCAAGAGTATAACAGTTGTGGAAAAAAAAAGAAGGAAATTCTATAAAATGTAGAAGCAGTCTCGTATCTATGCTCAAATAACACTATCAAGTAAACTCAACATTAACTCTTTGATTTTTCATCGTTTACAAGAAAGTCTTCAGCTCGGGTAACCCTCATTTACATAAATGAATCTATTCGCCATGAAAGCCTGATTGTTATTATATGTTTAGCATAAATTATTAATAACTCTATGATAAAGACGGGACCCTTGGAATGAGAGCTGGGATTTCAAATTAATTCTCTTTGAATATTATTAGGGAATATTAGATTTTGGAGTTGGTTTATGTGGAAAAATAATAGGGTGTTATTGATAGTGTACCTATATTTAACTGGATTTGGTCATAAAATAATAATTATGAACATATTGTATCAAGAAAATTTTGAACTTGATTTATTTTGCCACCACAACTTTACAGCCGGTTGAGCTGTTAATGAGAAGGCGATCACTAAGTCTTCTCATTAATAATTCATTTTTTGGCTTTATCAAAAACCAAAAGATGAAGTAAGGTCCTAATTATCAGATTAGGGCCTTTTTTTTTTGGTGGGAAATGATCAAATGACTTCTCCCGCTCTGGGCGGCGTGTCAGACTCTTACTGACTAAAACCCACCCGTGTTCCTTCGGTTGCCTTGTTGCCGGGGGCCACGATTTCCCTATCGGTTTTCTTCGAAGCCCCGGCATGCATTGGCCCTAGCGGACCCCGTCAATTCTGCTGACATCTCTTTGAGGCGCGCGTGGAACACAACGCGCCGTCGACCCGGGCTTGGTCCTTATCGGACGGCGAGCTACCCATTGCTCACCGTCCGCAAGCCCGCGCCTACGGTGGCCGGAAATCGGCTCGCAATTCCCGCCGCGGGCGTCTCCTCCTATTGCGGCTTTTGATAAAGCTATTTTTTTTTTAGATTATTTACAATACGATAATACCTATTTAAAGGAAAAGAATTTCCTCGGAATTTTTTTTACTGATATTTTTCATCCAAATATTAGTTTTTTTGCCATAACGCCCACGACACAACATACCATCGAAAAAACCAAAATTATCGCACCATTAAGTCATCAAACCAATACAGCCCTATTACGTATCAAAATACGGTTATAAATGGGTTATAAGCAACATAACCCTGCAATATGCGTCTAACGGAGCCCAAATTGGAGGCAACATTTGTATTCATAAACGTGAACCGATGGCCTGTTCCGATAGCCGCGAGTCTCGGTGCCACTGCCGGCGATAAGATATGCAAATTGCATATGTACAATGCATGCTGCAATTATTTTTGTGGTTTATGTGGATTATTTTGCGATAGTGGATTTTAGAGATTGTTAATATTTGAAGGCCAGTTTTCTTATTCTCACAATATATTTCCAGTCAGCAACTTTGGTAGTGGGACTAACGCATCATTAACGAATAGAAATGAGTTTCACAAATAAATAAAAAACGTGTGGCACTCGGGGACTGCCACGGTAAAGCTATTGCATAGCATTTGTAACGTCCATACTTCCTATTTGTCAACGCTACACTTGGAATGATGATGTGATGACATAAAACAAAAATTACGTTGTCATGGGAACCGTCATTACATGGTAGGCGGAGTGAGAGGTGTTAGGTTTTTTCGTTACGGAATTTCTTGATTCGGTCGCCACGCTCAAAGCCCGCGATAAAAGCAATGCAATAGCTTAAAATCTGCTGTTCCCTAGATTTATGTTCGCATAACTCGTCAAAATTTAGGAAACAGCTGATTTTTTTTGGCGATTTCTGTTTTGGTCCCATAGTAAAAGTTATTCATAATGATGAGTAAAGTCACGTGTTTAAGTCTGGTTATGTTTTTTTCCTGTATAACCAAAGATTCAGATTTCCAGTTTCCACATTTATTTTCATAAGAAATGGGTTCAAGATTTGGCAGAGGTGTAACCTATAGTACACCCATGTAATAGGGGGCGAGCCTATTGCCATCAACCGGGCACTTTATCCAGACTCCGAGCTGCTACTGAGAAATTCCAGATAGAAAAAACACTACCCGACCCAAGACCTCATGCTCAAAAGTAGCGCTTACGACCATTAGGCTATCGGAACAGGCCATCGGTTCACGTTTATGAATACAAATGTTGCCTCCAATTTGGGCTCCGTTAGACCAACGATTTAGATTTTAATTAAAACCTGCTGTCCACGAAAATAACTTCCCTTATCACATAAAAAGTTTCGCAACATCATTATCCAATATTCTAACGCCCTTGAACACAAACAATAATAACATAAACACCCAAATGACTCCAACGATAATACTCGAAACACACCTTAAACTAATCTGCAAAGTAGCATATATAGCATCGCTATCAGTACGACCATAACATTAATGTTCCGAACTGATTTGTTCGTCGAAATAACCCTCTATAATGGCTAGGCCATTTCAACCCCTAACTAAGGCTGCTTGTCCATTGGAGCGGGGTGAGTTAGCGGAGAAGAGCGGGGTGTAGTGTAAGAGCGACAACGAGAGAAAGATAGAAAAAGTATTCATTGGGATTCGCACAGAAAGATCACAACACAAAACTAAATACAATAGAAAAATAAACAACAAAGTTTAAAAAAAAACAGAAAGTCAACGAACATGATGCTGTGACATTTAAAAAGAAGTAACAAAGGATTCAAAGTGGAGAAAGTGAACGGACGCAGGTCTGCACATATTTTGCGGTTGTGACCCGGTGTCCATAAAAGCGGAGATGGGTGTAGAAAAAAGGAGATGGATAGTAAAGCAGGGTTTCGTTATTCCCGTTCTAATCTTGATCACTGAAGCTTAGTGGAGTGGAAACCTACTGGTCTTTAAAGTGTAAAAATCTAACCGTGAATTAAAACTTAGGTGAAGTGAGCTTCAAATGAGCTGTCCACTCTAATGGACAAGCATCCTATATAACTACACTAAGTTGCGGGGTGAAATGCATTTCAGTATGAAAAGAAGTTTTTTTTTGTAGTCATTTGGGAAATGGGGAAAGCTCGCACAAAAAATTCATTAGTTTCAAACATTTGGGTCAAGGTATCGTGTAGTTCGGCATATTTTTACAATGGATGTTTTCGCTGAATGCGGGGTGTGTGTCACCCCTTTTGGGGGTGAAAAAATATGTTTATGTGTGTATTTGTAAAGGTGAACGTGGCAATAATACATTAGGGGGTCTTTATGTGAAAGGGATGATTTTCTTTAAGAAGGATTTAGGATAGGTGCGTGGTTAGGGGAATGTGGTTTAATTTTATTATCACTACATATGTGTAGAATGTTCGGGCTTAAAGTTGGGGAAAGTTTCTTGTTTCATAAAAGGGCGATCACATGCTCTTTGATGATTTTGTCGTCTTAGTCCCATTTTCTTTTTCAAAATTTAATTTTTTAAATTCGCGTCAACCTACAAGGGCACTTATGAAACGTCAGAAGCTAGATGCACGGTTTCAATTGGTCATTTCCTATGGAAAAGAGTCGGCAAGAAACTCCACGGTTACTCTTTTAATAAAAATAAATTGTTTTTACAATGTTCTCAAATTACAGTGTTAATAGGTACGAGAGGACAGTGTAGGCCTATCAATAAGTACCAGTATCAGTAAAAATATATAAATATTGTTGGTAAGTACATATGTACTGTCAATTACGTCAAGGAAGTTTAAAAAAAAGTAAAATAAAATAATCATCGTAATTTGGGAGCAGTTAGTAGACATTTACATTGTTATGCCGTTGATGAGGTACCAGGGTTGCAACATGTTCAGGAGGAATTATTGCTAGACTTCCTTGTCTTTAACGTAGTCTTTAATCTTATAATATGCTTTTTTAATAAGGACACGTTTGATGTGGGTTTTGAACTTTTCATTGCTTAGTTCTGTAACCGACTTTGGCAACTTGTTATAAAAGCGTATACTGTTTATAAGAAATGACTTACTAGTTTTAGTTAATCTAAATTTGGGTATTTCAATTTTATGTTTACTACGTGTATTTGTATTATGGATATCGCTTCTTATTTTGAAAAGTCTTAAGTTTTTTGCGAACATATAAAATACTTTCTAAGATATAAAGAGAAGGCTGAGTCAGTATATCAATTTCTTTGAATTTAGTTATATGGGACTCACGCGAACTCATTTTGTAGATTGCGCGAGTTGCCCTCTTTTGTAAAATGAAAATTGAATCAACGTCAGCAGCCAATCCCCACAGCAAAACGCCATAAGACATATTGTGGAAATAAGCAAAGTATACTAATTTTAAAATTCGTAGTGGCGAGATCGATTTAATTACCACTGCTCTCAAAACGGTGAAGGAAAACATCGTGAGGAAACCGGCATGTCCTAGAACCAAAAATTCGAAGACATGTGACATCCACCAACCCTCACTAGGCCCGCGTGGTGGATTACGGCCCAATCCCTCTCACAAAAAGAGCAGACTTGTGTCCTAGCAGTGGGAACATTATAGGCTGATTATGCCGTATGGAAAGCGATGGAGGAGGTCTACGATGGCTCGAGCATGCCCAGAAGACGCCAGTTCAGTCTTGCTTTAAAGGCTGACGGGTTATAAATAGAAATAATAAATAGAAAAGAGAACACAGATACTGGCAGAGACAGCACATGTCCATTTAATTATACCCATTTTTGTGGTAAAAATTGAACCAAATCTCACTTAAATAACTAGGTACACTGCGATTCTTTCTAAAAATACTTATCACACTCTGTTAAGGCGATGATAACCAATTTTTAATGATTTTATACTGAAGATCACATCTAAACGAGTAGTGTGATTTGGAAAAAATATATGTCAAATTAGAGCATTTTTTGAATAACTTAATATAGGAATATTTTAGATTGTGTTTATATTACATAGTGAAATTAATTTGTAAAGTTATGTCTAACGCGGATAAGAACCTGAGAATCATGAATTAAAATTCAAATTCAAATGTCATTTATTCAAACTAGGCTGAGAATCAGCACTTTTCGAACGTCAAAATTACATAAGACAGGCCCCCAAAACGCCCACCCTTCACCACTTCCTAGTGCTTTAGCTGGGAAGAAGAAGTGGCGCAACGAACTCCCCAGCAGCACAGTTGTCTGTTTAAGTTAGAAAAAAATGATTCTATACAATGCATACAAAATCTATCAAGCGTATTTTACTAAAACTTTCACCATTTTAAAGATCATTTAATTATTGACCTTTATATAATCGTGTTTTATTAAAATACCTTTTGTTATATGTATGACTAGCTGTGCCACGCGGTTTCACCCGCGTAAGTCTCGATCCTGTGGGATTATCGGGATAAAAAGTATCCTATGTGTTATTCCAGGTTATAAACTATCTGTGTGCCAAATTTCATCCAAATTGGTTTAGCCGTTTAAGCGTGAAGAAGAGACAAACATACACACTCACAAACTTTCGCGTTCATAATATTAGTGTGATAAATTGATAATGTTTCTAATTTGAGACTACGCTATTACTGGCTGGACGTACGACGCGTTGCGTGAGCTAACCACTCAAGGTCACTGGCATATATCTGCCTCTAAATTAACGTTTAAAAAAAAGCCATGATTACAAAACAACTTATTTGAAGACACTTGTAAATAAGCCAGCCTGCCCACTTATAAATAAGTGGGTTTAATATACATGAAATTACAGACAAGGATGTCGAAAGTACCGTAAAACAGTTATTTTTTATCGTAACCACTTATTTTCATGAAGGTATGGTAGGTACCTACTGTAAATTATGAACGATTCGTTGATAAATCAATAAAGTGACTCTGTTTGGTAAAAAATTTAAGCTTTCTTTGTAATAGCGTTTCTAACATTTTCTTTTATTTTTTTAATGTTAAGGGTATTGAATCTAGACTTATGCGGATGAAACCGCGGGGCACCGCTAGTGATATATATAATAGACTAGCTGCACCCCGCGGTTTCACCCGTATAAGTCTCGATCCCGTGAGAATATCGGGATAAAAAGTATCCTCTGCCCTAATGCAGGTCATAGTCTACCCATGTTCCAAAGAACAATGCCGATTTTTCCGTAGTAAACAAGGAACCCTTATAGTTTCGTCATGTCCGTCTGTCTGTCTGTCTGTCTGTCCATCTGTCTGTCTGTCTGTCTGTCTGTCTGTCTGTCCGCGGTCTAGCTCCGAGACCCTTAGTACTAGAAAGCTGTAATTTGGCATAGGTATACATATTATGGCGTCTTGCTGTGGGGATCGGCATCTGACGTAGATTCAATTTTCATTTTACAAAAGAGGGCAATCCGCGCGATCTATAAAATGGGCCCTCGCGAGTCCCTTAGAGACAAATTTAAAGAAATTGATATACTGACTTTGCCTTCACTTTATATCTTAGAAAGTATTATGTATGTTCGCAAAAACTTAAGACTTTTCAAAATAAGAAGCGATTTCCATAATATAAATACACGTAGTCGATATGAAATTGTGATACCCAAATTTAGATTAACTAAAACAAGCAAGTCATTTCTTATAAACAGTATCCGCTTTTATAACAAGTTGCCAAAGTCTGTGACAGAACTTAGCAATGGGAAGTTCAAAACCCACATCAAACGTGTCCTTATCAAGAAAGCATATTATAAAATTAAAGACTATATTGAAGATAAGGAAGTTTGGCAATAATTCCTTCTGCACATGTGGCTTCCCTGGTACCTCATTAACGGCATAAATAAGTAAGAGTCTATTAACTGCTCCCAAATTACCATGTTTATTTAAATCTTTATTTTTTATTTTTTGTTTTTACATTCGTCCTTGACATATTTATTATTTGACATTATATACCTAGGATTTAATTTCAACTTTTTTTTTGTGACTTTTGTGGACATGATAATTACTCAGATTGATTACAGTTGTAACAGCAATCATATAATTGCGTTTTATTAAAATAGGTTTTTTTACTTTTATTAATTAATTTATTTTTTGTATAGATTCTTTTCTACATATTTTGTGAATGTGAGAACGCTGTAGGCTTAGTGGATTGTAGACCTGTTGACAGTTTTCTATTTTGTTAAGTACTTGGTACTTATTGAAAGACCTACACTGTCCTCCCATACCTAGAAACACTGTTATATGAAAGTATTGTAAAAGCCAATTATTTTTAAAAGAGTAACCGTGGAGTTTCTTGCCGGCTCTTCTCCATAGGAAACGACCAATTGGAACCGTGCACCTAGCTTCTGACGTTTCATAAGTGCCCATGTAGGTTTATGTGAAATAAAATATTTTGATTTTGATTAATTAAAAACAAAATTATGGAAAACAATTTTTTTTAGGGCATCTCTCACACACGTAAAGTGGTGATGTTTATTTTTTTTATTTTTTTAACCCATGGTGAGGGATATCATTGAAAAGGTCCTTCAGGATTCAGGGATTCGTTTGCGAAATATTAAGCTTTAAAGTGCTAATTTTTGTTAGACTCAAGTGTCCCCCCCCTGCCGGCTAAATGGTTGGTTTTGGGTGTGTGAAAAAAATCACAACAGTAGTTTATATAACGAAATTAAAAGGAAAACTATCACAGCTAAGTAGGATCTAAAGGTTAACGAGTAATAATCAACCAACTTAACTTTGCAGTTGCAAAAACATGTTTTATGGGAGAACATATTTTTAAACTACAAAGTTAAGATTGTTTTTGGGATAAATTCATCCCAACTACGGAACCCTTCATTGTGCGTGGTCCGACACGCACTTGGCCGGTTTTTTTTCTCTCGCGGCCATCAACCAAATCTTCTTTTTCTACTACAAAATAGTGTAACAAATGAAACTTATATGTTATGCATATTCTCTAAACTCAGTCCGAAATAAGATATAAGAGTTAGAAGTTTGTATTTATTTATTAGATTTGTAGGCAATTTTTTACTCTTAGGTGCAAGGTTACTGTTAAGTTACCACAAAATACATATTTAGCCGCTAAACGCTTTTGGACATTGAATAGTCGGTACACCCCCATCGGTTCAGTCCCGTGCATTTCACCCCCGAGCACGAACAGGTTTGTATTATAATCTTTTCGCATCTAGGAGTCAAAAATTGCCTACAAAGCTTACAAACTTCTAAATTTTATATCTCATTTCAGACTGAGTTTAGAGATATGCATGTCAAATAAGTTTAGTTTGTTACACTATTCTGTACTAGAAAAACAAGATTTGGTTGATGGCAGCGAGAAAACAAAAAGACGCCAGTTTCAGGCATTGGCCACTCATTGCGTAACAAACAAACATACAGAAAAAAAAATCTCTTTATAACATTAGTTTAGAAAAGAAAAGAAAATTCGACAAGGACCTTTTAGCTATACTCGAAGTTTCTGTTGGTGACCCAAATTCATTGCTCTCTAGTCTCTAATGTATGTCTTTTGGATTGTGCATTGTGAAATGCATCGGCGATCATCATCTGCCTAGCCTTTTCCCAACTATGTTGGAGTCGACTTCCAGTCTAACCGGATGCAGCTGAATACCAGTATTTTACATGGAGCGACTGCCTCTGTGACCTCCACAACCTAGTTACTAGGTAACACGATACCCCTTGGTAAGACTGGTTGTCAGACTTTTGGGCTTCTAACTACCCGTAACGACTGTCAAATATCTACAAATGACAGCCGGGACCAACGGCTTAACGTGCTTTCTGAAGCACGGAGGGGTCTTGGTATGTAAAGATGGTCACCAATCCACGGACCAACCGCGGCAAGAGTAGCTTAACCTGATTGATAGACCCGTGCGGCTGATATTACTTAGCCACAAGCCCCTCTTGGCGATACTTTCACTTTTTGAGATGTCCGTCCGACACCCAGTTACCATCCCGTGGTCAGTTGGTTTCGATCTAAAAACATCTGATGATCCACCCGCCACTTTTTCTTTTCGTGCGGTTAGTGACTAACCTGGCGTCAGAGTTTTTATGCCGCCCATGGACCTCTGACTTGACTTCACATGCCGTCGAGAAACATCTCTCAGGCTTACCGGTTTCCTCACGATGTTTTCCTTCGCTATTTTATAAGCAAGTGATAATTCCCGTCTGGCTGAAGTCAATTTTTTTTCGGTTATAAAGAAAAATAACGTAACATCACGCCTGTAATTCCCGAAGGGTTAAGCAGAGCTGTATCTATAGTACACCCACATTTCGCCAGTTATGTTTAAGTCCCATGTAATAGGGGGCGAGCCAATTGCCTTTAACCGGGCACAAATTCAGACTGCAAATCAAAAAAATCCTGCTGTGAAACCTAATAACACTTGCCCAACCTGGGAATTGAACCCAGGGGCCTTATGCTGGGCTGCGAATATGGGCCGAAAGGGAAATCGTTGCTCCCCGGCAACATAGCAACTGAAGGAGCACGGGTGGGTTTTAGTCAGTAAGAGTCTGACACGCCCTCCCGCTCCGCCCAGAGCGGGAGAAGTTATTTGATAATACCTCACCCAAAAAAAAAAAGGTCCTTATGCTCATGATCTGCAGTAGCGCTTGAGACCATTAAACCAACCAGGCTATTAAAAAACATGCTTTAATATTACCCGAAATTAGATTCAAAATGAGTCTATTAATAAACTTAACTCCTTTTACGGAGAACTACTGAGTTTAATTTCTGTTATAGCCTTTGGGAACTGGAAGTTTACAATTCTACGTATTTTAGGTACCTAACTCTACAAAATTATGATTATTTTAGAAACTGTGTAATACCCACACAGTCTATTTTTAGTAATTACCCACGGTTACGCCTGCGTGGGGGTCGGAAATAACGAAAACGTACTACTGGGATACAAAATATCCTATGCTATAACTATCTGTGTGCCAAATTTCATTCAAATCCTATTAGTAACTTATCACTAATGATTGAAATACTATCGTGAATTCCACAACAGTATTACAGCTCCCAGTCGGCATGATTTTTTCCGACATCTTCAACAATCATCGTCATATTTCAGCCAATTTACACAAAACTGTAATGAATTATACATTTAAATCTTCCTCATGAATCACTTCGTCCATTGGTAAAAACCGTATGAAAATCCGTTCGGTAGTTTTTGAGTTTATCGCGTTCAGACAGACGCGGCGGGGGGACTTTGTTTTCTAATACTTAGTGTTTTACATAAATATGAAGTTCTCAACATTTTGTACGAAATTTTAACAAGGTGAAGTCATAACATCAACATATTACACATATTTGCATATCAGAGGCCTTCAAGTAAAAATATTTTGCATTTTCTCTGTCATAAATTACTGTTAATTCATTTTTTTACGTCAAAATATTAAAATTTTCTTCCTGGCATGAAACTTTAAGAAAATGTTAGACAACTGTTTAGTAACAAACTGTTTAGTGTATATACTGAAATAAAAGTAACCTTTGTCATCAATTTATTTGCAAAACTTATACAGGGTGGCAGGGACATCGATGCGAAAACTGTTACCATGGATTAAGAACATGATTCTGAACCCTCCTTGATTTTTTTTCGTCGATTTTTTAAGCTATTGCATAGCTTTTATCGCGGGCTTTGAACGCGGCGACCGAATCAAGAAATTCCGTAACGTAACGAAAATAAAACCTAACACCCCCCACTCCGCCTACCATGTAATGACGGTTCCCATGACAACGTGATGTTGTCATGGAGGTTACAAATGCTATGCAATAGCTTTACCGCGGCAGTCCCCGAGTGCCACACGTTTTTTTTTTAAATCTGCTTTTCTAAAAAATTTGACCGCGTAGGTATTGCACTTTTCCATGAAGAGCAGATTTTTTAAAAATATTATTGTTGTATTAATTGTTTTTAATGTGTGTTAAAACTACAAATTAACAATTTTCAGAGTTTTTTTCTTTACTTGTGCTTTGAGACCTTACTTCTTGCCAAATTCCATGATTCTAGGTCAACGGGAGGTACCCTATAGGTTGTGATTTATTTGCGAGTGTCAAAATATGTCGGTTAAATTACCGTATTTTTTATTGCGGTGACTTAGTAGTCAACGCAATAAAAAAGGGACCGTAGACCTAAGTACATATCGCACCTTTAAAGAAAAACCGTTACTAAACGAAAAAAAATCATGAATTGAGTAATGCCATCTATCTAAAATACGTATTTTAGATAGATGGCATTGATAACTCAATTCATGAATTTTTTTCGTTTAGTAACGGTTTTTCTTTAAAGGTGCGATATTTGAAATGAATTTCAACTTGATACCTCCACGCGTTTATAAGAAAAAGGGTCTTGACAGGCTGACAAACAGACAGACAGACGGACAACGAAGTGATCCTTTACGGGTTCCATTTTTTCTTCATGAGGTACGGAACCCTAAAAACACGTTGATTCGTTAATACGTCAAAGTCGAACAAACCAACACACGAACAAACACACTTCCGAATTGATAATGGGCTAGGATTCGTCCCTGCCTATCCTTTCGGAGTAAAGATGCGTAATGATGAGCACTGGAGAGAATGATGAGCAGTGGTGGCCCACTGGTAAGCGCCCCGACTTACAAGTTGAAGGTCGTGAGTTCGAACCCAGACAGGCGCTTTACTTTGTGTAAATAGTTCATCATCACTGCTCTTAAAACGGTGAAGGAAAACATAGTAAGGAAACCGTCATGTCCTAGAATCAAAAATTCGAGGACACACTGGGCCCGTGTGGTAGATTACAGCCCACTCCCTCTCGAAGAAAGGAGGCCTGTGTCCCAGCAGTGGGAACATTATAGGCTGATATAAGCACAATTATGCCTATTATGACTGCCTCGTTGGTCTAGTGGTAGCAAGCGCTACTATTGAGCATGAGGTCCTTGGTTCGATTCCCGGGTCGGGCAAAGTGTTATTGGGTTTTTCTATCTGAAATTTCTCAGTAGCAGTCCGGAGTCTGGATTTATGCCCGGTTGATGGCAATAGGCTCGCTCCCTAGTACATGGGACTTAAACATAACTGGCGAAATGTGGGTGTACCTGCTACAGGGACACCTCTGCCCATCCCTTCGGGGAAACAAGGCGAGATGTTATGTTATTCCTAAGAAAGACCTAGTCGACATTAAACCTCGTAATATACGTTGGTTCAAATAATAATGCTGGCTTAATTACTGTTCGTAGTTCCAGCGAGGGAAGTTTGTTCTACACAAGTGCTCGCAGGCGTCTTACACTGGCTTCATTGTACTTGTTCCTAGGTTACCTGTGTGTCTACAAGTATACTTGGTCCTTAGTCGGTGACTTGTATATATCTAGAGGTATAGTGTGTTCTAAAATTATGTGATGAAATTGTAAACAAACACTGTACTAGTAAAATTTGTAGAACATTCATTTGTATTTAGAAGGTTTCGATTTTGTATCCCTACTACTTTTAAAAAAAAAAATTGTTAGAATCGACACCGGAAATTTCAATTATCGTAAAGGACAGGGGATACAATGTCCTTTACGACAATTGAAATTTCCAGTATCGAAATAGTACCTGAAAAATTTAAGGGCAAGCATTTGAAACTAAACGGACTATGGTTAGTATCCCTAGAATGAGTAGGCTAGGTTATTAAACTAAGCTTGCATATATATACCATAATCAGCCTGTAATGTTCCCACTGCTGGGACGCAGGCCTCCTCTCTGAGAGGGAGTGGGCCATAATCCACCACGCGGGCCCAGTGCGGGTTGATGGATATCACATGTCTTCGTATTGGTTCTACATGCCTCATGTTTCCTCACGATGTTTTCCTTCACCGTTTTGAGAGCAATGGTGATGAAATTAAATAAACAAAGTTACGGATCAATGTTCTATGCAAGTATTTTTACTTTAAAGGTTATGGAAGTATTTTTTTAAATGTTCAAGTTTTCACTTCTATCGGCACTCCCGGAGTGCCACTGTTTTTTTTTTTACTGTGCTTACGCTTTTCTGCCTGCTAATCAATCAATCAATCAATCATTTATTTGCAATGAATGTAGGTTACATAAAATACAGGTGGAGTAGATAGGAGTGAGCCATGTACATTCTGCCTGGAAATAGGCACGCAAAAATTATAAACATTCTTATGAAGCTATTTAAAAAATAAATTACAAATTAACAAACGTATTCGACGTAACGTATTATTAATAAACGTAGTCTTTATTTTCCTCCACGTACCTATTTGCTTCAGTTAATTCTTTGCCTAGATAATAATATCTAATTAAAAGCAACAGTGCAGTAATCTTTTCATTTGAGAGAACACAGTGCCTTTGTAGTTGCGCCTAATGGGAAAAATATGCACACGAGCAAAGCAGAAGTTAGTTTACTTTCCTATGGTAGCGAGGAAACCAGTAATAATTATTAAAGATTTTCCTTAATGAGCACCAATGTTTCAGAACTACATAATATTGCATTTTCTTTCAACGTGTTTGTGAAATAGGGTGCAATTTTTTAATTGCAGGTAGATAACTACTTACAAGCTGTTGTTCGCGATTTAATCTGCGTGTACAATGTATTTCATAATTTTTTAAGGCATGTATTTAAACGAATCTCAAATAATTCCTATCTTGGGGTCCTAAAAATATTAAAAAGTTAAGTAAGTGCGACCACCTTGGATGTAGCACTCACCAGTCGCTGCCGCGGCAATAGAAATTTAAATGATCAATATCTTTGAAACTAATCAAAGTTTCTCCGTCACAAATTCAGGTTATCATTATCGTCCCCGTCACAAAATTTTGAACACATTTCGAAGGCCGTAGATCATCAGGCAGTGGAGATACATGTGTCCAGCCAGCTTGAACTCAGGCTGGCTGGACATTAAGTTTTTATTGATTTCTCGTAAACCCTTACATGTGACGCCTTAAATCAAACGTTATTACTGTCACACATTGCGTCAGTAAATGTTAGTAAAGGAACCATATTCGAAAACGCTCCCGTTATTGAGATTCGGAAGTTCCAGCCAGAAGTTTTATACGTAAATTCAAGCAGGCTGGACACAGATTTTGCATTTTTCTACTAAACCGCTGTACGTATCACAAAACTTTTAGCTCGATGCCTATCACAAATTTATGTGACGCCCGTTGAAATGCAAAAAGTCGTCAAAATCACTTCCGTTACCGAGATTGAGAGACCAGCGAAAAGTGGTTTTTCAAGCTGGCTGGACACGTTTTCGATCGATTATCTAAGATTCTGTAGCGTCATAAATTCTGAAATAAGGGTGTTTAGCCATCACATTAAGTTAGTATTGGCTAAGTATTGGCCTAGTTAAATGCAAGCTATTTTGAAGATTTGTCCAGCCAGCCTGAGTCACATTCGCCCGCATGATATCATTTTAAAATATAGCCTACTAGCTGCGCCCCGCAGTTTTACCCGCATAAGTCTCAATACCGTGGGAATATCGAAATAAAAATTATTCTATGTTCTAATCCATGTCATAGTCTACCCATGTGTCAAATATCATCCAAATCTGTTTAGCCATCTTAGTGTGAAAGCGTAACAAAAAAACATACAAAAAAAAAAAAAACACTTTTTAGTTTTGGTACCTACATATTCGAAAACCACTACCTGCTATGTAAATAACAGTGATAGAAACTAATCATATCATCCACATACTAAGGGGAAAAAGTACGTATTATTGAAGCTAACTCAAAAAATAAAATTTATATGGGACCGCCTCGAGACCGTACCATTTCAAACAAAAAAAAAAATTCTTAATCGGTTCACAATTGACGAAGAAATCGGTGGACATACATAAAAAAAAAAAAACATACGCGACGAACATATAACTTCCTCCTTTTTGGAAGTCGGTAAAAAAATTAAATCTTTGATATATTAGTTTAGAAAAATACAAATCTTTTATCTTTATAATATTATCCTAGACAACACACAACACTATTCAACTTTAACTAGCACATCAAAATTTAAAAAGCCCCACACACAATGCATACAGGACAGTTGAGACTTTACGAGACTTGCACAATTCTCGCAAGTCTTGCAAGTACTTGAAAGTACCGTGTTACAAGAACAGAGTCTCACCTTTGTCACGACGAACTGTCACTTTCTGTAATTAATTCTGTAGCTGCAGCGAGAGGGTTATCTTTTTTTCTGTGATGTCTCTTTTGAGATACTTAGTTATTTCTTTAGAAAGTAATTTAAGTGTGAAGGTTTTAATATTGAGTTCAGATTGTTTTTTTTTTGTGAACTAGAATTTTTGGATTTTAAGGTAAAGCTGGATATGTTTAGGTTCTTCGAATAATTTCAAGGGGGTAACAAAAATATTATGTTGTTAGGAATTAGGAGTCTGGTAAGTATTCTTCTAAAATTCTACATTTTGATTAGGCTAGCTAGTCAAAACGCAAGTCTTTAAGCGCGTTCCATTTCTGTGGCGTAGAAATTTATTAATAGTCATCTATGTATTTAAGTGTTACAGTAATATAGTTATAGCCGTGATATAGTTATATCCCTGGAGAAATAGTTACATACCGTAATAAAGTTAGATGAAAGCGGTTCATAACTGTTTTACTAGGAATATAACTACGAGTATGATACGAGCACGATCTAGCAATATGACTTTTAGGGCACTCCGACCAAATAACGGTTAGAACCGTGACCAAGTACGCGCGAGCCGAGCGAGCGAAGCAAGCAGTGCCGCAGCGGCAGCGGCCGGTAAGCACTACGTCGAAATTGGTCGCAGTAACAAAATTAGGGCACTACAACAGTTATGCACCGCTATCATGTAACTATATTACAGTATACATATAACTATATCCCTAGGAATATAACATATCACGGCTATAACCATCTTACTGCGATATATACATATATGCTTCTTATATGTATAATATCTGGATGACCGAGCTTTGTTCGGTTTATTTTTGGTAGTTTTCTAAAAACGAAACCTAGATAGATCGATTTATCACCCCCGAAGGCTGCATACAAAATTACATGAAAATCATTGGAGCCGTTTCCGAGATTCAGATTGTATATAAATATATATACAAGAATTGCTCGTTTAAAGGTATTAGATATTATGCTTCTGTAGTGCATCAGGGATGTTAGCTGATGCTCGTGTCGATTACTTCTACGCTACGATGCGAAAAAGATACGCTTCCCTGGTACACCAGGTGCGGGCAGTATAATGTGCGGGCCAGCCCCAACATTATACTGCAGTGTGTCGCGAGCAAACTGGACAGTTTGTGTTTGATACGCTTCTGTGAGCTTTTCACATCTGTGTTGAGCGTGTAGCAGGGATTCGTTAAATGTGTAGGTTAATTTTAAAATATTAATAATATATAAATATATATATATTGTTACTAACATAATAGTCCATTTTTAAACTAGTATGATCTTTCAGAATAACTAAAGATTTCAACCCCAAAGTCTCACCACATCACTACAACAGCCAAACCCGAACGATCAAGCAAAACCGACTCTAAACCACTCGAAAACAAATCGAGTCGACATCTATCCTCTGCACAGTTTAGTAAACCGAGAGACTTCAACTGTCAACTGGTTTAGGGCGGGACGGAACCACAGAATAGATAGGGCACAGAAGGTCCGCTGCACACAATGAGCGAAAATGCACGCACACATAGACACGGTTCACGTATAGCGAGTGCACGGGCAGTCGCGACTGGCATTTGTTTTGAGCTTATTCCACTTAACTGTCTGAAATCAGTCGTGTTTATAGTAAGACAGGGGATATTTAAAAAGCTTCTGTTCAGACTACACTCAATTATTTACGGAGTCAGTATCTAAAATCGTCTACAGGTTAAAGTGCGACAGAGATGGACGTATCGCGACATTTCTTTTTTCTAATTATGTTAATTTTTTAGGAGGCTAAGTTGCCGACGATTACATATTTTGTCAGTAACTTAGCAATTTTAGACGATTAATTTCAGCCTATCGGAATAAGCCCTTTTGAGATAGCTGTACAATACCATAGGCACTACGAACTTTACCTCATGTCACCATTTGGTTCTTGAAAAATGTTATTGCGCAGACTTCTGCACTAAGTTTGGAGCGGCCATGACTTATCGACCGTATTGTTCGTACGTGTCTATGTATGCGTGCGCCAGTGTTCATTCGTTATATGGAGCAGGCCTTCTGTATCTAACTATTCTGTTACCGAACTACGCTGAGTGATTCCAACTGTCGACCTATGTTATTCGAGTGATAAGGCCAATGCGGTGTCGAGTTTTTGCGGCCATCTTAGTTTGTGGGGCTGTAAAGGGGTATCTAGTTGAGAATGATTAAATGATATAGGTTTTGTTACGTTTATTAGATTTCCTAAGCTAACGAAGACTGGTCCAGCAAATACCATATGACGTGACTGTTCTTAAATTACGCTAGGCTCATAAAAAAAACTGTTTTTCCTAATGATGTTAAAAGTGTTTTCCATTCCCTTTTTAGGGTTCCATAGTAAACAAGGAACCCTTATAGTTTCGTCATGTCCGTCTGTCTGTCTGTCTGTCTGTCCGCGGTCTAGCTCCGAGACCCTTAGTACTAGAAAGCTGTAATTTGACATAGGTATACATATAAATTACGCCGACAAAGTGGTAAAACAAAATTATGAAAAACATTTATTTTAGGGTACCTCCCATACATGTAAAGTGGTGATGTTTTATTTTTTATTTTTTATCCCATAGTGTGGGGTATCATTGGAAAAGTCTTACAAAAACATTATGAGTTTGTGAAGATCATTTTTGGATTCAGGGATCCGTTTGCAAAATATTAAGCTTTAAAGTGCTAATTTTTGTTAGAGTCAAGTGTCCCCCCCCCCGCCAGCTAAATGGTTGGTTTTGGGTGTGTGAAAAAAATCACAACAGTAGCTTATATAACGAAATTAAAAGGAAAACTATCACAGCAGTAGGCTTTACTAGTTATCGAGTAATAATCGAACAACTTAACTTTGCAGTTGCAAAAACATGTTTTCCCATACATTCCGTATGGGAAAACATGTTTATCAACTACAAAGTTAAGTTTATTTTTGGGATAAATTCATTCCAACTACGGAACCCTTCATTGTGCGTGGTCCGACACGCACTTGGCCGGTTTTATTAGTATCATGGTTGGTACTGGTAATAGGTGACCAGTTCCTAGTTATAATTGATTTTGACTGTCGAGTTGGTCTCGTGGTCGCAAGCGCGACTGCTGAGCGAGGTTCATTTCTCAGGTCGGACAAAGTGTTATTGAGTTTTTCCATTAGGAATTTCTTAGTAACAGCCCGGAGTTTGGAAGTTGGCGGTGTGGTACCTCCGTGCCTCGGAAAGCACGTTAAGCCGTTGATCCTGCGCCTGATCTCCCTCCGGTCATTTCGGATCGTCCCATCGGACTATGAGAGTGAGGGAAGAGAAAATGCATCTGTGTCTACGCACACACTTGTGCACTATAATATCTCCCGTGCCGAAGGCTAGTCTCCACTGAAATTGGTCGCTATGGCCAGATTTCTGTCTGGAGGACTATACATTATGAATGGTTGATCGAAATAGCAGTAGCTGATTCGTTTAAAAATTAAATTAATTGGTTTTTGTGATACCGTTCAAGCTTATTTTATCCTATATCCAAGTCATGGACTACCCGTGTGCCAAATTTCATCCAAATCTGTTCAGCCGTTTTAGCGTGAAAGCGTAACAAACAAACTCACTTTTGCATTTATAAGATTAGTTAGGATTCCCTACAGCAATCAGCTCGATCCTAAAGGTGCTGATAAACTTGAGCATTCACTTGTAACAGAACATCGAGCATTCGCCGTTTTTTAATTTTTTGAACTGAACAACGAACCAAGGTAACCGACAGGGCCCGAAGAATTGGCAAACTTAAGTTGCAATGGGCAGGGCACATTGCTTACAGAACGGATGAGGTCGAAAGGTTCGTTGAAGACAAGGAAGTCTGGCAATAATTCCTTCTGCACATGTGGCTTCCCTGGTACCTCATTAACGGTATAACAATGTAAATGTCTATTAACTGCTCCCAAATTACGATGATTATTTTATTTTTTTACCTACTTCATTGACATAATCTTTTCAGTATTTGACATAATATACCTACAATTTTCTGTTTTTTTTTTTTTGAATCAAATTAGATTTGTTACAGCTGACTACAGCTGTATCATGCCACTAGGCAATCATGTCATTTGGTTTAAATAGGTCCTTATTTTTATTATTTTTGTTTATCTTTTATATAGATTCTTTTCTTTTAGATTTTGTGAATGTGAGAATGTTGTAGGCTGTAGACTTGTGGACCATTTTCTATTTTACTAAGTACCTGGTACTTGTTGATAGGCCTACACTGTCCTCCCATACCTATTAACACTGTAATTTGAAAACATTGTAGAAACAATTTATTTTGAAAAGAGTAACCGTGGAGTTTCTTGCCGGCTCTTCTCCATAGGAAGCGACCAATTGGAACCGTGCACCTAGCTTCTGACGTTTCATAAGTGCCCTTGTAGGTTTATGTGAAATAAAATATTTTGATTTTGATTTTTTGATTTTGATTTTTCTGGAGAGGCGACCACGTACCGGAAGACGTAGCGTTGGAAGTCCCCCCACAAGGTGGACCGATGACCTTGTGAAGGCCGCAGGAATCCGCTGGATGCGGATGTCCCATGTCCTATGTCTTTCAGCTGAAATGATGATGAACATCTTTTCGTCCCACATACCACATTGTCTCAAGACGAAAGTCTTTGACCAGTGCGTGTTGCCAGTGATGACCTATGGTACTGAAATGTGGTCGCTCACAATGGGCCTTATCAGAAGGCTAAAAGTCACCCAAAGGGCAATGGAGAGGGCTATGCTTGGAGTTTCCCTTCGTGATCGAATCAGAAATGAAGAGATCCGCAGGAGAACCAAGGTAACCGACATAGCCCGAAGAATTGCCAAACTTAAGTGGCAATGGGCAGGGCACATTGCTCGCAGAACGGATGGCCGATGGGGTCGAAAGGTTCTGGAGTGGCGACCACGTACCGGAAGACGTAGCGTTGGAAGGCCCCTCACAAGGTGGACCGATGACTTTGTGAAGGCCGCAGGAATCCGCTGGATGCGGATGTCCTATGTCTTTCGGCTGAAATTATGATGAACAACAAATAGAGCCAAGCATAGAGCCAACCATTTCTACGAACATTTTCACGATCATTCTTGCGAATGCTCTAGGCAATACTCGTCAAAAAAATATTTTTCACGAAGATATCAGACTTGACGGTAGCGTATGGATGGCTCGGCTCGGCAAAAAGCTCGAAGCAAAACTATCCTTTCGCTAGAATGCTCGCTAAAACGCTCCCGTAATTTTTTCTGTAATGTAACAGTCGCTAGAATGCTCATCATCATCATCATCATCATTTCAGCCGAAAGACGTCCACTGCTGGACATAGGCCTCCCCCAAGCACCGCCACTTCGACCAATTCAGTGCTTTCCGCATCCAGCGGATTCCTGCGGCCTTCACAAGGTCATCGGTCCATCTTATGGAAGGCCTTCCAACGCTACGTCTTCCGGTACGTGGTCGCCACTCCAGAACCTTTCGACCCCATCGGTCATCCGTTCTAGAATGCTCACTACAAGTGAATGCTCAAATTTATCAGCACCTTTACTAGAATCGAAACCAATATCAACTCTGAATTACAATGCAGCCGTAAAAACAAGCGGACATCGCGTGGCGGTCTGATTAGAGGCGTAATCGTTAATGAATTATTTAGGTCATGCGTGCTGTGTAGTTAGGCCTTTTTGGTTCTACGAGGGAATTATATTGTATGTTCAATGTTCATAGTAGGTATAACGTACAAGGTTTATATGGGAGTGGACAGACCTATAATGATTTGTAAAGAAAGATGGTGGGTTGAATTACTTCTTTGATTTTTTGTGAATATTGAAAGCTAGATTTTTTAAGCATGAGTGATTTAGCAGCACCCCGCGGTTTTACCCGCATAAGTCTCGATCCCGTGGGTAAAAAAAAGTATCCTATGTTCTTTTCCAGGGCATCATGTATATATGTGCCAAATTTCATCCAAATCCGTTCAGCCGTTTTAGCGCGAAGGCGTAACAAACAAACTTACTTTCGCATTTATAATATTAAGGATTTTTATAATAAGTAGGAAGGATTGATATAAATGTCTTAGAGAGGCTTGTGGCTAAGTAATAACAGCCGCACGGGTCGATCGATCAGGTTAAGCTACGCTTGCCGCGGTTGGTCAGTGGATGGGTGACCATCTTTACATACCAAGACCCCTCCGTGCCTCGAAAAGCACGCTAAGCCGTTGGTCCCGGCTGTCATTTGTAGACCTTTGACAGTTGTTACGGGTCATCAGAAGTCCGGAAGTCTGACAACCAGTTTTACCAAGGGGTATCGTGTTACCCAGCAACTGGGTTGTGGAGGTCAGATAGGCAGTCGCTCCATATAAAATACTGGTATTCAGCAGCATCCGGATAGACTGGAAGCCGACCCTAACATAGTTGGGAAGAGGCTAGGCAGATGATTGATGTATCCTATCAAATAGGGTGCGAGCCTATTGCCATCAACCAGGCACAAATCCAGACTCCGGGCTGCTATTGAGAAATTCCTGATGGAAAAAACCTAATAATATTTTGCCCGACCCGGGAATCGAACCTAGGACTTCATGCTCAGCAATAGCGTTTGCAACCACTGGATCACAGAGGGAGTCAGACTAAGAATAATAATGTAACTTGAGAAAGTTACAACAGATAGCAAGTTAGCTGATAATATAGACTTTAAACTTCAAGTTTATGGAAAATCAACCAAGGGTAACAAAATTAAGTTTAAGTAAATTCCTACTTATGATACCCTGAAGTTTGTTGCTCGATATGCAGATTTGAGCCGTCGTTAATATACAGAACGGTATAAGTTAGGGATAACTTTGAACGGCCTTAATTAATAAACAAAACGTCTCCTAATTACTGGGGTTGTATTAAGAAAGAAAAAAGTTTGTTTGCGGTAAACATGACGCAAAGAAGGAACACAAACACAAAAAAGAATAAGTTGGGGGAAAATATGCGTCTCATCCACGCAAAACGAACATCGCTTAGCATAATGCTGCGACCCTATGCGAGACAGAGCCCCAGCGCTGCTTTTCAGCGATAGCCGACGTCGATAGGTGCAGCATACAAAAATCAATCTGCCTAGCCTTTTCCCAACTATGTTGGGGTCAGCTTCCAGTCTAACCGGATGCAGCTGAATACCAGTATTTTACATGGAGTGACTGCCTACCTGACCTAAACAACCCATTAACTGAGTAATACGATACCCCTTGGTAAGACTGGTTGTCAGACTTTCGGGGTTCTGACGACCCGAACGACAGCCGGGACCAACGGCTTAACGTGCTTTCCGAGGCACGGAGGAGTCTCGGTATTTAAAGATGTTCACCCATCCACGGACCAATTTTGGCAAGCGTAGCTTAACCTGATGGATAGACCCGTGCAACTTAACCACCTCTCTGCCTAAACTTTCGGGGAATACAGGCTTAATAATATGTTATTATTGGTACTTTTGTTGTATTATCAAAGACACACAACATCTTCATAACACTACCCGCTTTAGGAGAGTCATTCATTATTCCTATTCATCCACGCTCTGTGCGTAGCACATACATTTTTGAAGAGTTCATAGGTACCACCTTACACCCTCACAATGCTTTACTAAGAAATAGTGTTGTGCTAAAGATGACTACCAAAAGGTATTTACAAGGCAGATGTGAGTGAAAATGCCAAAGAAGGTAGGAATGCCCTAGGTGGTTCCTAAACTTATCAATAAGGTTAACCCTGTGAGCTATTAGAAAAACTGATTTTACCCCTACCTTAAAATGTTATCAACACAAGTGAAATAAAAACCATCCTTACTCTAAAATAACTAATTTAATTCCGAATATAATTATTTAACCTCAAAATAGATACTAATACCCAAATGAATCTTAAAGTCGTTACCCCAATATCATAATCTAAAACTGTTTAATAAAACTATTTACATATTTCAGGGATAAGGAAAATAATATGAAATACCAAGATATTTTGTCAGTCATTTATATTTCTTTGCCAACATCAAATTCAATATTCTACACCATACCATCACGTCTCCTATTCCCCACATAATATCACAATTTAATCAGTATTCTAATATTTACCATAAAACTAATAAGTTACCTTAATTTACAGTAGATCTCCAACCAATACTATGCCAATCTATCTTTTTACCGACACAGCCACTAAGCACGTCTTACCGTCACGAGCGCCAGACCCAGAAGGTCGTTGTTACCCCCATTTTTAACCGACTTCCAAAAGGAGGAGGTTCTCAATTCGACTGTATGTTTTTTTTTTTGTATGTTTGTTACGCGATTACTCCGTCAATTATGAATTGATTTTGATGATTCTTTTTTTGTTTAGTAGATCATTCTTCAGAGGTGGTCCCATATAAATTTTATTAACTTTGCTTGGGTAGTTTTTGAGTTAGCTTCAATAATACGTATTTTTTCCTCACTTAGTATGTGGATGATATTATGATAACTTCCTGTCACTGTTATTTACATAGCAGGTAGTGGTATTATAATTTGTGTGGGGTAGGTATCACAACTAAAAAGTGAAAAATAAAAACTTTCAAAAAAAAACAACCGACTTCAAAAAAACACTACAAAGTGAAAAATAACTTTAATTTCGGAAGTCGGTGACAAAGAACGAAAATTAAAAACCAAAGACACCGACTTCCGAAATTAAAGTTATTTTTCACTTTGTACTGTTTTTTTGAAGTCGGTTGTTTTTTTTTGTAAAAGTTTTTTTCTGTATCCAATCTTTGAGTGTTGCCAGTACAATATCCAACAATTAGAAAGAAAGAAAAATATTTTATTTGGGACACGCACAGGAAATACAGACAAATAAAAAAAAAAAATTAATTAATAAGAAAAGAGAAAGAAAGTGAAAGTGAAAAGTAGTGAAAGTGGTGGCAAAGTTTTGTTAGCTATAACAGGATATTCAGCACCAGCTTTTTGTCAAAATGTGATGAAATCATAATTTTGAAAAGAACTTACTGCGCCGCTATCATATCTTATTTTGGGCTAGGTATTTTACTAAATTAGGTCTTTATTATTAGGTTCTTTGTTACCCCTACAGAATAGCTGAATGACCCCCGCGAGGATAATTACCCCTAGTTTCGAAACCAATGCCCTAGAAGGACGTAGTGACCTTATTGGTGATGTTCTTCAGAAAGGTCAGGTGCGTAGTACTCGCAATCGGCGTGCGTGTAGTATGAACGTAAACGAGGTAAAAGGAGTATGTCAGGATCGTAGCAGGTGGCGTTCTGTAGTTTCTGCCTACACCCATGGGAAGATGGCGTGAGTATATGTATGAGTGTGTGTAGTGCCGATACGGTAACTAAATGATAAGAGAATGTACACTTATAGGTTTTAAGGCAAACTTTAGAAAAACAGGAGAAAGTGTCTAGCGGTACAGTTTAGAATTTCGCTGAAACACATTTTCCTAAAGATAAACCTTATAATTATAATGCATTATGTTTTGTGTATAAGCACGGCCGCACGGGTCGATCCATCAGGTTAAGCTACGCTTGCCAGGGCGGGTCCGTGGATGGGTGACCATCTTTCCATACAGACTCCTCCGTGCCTCGGAAAGCACGTTAAGCCGTTGGTCCCGGCTGTCATTCGTGGATCTTTGACAGTCGTTACGGGTTGGCAGAAGCCCGAAAGTCTGACAACCAGTCTTACCTAGACGTATCTTATTACCCAGTTACTGGGTTGTGTAGGTTAGATAGGCAGTCGCCCCATATAAATTACGGAAAAGACTAGGCAGATTTTGATGTTTTTTGTATAAGCAGAATACTATTTGACTACATGTACATACGTATGTGCAACAAAATTATACACACTGCATGTTTTTTTTTTACTTTTGACTTCTAATTAATCATCTTAAAGTCACATTCTAACATCACAAAAGTTATGAATTACTAAACATTCAACTGAGGTCACAGAGGACCTTGACTATTACTATTCGCTATAACTTTCTATTATTTCGATATATCTTACCTAAAATTGCGTAAATCCCAGCTAGTGTCTCAGACAAGGTTATTTAATAATAAGCTATGTACTAAATCTTACCAAAAGCTTTAAAAAGCAGTTTTAGTGTTAAACCTGATAATACAGGTACAGTATTTTAATTAAATTACTTCAGCCTCGTTTTCGACACATTGCCAGACACTTAAAGAAACTTGTCGGTCGCTCACAAGATGATAATATGGCTATTTACTAGTTTTGAGAAAGATATTTGCTGGCCAACCGGTAAATAAGTTTCTCACACATCTGCACAAAACACAAAATCACAACGCGCAGCAGTACTTACGAGTATGAATTAAAACATAGCATTAAGTACATTTTAAACAGTTAAAAAAAAAACCTCCGACACAAACATTTCCTCATTTCTCTTACCTACTCCATCACCAGACCCTGTTCACCATCTATCTATAACCTATTTATTGAGACCTTTCCAATGAGCCCAAACACGATACGTGTGCTGTAAGTTGGTAAGAAAGTTTGGTATCCTGCAAATTCCAGGTTATGCTGCAGCATCAGTTCAAGGTTCTTCTAATATCTTTGAAGTAACAGAATACCAAATTTCAAATCGATCAGACTTTTTTTTGTGTGGGAAATTATCAAATAACTTCTTCCGCCCTGGGCGGAGCGGGAGGGTGTGTCAGACTCGTACTGACTAAAACCCACTTGTGTTCCTTCAGTTGCCATGTTGCGCCGGGGGCCACGATATCCTTTTCGGACTTCCTCGCAACCCCGGCTTGCATCGGCCCTAGCGGACCCCGTCAGTTGTGCTGAAATCTCTTTGAGGCGCGCGTGTAATACAACGCGCCGTCGACCCGGGCCTGGTCCTTATCGGACGGCGAGCTACCCATTGCTCACTGTCTGCAAGCCCGCGCCTACGGTGGCCGGGAATCGGCCTGGGATTTACAATGCCCAGGGCGTCTCATGCAGCGGCTAGGGGCGTGAGGGCGCAAAATTTGTCTCTCCCTCACGCGTTTCGCCTCCTCCTTCGCGAGCATTACTGCTTCGCAGAAGGAGGTGATGGCTTCCCATGCCCTCTCGCTCCGTACCATGGCCTGGAGCAGGGCCGGACGCGAGAGATCACCGCCACCGATAGAATAGACCGCCTAGTGTGTTCTAATGTTCACAACAAGATCGTATCTTATTCGAAATCAAACACCGATATATCGGATCCGACAGTCGGAAACAAATCGGAAATATCAGCCGGAGCCGAAGTAGCTCTATTAAATATTTATGCCTTTCAAATAACCTGTCAAAGTAACGTAGTCGTACAGTCGACTTCATAAAGATGTACACATCGACAAGAATTTGTGTTCCATACTAAAACATCGTAGGAAACCGGCATGCCTAAGAAATATTTCTCTTAGAGGCCCTTGCGCGGCTTTAAAACTCTGACACCAGGTTAGTCACTAACCACACTAAAAGAAGAAGATTAAAATAACAGCTGCACGGGCCGATCAAAGGTAAAGCTACGCTTGCCGCGGTCCATTCATCGATGGGTGGCCATCCATTACTTAATTATCGAAACCCCTCCGTCCCGGCTGTCATTCGTAGATCTTTGACAGTTGTTACGGGTCGTCAGAAGCCCAAAAGTCTGACAACCAGTCCTACCAAGGGTTATCGTATAACTGAGTTGTGGAGGTTAAATAGGCAGTCGATCTATGGAAAATACTGGTATTCAGCTGCATCCGGTTAGACTGGAAGCCGACCACAACATAGTTGGGAAAGGTTATGATGTGTAATGGTTTTGTGGTTACATTTATACAATGTTATGCTATAAAGATTGTAGACAGTTAACTGAATTCTTGTCGGCCCAATAGACACATATTTTTGAGACAGACTGTACCATTTTTACCAACAAAATTAGAGGAATAAAAGTACTAGCGGTTTAGGCCGAGGGTTTTCGGAGAATTCGTTTGTCCTGCATAATTTAGGATGGGTCATCATTCGACAGTTATTTCTTTGAGATCGAGGTCTTGACGGGTCAGGTTCGCGTGGTTAGTAAGTCTAATGTCTGGGGAATTCAGTTCGATAGTGGTAAGAAACGAGATAGTAGGCTGAAATTATGATTGCCCTACTACGTTTTTTATTTAGAGCCTCATGATGAGCCCTTTGGGTGTTTTTTAAGAGATCATTATTTATGAAAGATCGAAAAGTCCTATCTTTTTCGATCTTTTATACAGATAACGAAGGGCGTTTCCGTCAACTGCCTATAGTACGGCGCCCAAACGTACAAAAAAAAAAATACCACAAAAAATATTTTTATTTTTGAAGTGAAACCTTATTTAGGCGCATTGTGCATTTTTGAGATTGGAAAACAATTGAACTTGCAACACCGTTTCCGACACCTCATTTTTGTAAACGTGATTGTGCTCTTTATTTATATTACGTTACGGGTCAATGTTCTATGCAAGTATTTTTACTTTAAAGGTTTTGGAAGTTTTTTTTTTTTTTTGTAATCGCTATTGTGCTCTTTATTTAGATAAGGTTACGGACCAATGTTACATACAAGTATTTTTCTTCCACCAAGGCGATCTTGTTCAAGTTTTCACTTCTGTCGGCACTCCCGGAATGCCACTGTTTTTTTTTTTTTGGGAATATTTTTACCATGTATGGACTATTGCGGCTTAATGGGAACTTCATTAACATGCTGTATAATGTTCTCTGACGAGATCATAACTTACAGCGGGCCCTAACTGGAGGAGAGTGGCTCATGATAGAATTCAAAGGAAACAATTACTGGAGTCCTTTTGCAATAATAAGTTACCCTTGCTCTAAAATACTAATTTAATACCGAATATAATTATTTAACCTCAAAATAGATACTAATTCCCAAATGAATCTTAAAGTCGTTACCCCAATATCTTATATATAAAATTCTCGTGTCACAATGTTAGTTACCTTACTCCTCTGAAACGGCTTTACTGATTTTTACCAAATTTTATATGCATATTCAGTAGGTCTGAGAATCGGCTACTATCTATTTTTCATACCCCTAAGTGATAAGGGTTGTCCACCCCAAACAAATAATTGGCAAAACAACGTTAGCTAGTCATAATCTAAAACTGTTTAATAAAACTACATATTTTCAATATTTCAGGGATAAGGAAAATAATATGAAACACCAAGATATTTTGTCAGTCATTTATATTTCTTTGTCAACATCAAATTCAATATTCTACACCATACCATCACATCTCCTATTCCCCACATAATATCACAATTCAATCAGTATTTTAAGATTTACCATAAAACTAATAGGTCACCTTAATTTACAGTAGATCTCCAACCAATACTATGCCAATCTATCTTTTTACCGACACAGCCACTAAGCACGTCTTACCGTCACGAGCGCCTGACCCAGAAGACAGTTATTTTCGCCATTTTGACATATCGAATGTTTCGGTGTTGCCAGTACAATATCAAACAATTATGTATTATAAATTGAAACACTTTGATAAGAAGCATGCTGAATTGAGAGACATACTTTAATAAAAACAACAGATTTAGATAGTGCCATTCACGAAGACGCGCCCCACTCCGCGATTAGTCTGCCTATCCACTGGAGCGGAGCGAGGCATCGGAGCGGAGAAATGTACCAATATTAACCAATAGCAGCGGAGCTCTGAAGCGGAGTTTAGATTCTATTGGTTAATCCAGTGGACAGGCAGTCTTACTGTACCATAAGCTGTACTTTAATACGGAGCGGAGCAGAGTGGAGCGCGTCTTCGTGGATGGCACTATCTACACCGTGAAATTTGAATCACAGTTTTGCTAGAACAAACGTTATTCAGACCATGGTCTACTACCATTCTACAACATCCAATAAAAAAAAAAACCTTAATTGGTTTTTGAAAAAACACCAAAAAGACTGAGTTTAAAATGTCAAGATTATCTACTGCTTACTAAATTTCGTTTATGGAGGTACATTTCCCTGTAGACAATGCTGTGTCCCTTGCATGGTGTCTGTGTTGTAGGGAGTAACGACAAACTTGACATTTTAAACTTTGTCTTTTTTTCAAAAACCAAATATGTTTTTTTTTTATTGGATGCTGTAGAATGGTAGTAGACCATGGTCTGAACAACGTTTGTTCTAGGAAAACTGTGATTCAAATTTCACGGTGTATAAAGCAATTCAGAAAAAAGAGGCTTACAACAATAATGATTTAAAAGATCCAAACTTAAAAGAAAAAGTCTAAAACACAGGTATCTAGCCGCGAGAGGGCCCTGGTGACATGTAAATACTTGAGGCTCGAGTCTCTCACGAAGTTAGCTCCTTATTCGCGCATATTAGCATTAACTACATAACTTTTGTTTACAAAATAACGTTTTATATTAAGTATATTATAATTTAAAAGATCATTAAAATCGATTGACAATTGTTAGGACAAAACAAGACTTGTAAAAAAATAATATTGTGTTATTAATACTGTTTTATTGGTACACCCCGATTCAAAGTTAATGGCGGCTCGGAACACGAGGCGAGTCGCTGCGCAGTAACGAATTCATAGGTCAGCGGGGGTGAGGGGTGCGGTACTGCGCAATGAGTAGCGCATTTCCGAACCGCCATTAAGTTTGAATCAAAATGTACCAATTGTTAAGGAAAAATAAAAGACTAGTTGGCACAAACTATCCAGCAATTAAAAAGGTAGTGGCGAACGCATACTCTTTCACCACATAGTTTGACATTTTAGTTTGACTTCAAAAACCATTATAGACCGTTCACTATAACTTGTCCCTTGCCATCATGGCGCCATTGCTTGTCAAGCGTAGGAGGTAACACTCTAAATACCTAAGTGAAGACGACTGTGGTCGGAAGCTCTCTTTCTAAATACACACATAAGAACGAGATAGTGATATGTGTTTTCTTTATCTTATGTATGTATTCAGAAAAAGAGCGTCCGACCACAGTCGTCTTCACTTAGGTATCTAGAGTGTTGCCTCCACTTTTATCTATAAGCTTCTTAGTTTCAATACTAATAGAGTTAAAATGGCTTGACTGGCAATGGTGTCAATGTGACAACAAGGGACGACAAGTTATAGTGAACGGTCAGTAGTACCTATTTAGACCAGCGGAGAATTGCGTAACACCCTTAGCCCACGTTCGCATGGACGTAAAAATATCGCGGCGGGATTTTATCGCGCACTGGATCTTCAACTCTCGGTGTTAAGCCGAGTGTTGAGAATTTATCAGAGTGCATCCTAGCGCGTCGAAAAAACACACTGTTGGATTTTCAACTCTCGGTGCTAAACAGAACGTTGAAAATACCTAGCATTTCGACAGATCAACAACATTAATTGTGTTATTTACGTTGTTGAACATACGAATTTTTTAAACCTATGAAGTAATAGATTAGGAATTTCTTTCTAAATCCTTCGGATTGTGATTGAAAGTGTGTTACACAATTAGGGTGCTGGTGCTTTATCAATTTAGAAACTCCTAACGTCCGGTCAGGACAAGGGTCGTTTTCACAAAACGGAATTGAATGAAAAAAGGAAAAAGTTAAAGCGGAATGTTTTTTGTTAGGTAAAAAGCTTTTCAAGTGAAAACTTCTTTAGGCGCGTTGGGCATTTTTGAGATGGGACTAAACCATTGATTTCGCGCCCTGTTACCGACACCGTGGAGTAAAAGACATCAACGCGTAGATTACCGCGGTGCCAATTTTTTTCTAGTTTTCACTTCTGTTGGCACTCCCGGAGTGACAGTGTTATATTATGGGAAATATTTAATAGTTGAGCTGGTAACCAACTGCTACATCCAAATTGGTCGCAGTTACTTGGCTATTTAGTATTTTGAAGACCCCAAAATAGGAATTATTTGAGGTTCACAGAAAGAGGCGCAATCATATTAGAGTGTTCAATATTATTTTTAAGCAAACAAAATGGGAATTATTGATTTTTTGTTAACTGATTTAATGGCCTACTGATCCCGGCTCAATGCCCTCTTCTATTTTGTTCCTCACCTTTGGCATTTTGTACTGTTTTGTCTTTTCTATAAATACCTGTCTGTAGGGACTGTTTTTAAAGAAGGGTAAAATTACCTTCCATTCAATGGTTGCTATGTGAAAGAAGAAAAGAAAAGAAAGAAAGAAAACTTGTTTATTCTGCACAAACAAAACGCACATTTTAAAAACTAGACATAAAATACACACAATAGAAAAATAGCCAAAAGCCTCGTATTCAATCCAAAAAAGTTTGACATTTTTGTTCATAGCTTAAAGTTATAACACTGGTTCATTGGTTGACGTCAAGGCCACGGACCAAAGACAATATTGCGTAATTACTGTTGCAACATTGGCAAATGACAAAATATGTTGTATAATTTTATTTAAAGAGTAAAGTTGAACCTGTTCTTCTCCCAATATAATAATATACCAGCCTCTATTACTGTCCCATTGCGGGGCAAAGGCCTCTTCTCATACAGAGAAGGCACGAGCATTGATCACCACGCTTGCTCAAGACAGGGTTGGCGATTTCAGACTTATATCACTACATAGTATAAAACAAAGTCACTTTCTCTGTCCCTATATCCCTATGTATGCTTAAATCTTTAAAACTACGCAACGGATTTTGATGCGGTTTTTTTTAATAGATAGAGTGATTGAAGAGGACGGTTTACATGTATAATAACCCAGTTTATACCCGTGCGAAGCCGGGGCGGGTCGCTAGTTAACTATAAGTCCAGGTTTCCTCATGATGTTTTCCTTCACCGATGTCAGTAGTGTCCAAGAGAAACTCAGAAAAAACATATGAATTGAAAAGTCACATTAGAACTTGCCCAGATTTGAACCCACAACGTCGTGCATAAGAGGCTTACTACTAAGCAATCAAGACCTATGAGGCTATGAGACATTTTTTTTTTCAGTATTTTGTCACTGAAACCACCTTGCTTGTCAACATGCTTGATAACTAAGGAGATTTTCTTTATTATCAAGGAATTCGTCTGCGCTTCCAAAAGCTACTTTAAAAATCTATTTTTTTTTTTGCGACAATAGGGTAGTTGCCTTGGTAAAACAAAACTATTTAGTCCGTCTTTCAGATAATAAAAAAATATTAGACACGTGTTTTTTGCTTTATCATATTAATAAAAAAATAACTTAGAAAACGCGCATTAAAGTTGGGGAGTGGGGGCTCGCTACGTCACAACTCAGTATTAAATCTAGCAAGGCGTGACGTCATGCCACATTTTAACTCAATGTATCGCCGTAATCTTTTGATTACGTCAAAAAAGAAAAAAATACGTGTTCAATATTTTTTAATAATCTAAAAGATGGACAAAACAAATTTTTGGACACACTTATACTTATTCTACTGTACTTAGAAATCCACGTTGGGTATAAATTCTCGTTGTTCGACAATATATGAATAATTCTTAGCTCAACTTTCATTCACAGCCTCTAACGCCTTAGTTCTCCTTCTAAACTCCACGGTCACCCCAAAAACTGTATACGACAATCGAATCGAAAAAGCCGACATAAACTGATAATGGAGGAGTAATTTGTCAGTCCTCCTTCAATGTCGCGAATCGACGTCGCGTGCCCTCGGGCAGTTACCGACCAGTGGCCCAATTCATTTGTTTGCCCCTGACTTTCGCCAAATACGAAGATTCGGCAAGAGTTTGATGTAGGTGCGTCTGGGTGTATTGGATTCCGTTAATGGGTTTTTCCTATTTCAATCTTCGGTGTAGTTAATGTTTGGACCTCGTTCTATCATTCTTAGGGCCTAGACAACAGGCAATTGTTTTCAAAGCGTTTAATTTTTTTAACATATGTCAATCTCATAAATTTTGACTTCCTCATCATCGTTGTCGCATATAGAATGTCACTTTGTCAAGGCCCTTTTCAATGTCTTGGTATCCAGTTAGCTTGACCACAGTAGAAACGGGTTTTGTCGACGGAAGAATAGACAAAATGACAGACAAACAATCACAATCTGTCATTTTGTCTATTCTTCCGTCGACAAAACCCGTAGAATACCCGTTTCTATTGCTGCGTGTGCAAATTGGCCAAAATTAACCTGGAACAAAAAAACTAAAACCTATTTTGATTCGATTTTTTCGGTACTTAGAAAGTTTTAACTAACTCCAAATGAGAATAAAAATGCATTGGACGCGTATTTTTTTGTGTTTTGCTTTGTCAGACAAGAAATTGACTCTTTATAAACAAGTATTTTCATTTCTCATACTCGGAAAGTAGTGTTTGTTTGATCCAAGTAGCGGGTGGAAGACGCTGATCCCCACCCTTGGGCGGAAAAGACTCATAGTAATTGCTACCTTCTCTAGGGCGGGAATGAATTAAAAAAATAGAACATTTGGTTAGGTAGTCAGCTATGGAAAATTTTACTAAGAGGGTATTACACTGTCGAGTCTGTGGTCATGGATCTGTGATCGAAGATATAATGGAATTGTAAAAAAGACATTTATTATGATTATGCACTATTATATTATTTCATATATGTACCTATCTACGAAGCTCGCAAATTACCCATGTTGTGTCTATTTTACAATTTAGTTATGTCTTTGATCATGGATATGATGGTGTAATATTATGGAAAAATACTGATAAAAAAATGCTGCGGTCTTGTCATTGTATAAACAGCCAGTGTGAATTTAAAAAATCCCTAAGCGGGACGACCCGCGGCGGTGACGCGGTGTGTGTGTTCCATATTTAAAATTTAAAAAAGACTCTAGAATACTCATATTATTATCAATTAACATTTTAGAAAAACTACAACTTTTTACTTTCCTTTTATTCGAAATGAAAAGTAGAGTGTTTAACACGGCTGAAAGTCATCAATTTCTACTCGGACTATAGCTTATGGGAATTGATTCCTTTCGACCCTTGTATAACAATCTACTATTCCTCATTCCTCAAGTCTTTTTTTTGTGTGGTTAGTGAATAACCTGGTGTCAGAGTTATAAAACCGCCTATGGGCCTCTGACTTAGCTTCACATGCCGGCGAGACATATCTCTTAGGCATGCCGGTTTCCTCACCATGTTCTCCTTCACCGTTTTTGAAGCAAGTGATAATTACACAATACGCACATGAATCCGAAAAGTCAGAGGTGCGTGCCTTGGGTTTGAACTCGAGACCTATGACTTGGCAGTCTGACGGTCACACCACTAGGCTAGATTCCTCAAGTATATTACCTACCCTCCATTTCCCTTAAAAATAAATTATTTTGAAAACTAGACCTAAACTGTAACTCCATCACTGAACAAAATACTTTCAAACTAACTCAATTACCTACGTAGCAACAGAAGCCTTAATAAAATATTCTTCCTAACTGTGTCTACCATTTTTCTTTTGTTTGCCTTATTTATTTCAAGGTTAGCCCTAAAAGAGTTCTAAAAGCTATTAGAAACTAACAATAGTTGGTACTTGATATACTATGAAAGTAATGGTAATTTTATGGTACAATGGGGTTTTTTCAATTTATGGGGTAGCATTAAGTTTTTGTTTCGGTAGGTGGTTTTAGTTACTCAGACTTCATTGTAGGCACTAATTTTATTTTGAGTGCCTCGTACTGTTTTTTTACCCACGACGGAACGGAGACGGTATATGCGTTTGGGGTGAGAGGATGTTTGTGCAAATCCATGTTGCCATTTTTCTCCAAAACTTCTAATCCGATGTTGATGCAGTTTTCAGTTATGGATTCAGGTTTAATTGGTGCATGTTCTTAGACAGGTGTTACGGTGACAACTCACCAGGGGGCGCTGCAGCAAACATTGTTTGTGCAAATCCATGTTGTCATTTTTCTCCAAAACTACTAGTCCGATTTTGATGCAGTTTTCAGTTATGGGTTCGGGTTTGATTGATGCATGTTCTTAGATAGGTGTTACGGTGACAACTCACCAGGGGGCGCTGCAGTAAACATTTGTTTGTTCAAAACCAAAACTACTTGTCCGGTTTTGATGCAGTTTGTGGTTGATCAGTGAGGGTTCTTAAATAGATGTTACTGTAGTAACTCACTAGAGGGCGCTGCAGTAATATATTTTATATTAGTTACTACATAAAATATTAAAGACATTTAAATTTTATCCTTTTTTTCAATTATTTTTTTTCGTCGTGGGTTTTTTCAAAATTTTTAATTTTGCTTTTATCTTGTTCTATGCACTGGTTTTCCCATGTTAATTTTGAAATTCAAATAAAATGTTAAGCCTATTGACCTTTCTGTAATAGCAATAAGGACGGTTTTCGTACTACAAGTGTTAATACTGATGTCCGGTTTGCTACACACGAAAATTATTGAAATTAATGAATTAATTTTAACGATTTGAAAACCAAATATTATGTAATTTATTTTATTTATTATTCATTTATTTCGGACAGAATCCATATAATGTGTTAGTAGGTACATACATTCTAATAAAGTATTGTTTTACAGTTCCCCTGTAACTATTCCCACCCAGTGTGCTTATATGGGACAGTCATGTCGGGATGCAATCATTTGCAAAATGGTGTTGGAGCTACCGCGCAGTCTGTGGAATAATGACGCCACTTTCTTACGCACTATAGCGTGGAAATCAACAACCAACAATCCACGCGCGTATTTGCGAACATTTGCGATGCACTACAATGCCGCGGCAACCTTAACAGCATTCTGAAAGCATTATTATACTGAATACGCAGGGCGACTGCCTTTTCATTCACAGTCCAAATACTGGCCAATTCTGGTATCTTTAAGTCACACTGGGTTTCAGACTTTCAGACAATCATCCTTTACTGTTCTAATTTACTTCCCTGCCATTATAGAAATACCTCGCTGAATTGTGATGCAGCGCACGTACACAAAATTACTTCAATTAACTAAAAAACTCCTGGCTAAGGAAGAAAATAATTTGGTGAACGTATTTTTCGGGATAATGTTTACCAATACAATGGCTTTAGTAGTAGATTCAGCATTGTTTTAAGTTGTACCCGGTAAAAAATTAGACTATGATTTTTGGGTTACCCGAAGGGTGTCAAACGGAACCCTAAAGACTCCGCTGTCCGTTCATCTGTCTGGCAGCGAGCTGTATCTCATAAACCGTAATAGGTAGACGGTTGAAATTTTTATATATTGTGTATTTCTATTGCTGCTATAACAACAAATAATACAAACTAAAAAATTGTTTTCCTGTAAAGTCGTTTTACGGACGATAATTTTACGTGATAACGTCACAAGCCGAACGCTTAGGACGATCGTGCCTCTCTATCGCTTGTTCCGCGCTCTCGCTTGCACGCGTGGCTCAAGCGGAACGTGATACTTTTTCGTGCGTGCAGCCGGCGCTCATCGATTTATAAGACGTTATCACGTCAAAAATTTAAGGGGTCTCTATCCAAGAACGTATTTTTTTCGGCATTTTTTGCTAAATATTGTACGACGGTACGGAACCCTTCGTGTGCGAGTCCGACTCGCACTCGACCGGTTTTGTGTAAATGTTGATGTTCAAAAGTGCATTTTGAATTTTAAATAAATGATTTTACTTTGACTTTGAGGATAGGCAGCAGCATCATCTAGCGATCAATCCATCTGCCATGCAGGGTGATTTATTTAGCATATATGTAGTTATTCAGATGGGACTAACCCATTGATTTTGTGACACAGTGACGACACCTCATTTTTGTAAACGCGATTGTGCTCTTTATTTATATTACGTTACGACTTACGGACCAATGTTCTATGCAAGTATTTTTACTTTAAAGGTTTTGTAAACGCGATTGTGCTCTTTATTTAGATAAGGTTATAGACCAATGTTCTATACAAGTATTTTTCTTCTACCAAGGCGATCTTGTTCAACTTTTTTTTTCTCACAATTTCTTATTTCACCTTTAATTGTAAATAGCTTCTGCCCGCGACTTCGTCCACGTAGTAGTCAACTATACCATAAAACAGACCTTATGGCACTCGGCAATAGGGTAGCTTTCTGCGAGTGTTTTTTTTTATAAGATCAATACTTCCGGAGGTCAACTTCTACATCCAAACTTACAAACTTTACCTCCTTATAATATGAGTGTAGATTGGAAGATTCATGTTTAGCAATACAGCCACAACAGGTTGTTATAAAATTAAGATGAAATTATTCTCTTTAAGTAGAAATTCAGCATTAAAAATACCAACCAAAAAAATATCCGAAAAGCAAAGAAAACGTAAATTTTAAAACAACCAGTTTTTCACAACATCCTTATAACCATTATAATGAGGAAATAAATCAACCGTGCAGAAAACTGGCAGGCAATTCCGTTGCTAGCCGTGTTGGGTGGTGGCGGCCATTTTAAATTGACCTCTGCGTTCCGGTATACGTTCCCTTTCCTCGTCTTTTGTTCCTGTTTTCCAGGGGAGGTTGGAAGGTCATGTTGGGCTGGTGTTTCGTTTGTAGCCTATCTCTTGGAGTCAGCTAGAGCTTCTTTGACATTTCGTGAATCCAGTGCTTTATTTGCTATTGCCAGTTTAGTGACGCCATATTTCAAGTTTGATGTTGTTTTGATGTCGTGAGGTTTGGTTTTTGTGAATGTTTTAAGTTGTTTTTAAAAAAATACAAAAACTCCTTTAATTTCATGTGGTGTTTGACAACGATTAATATTGTATTATATTATCCATAACATAAATACTAGGAACAAACACAAATTTGTTGTACCCACAACAAGGCTCAAAAAAATAGGTGGATCGTTCAGATGTCAATGTATACGCTTTTATAATAAACTTCCAAGCCACGTACAAGATCTAAGCCTTAATAAATTCAAATCATTCATTAAACGTAAGTTGTGCCAGAAAGCTTTTTATACCATTAAAGATTACATTGAGGACAAAAAGGCTTGGGATTGAGCTGCTCCAATTATTATTTTTATTTTTTACTTTTGAAATTTGTTTTTTTTTGCAAACTTTAAAATTATATACACAATGACATGAATATTTACTTTGTTAAGTATAACATTATTATTATTTTAATTGTTGTGAATGTGAGGACTATGTAGTTCATGTATATATATTTATTTATTTTTTCTCAGTTAGTTTTAATGATAATCTGGCAGTTTTGAGTACTTTATGCGGCCTACCCAAATGTCCTTTCTTTGGTATTGTTCGTCGCATCGTTGAGCTCCTTTTAAGTTCTGAGTTGAGCTGCACGATTACTGACAAATGCGTGCACTGACTGGACAGGTCCACTCAAATCTGTATGGTTCTTTCCTCAAAAGACCATTTCAGACACAAATCTGCATGGTCCTCAAATGAAATGCTCTGACCAAGATTATATCCGGTTTTTTTTTTTTTATATACACATTGACATTAATGATTTTTATATACATATACAATGACATGAATATTTACTTTTAAAGTATTATATTATTTTAATTATTGTGAATGTGAAGACTATATGGGTCATTCCTTTTGTTTTGTTTTTAATTTTTTCTCAGTTAGTTTTAATCATGGTCTGACAGTTTGAGTAATTTATGTGGCCTACACAAATGTCCTTTTTTTGGTATTGTTCGTCGAATCGTTGAGCTCCTTAAATTCTGAGTTGAGCTACACGATAACTGACAAATGCGTGCACTGACTGGACAGGCCCTCTCAATCTGTGTGGTGCTTTCCTGTAAAGACCACTTCAGACACCAATCCACATGGCCTTCACATGATCTGACCAAGATTATGTCTGGACTTTAAAAGAGACTGTGACCTCTGAGTTTGTTTCGGCCTTTCTTCTCGGAGTAGTCAGATAGGAAACGCCGACTTCATCTAGTTTTAAAATATGATTGACGTGTAAAAGTGTTTGTACAAACCTACTTACAGAAATAAAATCATTTATCATTTATCATTGGATTAGTCAAAATTATTTTCTTTTAAACAGAAAGATTTTTTATTTGATTTTTGTGCCCGGTTGATGGCAAAAGGCTCGCCCCCTATTACATGGGACTTAAACATAACTGGCGAAATGTGGGTGTACTATAGGTACACCTCTGCCTAACTCTTCGGGGATTACAGGCGTGATGTTATATGTGTATTTTTGATGACATTTTCCTCATATTCTACAATATTTTTGTAAAAATGTTTCCTTATTCTTTTTTCAGCTTAGCTACGTTCCCTAGAATTATGTTATAACCAATTCAGTAGTTTAGCCTTGAAACCTACCCAACTTACAAACCAACTTTCACATTATGAAAACAAACTTACTGGACGAAAAGACTCTTTTTCTTATCATAAAAAATAATGAAATAAATTCGGTATCAACAGCTCTATATAACGTTAAAGTTGTAAATCAAGGGTCGGTATTACCGAGAAAGCCTTCATCTACATATCATAATATTACGAGTATTAGTTATAACGAATATTTGATGAATGAAGAAATACTCCAGCGCTTGTTAAATTGAGTATTTTGTTAAGGAAAACTTGACCTTGGTACAAGAACATGACTTGAGATCGGGAAGAAAAATGCAAGTTAAAATTAAATTGATGGCCACACCTACTTATTTTGTTTTATAATGCTTTGATATCAATAAAGATGAAGATCATTTATTTGTCCAAAACATGAGTATACACACACATGGCATGCAAGATGTTACAATTAAAATATATCACAGTCATGTTTTGCCTTAACGGTGTACAAATATAAGTAGGTAGGTTATTACATTTAATCAATTAATTATAAACTTATCCATTATTATTAACAGTCCAAATTACAATTTAAAAATTAAAATGCACTACAGAATAATGTCAACAGCTCTTAATATAAATTAGTCAATTTAATGTCAAAGTGATTAGAAATAACACAATTACAAGAATTAGATTAATTTATCATTCAGAAATTCGTCAGTGCTAGGCTTTCTCTAACAGAAGGCTTTTCAACCTACTTCTAAATTTTTCCGTTGGATATTCCCTCCACGATTTTAGCAACGTATTATAAAGGATTGGTGCCATACATATTATACTTTTACGCAGTAGAGCTGTCCTGGATCTAGGCTTGCAAAGTTTGCTATTGTCGCGTCTATTCCGAATTATCCATAGTACCTATATTATCTGTGGGGCTTTGTCAGATAATTTAATTTATTACTGTAAATGCATATATTCTTTGAGAGGCTCGAGTCGAGGCTAAATAATAATAGCCACACGCGTCGATCGAAAGTTAAGCTGCGCTTGCCACGTTCGGTTCGTGGATGGATGACCATCAATTCCTGAGACCCCTCAGTTCCTCGGCAAGCACGTTAAGCTGCTGTTGCTCCCGGCTATCTTTGCAGTCGTTACGGGTAGTTAGAAGCCCAAAAGTCTGACAACTTCTTACATATACTTAAAAAGGTACACGATAAAGAAAAAGCCAATTTAAAAAAATATATCATCTTAATAAAAACAGCGAAATATTTGACATTTATTGATGACGTTGCCCACTTTCAGAATAAACTCTTTTAAGTAGGTACGGATAGTCAAGCCAGGAGCAATTAAATAAAATTACCAGCCTAAAAAATTCTTATTGCCTCTTTTCATAAAAACAAAGAACAAATGTGAACACTTATATAAATAAATATAAATATTTAAAAATTAATAACATAACACTACATCACGCCTGTATTCCCCAAAGGATTAGGCAGAGGTGTACTTAAGACGCTGACAAGAGCTAAAGCGCAGTCACTGTTGGAATGCATAAAAAAGAAACAGATACGCGATGAAACAAATCTTGTAACTTATTGCAAAATATCTATTTACTTAAAAATGAGATGAGTGACCGAAAATAAAAAACCACCCATGTTCTGCATTCAAATAAGACGTTCTCGTTAACATATATTTTTTCCACTACCACAAACTATAAAGATTTGTTTTTTTTTTTTTTAGGACAAGCCTTTTTACAACCTTTGCCTCTTGTCAGCGCCTTAAGTACACCCACATGTCGCCAGTTATATTTAAATCCCATGTAATAGGGGAAAAACTAATAGGTATGACCCAGAATAACAAATGTTCTCCGTCCAAAACAATGAAAAACACATTATAATTACCAAATGATTGCTTCCACTACTATTAACGATGTGGTATTAATTGCTCTATGTTATATCAGGGATGATAAAGCGTGGCACACATGAACTCATGAATATTTTGTATTAGATGTTCAATATTGATAATTTATTGGATATTGAGTTCAAGCCTTTTAGTTCTGCGCGTTGAAACTGTATTATTAAGGGGACAATAGCTGACTTTTAATGATTTTATACTGAAGATGACGTCTGAACGAGTAGTGTTAGTGATTTGGAAAAAATATATGTTAAATTAGAGCATTTTCTTAATAATTTAATATAGGCATATTTTGGATTATGTTTATATTACATAGTGAAATTAAGTTCTAAAGTTATGTCTAACGCGGATAAAAAACTGAGAATGACGCAAAATCCATCAAGCGTATTTTTCTGAAAACTTCACCATTTTAAAGATAATTAAATTACTGATCTTTTAGTATACGTGTTTTATTAAAATACCTTTTGTTTTACGTGTAATAAATTAATAATGCGTCTAATTTGGGACAGCGCTTTGACATTGATGGGCGAGTCCTATTACTGGCTGGACGTACGACGCGTTGCGTGAGCTCAGTACAGAACACGCAAGCTAACCATTCAAGGTCACTGTCATGTATCTGCGTCTTAAGAGTTAGATTTTAGTTATATCATTGCGTTCTAGATCAGTTTGATTTAGACTACTCGTAGAATTAAAAAAATACAAAAAACGTTGATATATTTAGTAACCTGTTCCGATTAACTATTCCTAAAGAGCCATTAAAAATCCTGTAAGAAATCGACACGTGTTGGCGCTCTGCGCCCAGCGCTCGGTGTGGCAACACGTCGTGTTCGGGTTCGCGACTAGTCAATCGTCATTCTGAGGATGCCTCGTTGACAGGTAAAACACGTGTCGATTTCTTACAGGGTTTTTTATGGCTCTTTAGGAATAGGTAGTTAAGCGGAATAGTTTACTAAATATATCAACGTCTATTGTATTTCATAATGGATTTCCGCAAGGTCACGACTGAATCAATTAACTACTAGAATTTAGATCAATCAAAGTTGTCTGTCCAGTTAACTCCTGGTTGCAGTGATTGGTTGGCCAAAGTAGAGAAAATCATCATAATAATTATATGTAGTAGTGAACATGACAGTCGACAGTAGATTGCTCATATTCAAATAAATAAGCATGGCATAAGCATAATCAGCCTATAATGTTCCCACTGCTGGGACACAGGCCTCCTCTCTGTGAGAGAGAATGGGCCGTAATCCACCACGCGGACCCAGTGCGGGTTGGTAGATGTCACATGTCTTCGAATTTTTGGTTCTAGAATATGCCGGTTTCCTCACGATTTTGAGAGCAGTGGTGATGAAATAATTTACTCAAAGCAAAGCTCCTGTCTGGGTTCGAACCTACGACCAACAACTCGTAAGTCGCGGCCGTTACCACTGGGCCACAACTGCTTTATAAATAAGCAATCTTCTTTAATGCATCAAGCGTCACAATCTCTACTTTCGCAAAGATTCGAAATGTAGATAGATCTGACATTGGTATCATGAAAACATTTACAAACGTTTCAGAAAGAAAATCTTCAAAAGAATTTTACAAGGAACGACTTCCTATCTGACCTCCACAACCCAGTAACTGGGTAATACAATACCCCTTAGTAAGACTGATTGTCAAACTTTCGGACTTCTGACGACCCGTAACGACTGTCAAAGATCTACGAACGACAGCCGGGACCAACGGCTTACCGTGCTTTCCGAGGCACGGAGGAGTCTTGGTATATAAAGATGGTTACCCATCCACGGACCAACCCCGGCAAGGGTAGCTTAATCTGATTGATCGACCCGTGTGCCACGAGCTCCTCCTTCAAAAGATTAATAATATTATTATTAATGACATAAAACTCTAAGGTAAGAAGTGTCTAGTAACTGGCGATACACCCCTTACTTAATAAAGTTATCGACAAACAGAGTAGGTGAGTATCTATGTATGGCGCACCTTTCACAATCAGGTCAACTGTAAAAAAGAGATTCCTGAACAAGTGAATGAAAGCTGACAATATTTAACAAACATAATAATATGAGCAAGTGGGGGAGCTCGTGGCTAAGTAATAACAGCCGCATGGTTCGATCCATCAGGTTAAGCTACGCTTGCCGGAGTTGGTCTGTGGATGGGTGACCATCTTAACATACCGAGACTCCTCCGTGCCTCGGAAAGCACGTTAAGCCGTTGGTCCCGGCTGTTGAGAATCTTTGACAGTAGTTACGGGTCGTCAGCAACCCGAAAGTCTGATAATCAGTCTCACCAAGGAGTATCGTATTACCCAGTATCGGTTGTGGAGGTCAGATAGGCAGTCTCTTCATGTAAAATACGGTATTCAGCTGCATCCGGTTAGACTGGAACCCAACCCCAACAACCTTGAGATAAGACCTGGCAGATTGATATTGAGTAATATGAGCAAGTGATTTATAGGTAGGATTTATAGCAAAAACATGTTCAGAAACTTGATGCTTGTATACTTTCATTGAAATCTTTCTTTCTTTTTCTTATGGTTATTGACTAACCTGGTGTCAGAGTTTTAAAACCCCCCATAGGCCTCTGACTTGGCTTCACATGCCGTCGAGAAATATCTCTCAGGCATGCGGGTTTCCTCACGATGTTTCCCTTCACCGTTTTTGAAGCAAGTGATAATTATACAATACGCACATGAATCTGAAAAGTCAGAGGTGCGTGCCTTGGGTCGAACTCGTGACCTATGACTTGGCAGTCCGTCGGACACACCACTAGGCTATCACTGCTATTAAAATAAAAGTTAACTTTATTCAACGCATTATCGTTCACCTGCCCATGTCAAAAATTTAACAATTTAAATTTAACTCGTGAGTAATTAAAAGGTATCATAAAGTACTTATACTTCGGCCACCCCATAACAACAATTCAAATGAATCGTCGTCTTCCAGTCTAACCGGATGCAGCTGAATACCAGTATTTTACATTGAGCGACTGCCTATCTGACCTCCACAACCCAGTTATGTACTGGGAACATGATATCCCTCAGTTGTCTGTTCAGTTAGAAAACTGAACAGACAACTGTGCCGTTGGGGAGTTTGTTGCGCCACTTCTTCTTCCCAGCTAAAGCACTAGGAAGTGGTAAAAGGTGGGTGTTTTGGGATACTGTCTTATGTAATTTTGACGTTCGAAAAGTGCTGATTCTCAGCCTAGTTTGAATAAATGACATTTGAATTTTGAATTTTTTAAGACTGGTTGTCAGACTTTCGGGCTTCTGACGACCCGTAACAACTGTCAAAGATCTACAAATGACAGCCAGGACCAATGGTTTAACGTGCTTGTCTCGGTATGTAAAGATGGTCACCCATCCACGGGCCAACGCCCGCAAGCGTAGCTTAACCTGTGACCCGTGTGGTTGTTATTACTTAGCCACGAGCTCCTCGAATAATGGTCTAACCGACAATACCTGGAAAAAACCCCCTTTCTCTTTAATTTGAATATACACAAACTCAGTTTCATGACACCTTCATGCCGAATAGTTACACCCATTTTCAAACAAACAGTATTTTTATATGAAAATCATTATATTAATAATGCCTGGTTGTAGGGCACTCCAATGGGCCTTCTTACAAGTGGGGACAGCGATAACGAGGCCCTAACTGACACTATGAGAGAGACAAGGACAGCAGTAGGTTTGTTGACATCGATTTTTTTTGTGACCTCCAAAATGGTTATTATTCGTTGTCGTGTACTGTACTGATGAGGTTTTCAGGTGATACGATAAGAGATAAGCTTCCGAAGTACTTTAGAAATTAGGTCGAATATCAGTAAGCACTGTGAGCTTTGACTTTTCGTCATTTTAGAGTCCAATTACAAACTGCCTTGAGAGATTTCTGCATTTTGACAGGAATTGTAACAGTAAACTTTAAGTTCGGAACTTGAATTTCACCTGAAGTTTGAAACGAAAATTACAGATTATGTGCTGATAGATAAGTAGGCTTCAACGGGTTAACTGCTGATCGAAGTTTCATAAAATTTAGCACACTGGTAGATAGGGTTGATAACTTTTTGTACAATAAATAAAGTAGATTATGTTCAAAGTGAGAAAATAAACAGTATCTCGGAAAAACAAACAGTATTTTAATAAAAATAAATAAAAAATTAAACATTGCTAAATCGTTTTTAATACATTGTTATTTTCATAAAGAAATCAAGTACCTAATGCGAAATTTAAGCTTCGAACAACAAGGCAATCAAAATCAATCTGCCTATGCCAACTATGTTGGTCCAGTCTAACCGGATGCAGCTGAATACTAGTACCTACGTTACATGGAGCGACTGCCTATCTAACCTCTACAACCCAATAACTAGGTAATACGATACCCCTTGGTAAGACTGGTTGTCAGACTTTCGGGCTTTTGACGACCTGTAACGACTGTCAAAGATCCCCGAATGACGGACTAACGGCTTAACGTGCTTTCCGAGGCACGGACGAGTCTCGGTATGTAGAAATGGTCACCTTTTTTTTTTGGGTGGGAAATTATCAAATAACGTGTCGTGCGTGCGTCCGTGTCGGGCGGACTCTTACTGACTAAAACCCACCCGTGTTCCTTCAGTTGCTGTGTTGCCAGGGGGGCCACGATTTCCCTATCGGTTTTCTTCGAACCCCCGGCAGGCATTGGCCCTAGCGAACCCCGTCAATTCTGCTGACATCTCTTTGAGGCGCGCGTGGAACACAACGCGCCGTCGACCCGGGCTTGGTCCTTATCGGACGGCGAGCTGCCCATTGCTCACCGTCAGAAATGGTCACCTATCCACAGACCAATCCTGGCCAGCATAGCTTAACCTGATGGATCGACCCGTGTGGCTATTAGTACTTAGCCACGAGCTCCTCTAACAAACAACAAGGTAATAAGCTTGTTTTTTGTTAATACACCGGAGAACTATTTTAGATTAAAGTGGTTATGTTCTCCATTAGTTTGTATAGTTTAAACTACGATGTAAATACATAGCTATTATTAGCAATTATTTTAACAACAACGAGGGTAGATTTTCGACAAATCCAGTTTCAAGACAGAGCACTGATGGCTCAGTGGTAACCGCCCCGACTTACGAGTTGTAGGTCAGGCGTAACCCAAGCAGGGGTCTTATTTTGTGTAAATAATTTCATCACTGCTCTCAAAACGGTGAAGGAAAACATCGTGAGGAAACCGGCATGTCCTAGAACCGAAAATTCGAAGACATGTGACATCTACCAACACGCACTGGGCCCACGTGGTGGATTACGGCGCACTCCCTCTCACAGAGAGGAGGCCTGTGCCCCAGCAGTGGGAACAATTTATAGGCTGATGATGAGAGTAGATTTTCGACAAATCCAGTTTCAAGACAGAGCACTGATGGCCCAGTGGTAATCGCCCCGACTTACGAGTTATAGGTCAGGCGTAACCCAAGCAGGCGTTTTATTTTGTGTAAATAATTTCATCACTGCTCTCAAAACGGTGAAGGAAAACATCGTGAGGAAACCGGCATGTCGCATAACCAAAAATTCGAAGATATGTGACAACTACCAACCCGCACTGGACCCGCGTGTAGTGTAGATTACAGCCCACTCCCTCTCGAAGAGAGGAGGGCTATGTCCCAGCAGTGGGAACATTATAGGTTGATATGCCAGTTTCAAGGCATCAGTTTGATTTAACTTCGAATTCACCAATAATAATAGTTGTAATATTATATTAAGTCAACTGTAAAGCTTGCTCGGAGTCTAGACAGTTCCAAAGAAACGTTTACACGGGTAATTAATTGCGCCATATTTGAAAATTATGGTTAGCTCGGCAACACCGAGCGATTTACGGCAATACCAATATTGATAAGAAATTTCCGAGAATTGCGCAATTTTGTCAAAAATTGCCAAACAATGATGGCACGTACACTCGCATCAAAACGGTCTCATAGTCACCGTATTCCAAAATCTACTGAAAACTCTGACTTGACGAAACTAATGTCTACAGCAATTCTAAGCCCAGGTAGCACGGAAGATTTTTTATCGCACACTGTATTTTCAACGCTCGGCTTAACACCGAGAGTTGAAAATCTAGTGCGCGATGAAATCCCGCGGCGATATTTTTACGTCCGTGCGAACTTGAGCTAACAGTGTTTTGGCTCTGGTATGAATCGAAATAGTTACAAAATACATAATATCACACCTTTATTTCCCGAAGGGTTGGGCAGAGGTGAGTTACTATTCACCTCTGCCCAACCCTACATTTTGCTAAGTCCCATGTAATAGGCGAAAGCCTATTGCCATCAACCGAACAGTATAATTACGAGGAAAAGGATTAGTTATAACCAATTAACTGCTAACATACAGTGTGAGTCTTAATAATGTGCACATATCCAAATGAGGGGGGAATCTATGCTTAATAGATATACGATGGAAAGATTTTATTTTTTTTATGGATTTTTTTAACAAAACGGTGTAAGTTTTAAACTAAATTATCTATAGCGATGAAACAAACTCCGTAATGATTTGAAGTAATTAGGCGTCTTCATAAAATGAAAATTGTGGAAAAAAAACTACCCTCAATTGAAAATAAACATATATTTTTAGCAAAAATTTGTTTTTTAAATCAATTTTTACAATTATCGGAAAATTTCTCAATAAGTCGACCCAATAACGTAACTTAAAAAAATATAAGTTTTTATGATTTTTTTTTTATATTTTACCGTCGATAAAATTAAGCATAGATTCTCATTTCGATATGTGCACATTATAAAGACTCGCACTGTATTTGATAAATAAAATTCCGTAACATTCCCTACAGTTATTTTTCAAAACGTTACACCAAGGCATGTCAATATATATAACCAATATAAATAGGGTACCCTCAGTGAATTGTGCGAATATTCCAACGTTGCATGAATGAATATCCGCCTATTATAATATTCGAAGGGATCCCTTTGAAGGTGTGAAGGGGTGCACATAGGTAATATTTTTCCGGTAAGGGCGGATTTAAGGCGAGGGTAGCGATGGAAAAATATAAAGCTGGAAAGATTGGATGGCAGTTGTTTTTTAAATTGATTTTGTACTAAAAATCCTTTAGGTTTATAAATAGAATAATTCCAATGGCTTTGTAATTGAGATAAAACATTTTCCTACATGGAAATAAAACCGATGAAAATGTAACTTTTCCTCACAATTTCATCTTTTTCAGATGTTAATCAGAATAAGAAATATAAAGCTTCTCGGCTTAAAGAATTTATTCTCATAAAGAACACAATAGTTATTTATGCAACTGTTGTATAATAAAGGGTATTAAAACACGAATGTGGGTTCACATACCTAATTATAACAGTTGCATACAATACTTTATCTACACCCATGATATGAATCCTCTATAAAAGTTTCTGAAACCATTGGGTGGTTGTAATTCAAGATCAAGAATAAAGAAATTCCCACGAAATTCAGTACAACTGCACGTGTGTATATCGCCTGCAGCAGCACATCACACACACATGCGTGCAGCGGGTGCTGCTGTCCCCCGCTTGAACGTTGAAACGAGTTGCGTAATGAAATTTAGTACAACATTGTAACACTCATTGGGATGAGGTAATGGTTACTATGACACTGGCTGTTTTAATGACGGCAATAAGCTAACTGCTTCTGAAACTTTTATAGAGGTTTTATAGCATGGGTGTGGATAAAACACGTTAACATACGATATACAAATAAATCATGCTGTTATAAAGTAACATAATGACTACGTGAGTCGATAAAAGGAAAGCAGAAATATTTAGAAACTAGGTTTCTAAAGATTCTGAATTCATTACAAACCGTTTGGGGTTGAAACACTAGGGCCATGGGGTCCGAGTGCTCATCGATTATTCCGGGACATCGCCAAGCGGTTGGTCGACTCTTCACGTGACCAAAGGGTTGGCCAATTTTTAGGCCAAAGAATTAGCATTGCCATACAACGTGGCAATGCTGCCAGCCTTTTGGGCACCTTTCCCACCGACAGCGATTCGGATGAATTTTTTGATGCCCAATGATTTGTTCCTATATTTTATTTTATTTTTCCTCTGTATATAGTTAGTTCTATATAGTGCATTTAATTTAAATAAATACTAGGATGTCGTTTAATAAAAATAAAATGAAAATATTCATCCAAAGGCTATTTTAGTTATTTATCATGCAAGCATTTTCAAGCCAAGTGTTACAGTTTCTAAACATAAACTATTAAGAATAAAAAAAAAATCTCATCTATCTTATTTGGCAACTTATTGTACCTAACTTCTGCTCAAACCATTGCTAAATAAATGTCATGAAACAATATTCTATGAATCACCAAGTTGGCAAAGAAACTGGTGATTGTAATTCGGATGCCCATTCTCACGACATCCTCTGTATCTGCCTGGCCTTTGCCCAACCATGTTGGGTTTGTCTTCGTCTTACCTAAATAAAGCCGTGGTCGCATGCCTGTATACCATGTTGGTGCCAAGAACACCTACAAAATTATAATGGCATGCGACGACGGCTTTACCTTGACCATTTTTGTACCTATGTCTTGATTTCTGTCTGAAATATTTGCTTGTTTCGTACTTTTTAGATCATTTTAATTTTCCCGTAGTCGGGTTACAGTTTTTTATTAAACTTTATTTTTTTATTTTATACTTTTCCGTTTTTACACTTGATAAACGTAAATAAGAGTAGAGTAATACAATAGTTCAGTAATTAACCTATTTTAAATTCCAATAGCAGTGCATAGTGCTTTGGACAAAACCATAGAGCGATTTATTTCGATGCCAACACCATATATCGATATCGAGCTTTGAAGAAATCCAAAATATAAATATTTCGTTGTACTTGTTTTTCTTCATAAGAGTGGAATTACAAATCGGTACTACTTATTAAGATTTGATTAACTGCACGTTGGTAACATCTTGCGATACTACGTAGCGCAGTCTCACTTTTGCTTGTTTTTAACGATTTAAACATATTTGTTTACTTTGAAAATATAATATTATATACATATTTGTAATGTGCTCGTCAAGACCTTTCTTTTGATACCAAATATGTCATGATCATCCCATTTTTTTTTTTCGAGGTTAGAAATTTACGTGTAAAGTCCACCAAATTAAATTTAGGGAAAAATTATATAGCCTATGTCACCCGGACCATTATTACGAATCTATTGATACTCCATTCATCAAAATCCGTTTAGTAGTTTAGGCGCTACGGTGGAACACACGTAAAAACAAACATACATACATACATACAAACATACATACATAGACTGCTAAAATCATAACCCTTCCTTTTGGCTTTGCCGTAGTCGGGTAATTAGCCTTAGTTACTCCTTATAACAACATCTATCTGCCAAGTCAAAGTCCCGTCAAAATCGGTCTTGCCGCTTCGGAGATTAACCGGAACAAACAGACAGACAGACATTTTTTATTGTGTTTTTATTATGAATACCGTATATAATTTCATGAGCATTTAGTTTAAAGCTGTTATTTTGTCATTACTAACAGATACTTCAATTTTATTTATAAAAAATAATAATATTTATTAATTTTATATTATGATTATTTGCATGTATATGTCACCGTAAGATTGTGAGCACCGTTAGTTCATAATCTATCGGTATTATTTCCGTTAGATCATAATCTGTCGAAAAATTGTGAACTGGGTGAAATGGGTTAGGTTAGGTTAGAACTGTGACCAACCGCGTGAGTCGAGTGAGCGTAGTAAGCGCTGCCGCGACAGCGGCAGCGCTTACTACGCTCGTTTCTCATGGATATAATATAAACTTTCGAAAAATAATGCGTTAAATCGTAAATGATTTGTCGCAGTTCACAATTTTTCGACAGTTTGTAATCTAACGGAAATAATACGGATAGATTATAAACTAACAAAGTTTATAATTTTACGGTGACATATATATACCTAATTTTTTTTACCACTGGCGGGCCTTTTGTACAAAAATACGGTATGATTACGGTTTCTTAATTTTTAATTTGTTTTTAAAAGCCCTACTGCTTACCCTCCAAAATGAATTATGTCCATAATGGATCTTACCTTAAGGTCACAACTTCATCTTACGGGAAGCGAAACTGATTTCCATTAAGTTCTGCTTTGTCGGGTAAACGAAGGTTGGTTAGCGAGGATAATGAGTTATTGTGGTTTTTGTGGCCGTAGTTTGATAGCCTGTTGGAAGTACCTACCTAACTAATTTAAAGAAGGCTCTTTGGATTAAAGTAACATTAAAAATCTAGGGCAGGAGATGGCTGACTGAGTTACACTTCTGCTCACATGGCAACATATATTTGACATTGGGAACAAGGAAAAAGAAAAAGAAAGGAAGAGATACAGATTATATAATTTATAATTGAATTATAATCTTTATGATTATAAATGAAATTATAGTAGTTGTGTTTAATTATTTATGAGTCTATTTCATTTATGAACCTCTGTTACAACTCCATTAAAAACTTGCGGAGTCGGATGCGGATGCGGAGGTTCGATTTCTTGCGAAATTTCCGTATTTGCAGAGGCGGAGGCGAAGTCCCGTTTAAACCCTAGTCGACAACATCGAAAGTAATGGAAACTGGCCCTTATCTTGCAGAGGTATATAAAACATTATTTATACAAAAAGTAATAATTTCTCCTGCATTTAGAAAGAAAATAAGTTTATTTGCGGTAAACATGACACAAAAAAAGATAAAAAAAACACGTAAATAACAATTTGGCGGAAAATATGCGTCACATCCACGCAAAACGGCCATCGCTCAGCATAATGCTGGGACCCCATGCGAGACAGAGCCCCAGCGCTGGTTTTCAGCAACAGCCGGCGCTGACGTGATGACGTCAACCGGTGCCGCATATAATGAAATAACAAATCAAAAATAAAAATAAATACAATACTTACTAACTACTAAAATGGCAACATTTCGTTCCGTCGGAGACGATTTCTTGTAGAGCGAGGGTTGCAGTTGAACTATTGATAGTAATTTATTCCTTTAACAAGTTATATTTAACTAAGTCAGGCTTAACAGTAAAACCACACTTAAAAAAATCTCATTACCTAACTTAACAATTTCCAGCCTGAACTTCTAAAATTGGGTCAAAACAAAACAGTTTCGAAACAATTCAAGGTAAATACCTTCGTTCCTCGTAGTTTAGTCGCAACCAATATTGCTAAGAACAGTAAAAATAAAGGCCCAGGGAGGTTATTGAACGGGCTTGCGGACGGTGAGCAATGGGTAGCTCGCCGCCCGATAAGGACCAGGCCCGAGTCGACGGCGCGTTGTGTTCCACGCGCGCCTCAAAGAGATGTCAGCAGAATTGACGGGGTCCGCTAGGGCCAATGCCTGCCGGGGAGTTCGAAGAAAACCGATAGGGAAATCGTGGTCCCCGGCAACAGGGCAACTGAAAGCACACGGGTGGGTTATAGTCAGTAAGAGTCTGACATGCCCTCCGCTCAGAGCGGGAGAAGTTATTTGATAATTTCCCACCCAAAAAAAAAAGGGAGGTTATTGAACAACAATCAGTAGACTTGTATAAATTTCTGATACTTTTGCAACTAATTTGAAACATTTTGAAACATAGATTTCTATGTTTCAAAATGTTTCAAATACACTGTCCGGCTATAGGTAACCTATCCACACTGTAATTTGAAAACATAATAAAAGCTTTATTTTTATTAAAAGAGTAACTGGGGAGTTCCTTGTCATCTTTTCTCGATGGGAAACGATCAATTGGAACCGTATATTTAAAATATTTTGATTTTTACTGGACGCAGTGGTATTCCGGTACATTACATGGATCACCTGCCTATCTGAACTCCACAACCCAGTTACTGGGTAACACGATACCCCTAGCATAACTCCTCAAAAAAGCCAAACAAAAAAATCGTTTCTCGTAGTTTGTGGTGCCGCTACCAATATCGCTCAGAACAGAAAAATTATAGTCAGGAAGGTTATTAAACGATAAATTTCGAAGGATTTTTCCTTAACGGGGGGAGTGCTTGAGTATAAATACATGAATAATATATGCCCTCTCCATCTTAAGCCTGCTTTTCTTTTGGGTATTTATATTTATCGATGTTTGTTCTCTTAGAAACGGAGACTTATATTCAATATTGGTCTTTGTTATCTCTTAAAAGTATTGTTAATGTTTTGTGATTATTCTCTTTGTTGAATTTGGAGCCAACTGAAGTCTATTACTGAATATGGACCTAAAAATAACGTGTCTCAAGCTTGAATTGGTGATCAATACAGTAGTCATCATCATCATCATTTCAGCCGAAAGACGTCCACTGCTGGACATAAGCCTTCTCCAGGCATCGCCACTTCGACCGGTTCCATGCTTCCCGCATCCAGCGGATTTTTGCAGTCTTCACAAGGTCATTGGTCCACGTTGTGGAAAGATTACACAACGAATTTTGATGTGGTTTTCATCGTAATTTAGAGAATTTATTCCGGAAAGAAGTCTAAATATAACCCAAGCAAGTTCAGCCGGGTTAACCACGTAGCAGGAGTAGCAATTGCTACGGGCCCCACAAAAAAGGGGGCCCCGCGTATCCTTTATGTACTCATCTCCGCCTGAGCGTAATTTTTTGAGTGAAAGTTATTAAGAATATTTAATTTACTTGATGACACAAAAACGTGATACGTAATACCTTTTCCGACTAAGACAATCCATGTTAGATAGGTAGTCGGTAATACAATTTTTAACATATTTCTAAAAGTTGATGGCAAATAAACGTATTGAGTATTTTTAAGCTATTGCATAGCTTTTATCGCGGGCTGTGAGCGCGGCGACCGAATCAAGAAATTCTGTAACGTAACGAAAATAAAACCTAACACCCCCCACTCCGCCTACCATGTAATGACGGTTCCCATGACAACGTGATGTTGTCATGGGAACGTAATTTTTGTTTTATGTCATCACGTCACTATCCCAAGTGTAGCGTTGACAAATAGGAAGTATGGAGGTTACAAATGCTATGCAATAGCTTTACCGCAGCAGTCCCCGAGTGCCACACATTTTTTTTTTAAATCCTTTTATACTTAAGAACCTATATCAGATCAAGAGCCACTCGATAAAATTTGCTACGGGCCCCGCGCTTCCTTAATCCGGCACTGAGCAAGATAATGAAAGACTACTAAACTCTGATTATAAGTCTAAGGAAATAAACTCACTGTCATACAGCATTAAGTATAAAAGGCCATTATTAGGTCTAACTGCTAAGGAGAACTGATAATTACATGTTCTACTTATAAGTCTGTGATCGATAGACTTGCTATGCAGACGTTAGCAAGTCCAACTATAAGTACTGGCTTATCTAACAGTTCTTGAAAACCTGTTAGCCCTAGTTTAATCGAATTTGGTTTAACGTGGTCGTGAGGTAGAGGAAAATTAAAGAAATCATAGATCGACTGGTAAAAGATGATATTGCAATAAAAGGGGACTTGATAACTTTTTCTCCACAATGGAGAAGTTCTTGGCCTGCATCTCACCTGATGGTAAGTGGTGATCAAGCCGAAGGTGGAGGCGAACTTCACCCGGAATCCTCAACCACGACTGGCTGTCTTACCTCTAACTGTCGAAACAAAACAATGCTGTTAAAATTGTTGTTATGGCGACAGACTTACATAAGATGGTGTTAGCTAGCCAGGCGAACTTAGAACAAGCCCTATCACCTACCAAACTCAGAAAATTGTGCCGCCACTGGGAATCGGATCCGGTACTTCTGAGTCTGAGACAGGTGGTCGAACTACTAGACTACAAAGGCGGTTAACACAACTGCCAATAAACATTTACGATTAATAACCTCGAGGACCAGATATTTTTGTGTGTGAATTTTGTTGAGGTTTCAATAAAAACGCGCAATATAACGAAGCCATTATTTGATTTCGTAAATTAAGGATTTTGCTTGAGTGGTCGCATAAAGTAATACGCATTTGCTGTGGACGCCAAATTTATATTGACTGGAGAAAACTGTACGAGGAGGCGGCTCGGATCCGAGTCCGAATAAAAAACCCTGGAAGAAATCGACACGTGTTTTACCTCTCAACGAGGTATCCTCAGGATGACGATTGACTTGTCGTGAACCCGAATACGGCGTGTTGCTACACCGAGCGCTGGACGCAGAGCAGGTTACTAAATATATCAACGTCTATTGTATTTTATAATGGTTTTTCGCAAGGTCACGTTGAATCAATTAACTACCTTGTATCATTAGGATATTCTGCCAAAAAATTCAAGAATCATTCTGGATTTTTTACCTTTTAGCCCGAACCGATCCTGAGAAAATGAGTCTTGGCAGACTGACAGACGGACAATGAATTGATCCTATAAGGATTTGGTTTTTTCCTTTTGAGTTACGGAACCCTAAAAACGCCCTTTACAGAAATAATTCAGCCTATCCCTTGAAAGAAATCAAATGTAATGCATAAACCAAAGAAACAATTACACAACACAATATGTAAACCAAATCTTTCACAATCTGACACAATAATAGCAAAACCAGTCAACGTTTTAACCAAGAAATATCGAGTTAAAACTAACTGCAAGGTTTTCGTGTTAGAATAAGAACTGTTAAGCTTTGACCAGAATGATACACGAAAGCGGGCGTGACGATCGCGATTTTGTGGCCACAGTAAATGGCGAGTTCTTATAGGTAAGTATATAATCATAGCATAATTATAATCAGCCTATAATGTTCCCACTGATGAGACACGCCTCCTCTCTGTGAGAGACTGGGTCATCATAATCCACCACGCGGGCCCAGTGCGGGTTGGCAGATGAATCACGTCTTTGAATTTTTTGGTTCTATGGACATGCCGGTTTTTTCACGATATTTTCCTTCACCGTTTTGAGAGCAGTGGTGATGAAAATATTTTTTACACAAAGTAAAGTGCCTACTTGGAATCGAATCCACGACCAAACAACTCGTAAGCCAAAGTGTAAATGTGGTGCTGTTTTGCATACGATACGTAACTTGCACATCATTATTATATGCTTGCACGTTTCGGGAATTCATGTTTAAATTAGCTTCTGGGGTGACACAATTTTTTTTTAAGTGAAAGCTTCTTTAGGTGCGTTGGGAATTTTTGAGCTGGGAAAAAACAATTGAACTCGCGACACCGTTACCGACACCTCATTTTTGTAAACGCGATTGTGCTCTTTATTTATATTAAGTTATGGATCAATGTTTTATGCAAGTACTCTTACTTTAAAGGTGTCGGATTTTTTTTTTGTAAACGCGGTTGTTCTTTTTATTTAGATAAGGTTACGGACCAATGTTCCATACAAGTATTTTGCTTCCACCAAGGCGATCTTGTTCAAGTTTTCACTTCTGTCGACACTCCCGGAATGCCACTGTTTCTTTTTATTGCCGTCGACGAGACACACACTTTTCACTATTTAAACCATTATAGTATCATTGTCAAGAATAAGTGGTTGCTTTGTCCGTCGTTGGCGACTAGAAGTTTAACACGTAACAGCTACAGATCTTGATGAGGTCAGCAGACCATGTGTCTACCATCAGTCACTTCACTGTGGACACATACGAGTACAATACATACATTTTTTGCACCCGCCTCAGCACCCGCTGACGCCTATCACTCTGGCCTGCCACTTATATAATACATGTATTCAGACTCGCTGGCGCCTGGCAGTTATCGATCATTGTACGTAATTACTGGCTCACTTTCCACTCTTGTGTTTGTGGGTGTAGTTTTTGAATCTTTTGGCAAGTTTGGTTAGGTTTAGAATCGTGGTGGACGGTTAGGGTTAAAGGGTGGTTTACAAGAGTCTGATACCAGTTCTTTACTGAATTCCCAGGCTTAATCTTGCAGTGTTCTTGATGTGTTACATCTTTCCTCTCGCTATCCTACAATATGTGGGAGTGATTTCGTAAAAAGGGATGGAAGTGTTGTGACGTTGCAAAAGCGACATCTCAAGATTTACAAAATAGTTGTACAGATGGCGCTGTTCCAAATTGGGTATTCGTTAATATTTTGAGGTTAATTATGTATTCAAAATTAATTAACAGGTGGATTAAATTTCTCACATTTTATAGTTTGGTAATTGAATAATAAATTAAAATTTAATATTATCATAGAATTCCAGAAGTGGACTGTCACTTGGGAATTCTGTTTGGTCTTTTGGAAGAAGGTTGTTTTATTTTGTAATTTGCCCTGACAATGGTCATAGGCTAGATTTGTAGTAATTAGTAGAATTCAAAATAAATAAGATTTTTCTCCTGAGTATTTTTACCAAGTAGCAATGCTGAATACTGATGTATTGTGTGCAGATATTGTTGGTTGAAATACAGACACTTTAGTTGTATTTCCATCGTCGGAAACGTATGGCCAATCCCCTGGGCATCATTTATAACTTTCCATCAGTTGTTTTCATCGTTGATTCCATAGGTGGGTACACAATATGTTAAAAAAGGTTTTGAAAGGGGCTCATAGGTACTGCAACATTATCTAAAAGTAAAAAAAAAACCAGCCAAGTGCGTGTCGGACCACGCACAATGAAGGGTTCCGTAGTTGGAATGAATTTATCCCAAAAACAAACTTAACTTTGTAGTTGAAAAACATGTTCTCCCATACGGAATGTACGATCGATCGATCAGATCGATTAGGTCGATTATTACTCGTTAACTTGTAAAGGCTACTTAGCTGTGATAGTTTTCCTTTTAATTTTGTTATATAAACTACTACTGTGATTTTTTTCACACATCCAAAACCAACCATTTAGCTGGCAGGGGGCCACTTGACTCTAACAAAAATTAGCACTTTAAAGCTTAATATTTCGCAAACAGATTCCTGAATCCAAAAATAGTTTTAATTAACTCATAATGTTTTTGAAAGACCTTTCCAATGATACCCCACACCATGGGATAAAAAAAAACATCACCACTTTACGTGGGTACGCCACAATCGCGGCGATAAGACCCCTCTTTGAGGAGTGGCTGGAGAGACGCCACGGCGTTCTCATCTTCCGCCTGACGCAGGTCCTCACCGGACACGGCTGCTTCGGGAGGTTCCTGTTCAGGATAAGGCGGGAGGAAACACCCGGGTGTCACCATTGTGTGGATCGGCCTGAGGACACGGTGGAGCATACGGTGGAGGTCTGCCCAGCTTGGGCAGAGCAACGCCGTGTCCTCGTAGAGGCGATCGGCGGCGGTGATCTCTCGCGTCCGGCCCTGGTTCAGGCCATGGTACGGAGCGAGAGGAAATGGCAGGCCGTCACCTCCTTCTGCGAAGCGGTAATGCTCGCGAAGGAGGAGGCGGAACGCGTGAGGGAGAGGCAAACTTCGCGCCCTCACGCCCCAAACTGCCGCAATAGGAGGAGACGCCCGGGGCGGGAATCGCGAGCCGATTTCCGGCCACCGTAGGCGCGGGCTTGCGGACGGTGAGCAATGGGTAGCTCGCCGTCCGATAAGGACCAAGCCCGGGTCGATGGCGCGTTGTGTTCCACGCGCGCCTCAAAGAGATGTCAGCAGAATTGACGGGGTCCGCTAGGGCCAGTGCCTGCCGGGGGTTCGAAGAAAACCGATAGGGAAATCGTGGCCCCCGGCAACAGGGCAACCGAAGGAACACGGGTGGGTTTTAGTCAGTAGGAGTCTGACACGCCCTCCCGCTCCGCCCAGAGCGGGAGAAGTTATTTGATAATTTCCCACCCAGAAAAAAAAAAAAAAAAGGTACCCTAAAAAAAATGTTTTTCATCATTTTGTTTTACCACTTTGTCGGCGTAATTAATATGTATACCTATGCCAAATTACAGCTTTCTAGTGCTAAGGGTCTCGGAGCTAGACCGGAGACAGACAGACGGACATGACGAAACTGTAAGGGTTCCTTGTTTACTAAGGAACCGTAGTTTTATTTCTTTTCAATAATCGTTAACATAACCTTACAGTTTTTAATATAACTATTTACACTAGGTACTAAATTAAAAGACTAACTAACTATCTGTATAAATATAAATAAAAACAAAACCACAGTTAGGCGTCGAAGTATTCATCCGCATCGCTGTCATCCGGAAACGTGCCCAGAAGACTGGCAGCATTGCCACGTTGAATGGCAATGTTAATTCTTTGGCCAAAGAACGAGCCAACCCTCTGATCACGTGAAATGTCGACCAATCGATGAAAAATTTCTTTAAAAAAGAGACGCGCACTCGGACCCCATGATCCGAGCGTTTCGACCCCAAACGGCTCAAAGCTGTAGTTACCTATAAAGGTAAAAGTAAAAAAAAAAGGATTGTGTGGTTTTATGAAACCACAGTAAAAGTGAAACTTTTAAGCGAACTATAGGTGCCGCCATATTGGCCTTGGCTGCTCTGACGAGCGCCTTTCACTTTATCCCTACTTCTTCACGTCACGCGACACGCAACACACAGACGAAAAAGTTTGAGACGATGTAATAAAAGCTTCACTTTAAAAAAGAATTATTATTGAAAATAAAAAAGATACCTATCTCTATTTAAAAAACACATTATTAGTACCAAAATTACCCCTAATTCATAAAAAAATTAGCAAATTTTTAACAGGGGTCATAAGTTATGACTTGCAGACACCTGCTAAACGATGGCCGCAAGCGCTCCATGTAATAAAGGTGTATTTTTTTTTTCAATGTGGTTTTCACACACGATATTTTTTTTGGACTTTCCTGAAAACTACTACATAAATAGACTCTCAGTACGATACCTGATAACACCCTCACGGATCGGGCAGGGTTTATTTTACATGTTGTATAGGAACCAAAAGATTGCTTTTCGTAAATTGAAATAGGCCTGTGTCCAATTTTTTTTTTTATTCCTTCAAATCAAAATCAAATCAAATCAAAATATTTTATTTCACATAAACCTACATGGGCACTTATGAAACGTCAGAAGCTAGGTGCACGGTTCCAATTGGTCGTTTCCTATGGAGAAGAGCCGGCAAGAAACTCCACGGTTACTCTTTTAAAAATAATTGGCTTTTACAATACTTTCATATAACAGTGTTTCTAGTTATGGGAGGACAGTGTAGGTCTTTCAATAAGTAACAAGTACTTAACAAAATAGAAAATGGTCAACAGGTCTACAATCCACTAAGCCTACAGCGTTCTCACATTCACAAAATATGTAGAAAAGAATCTATACAAAAAATAAATAAATTATTAAAAGTAAAAAACCTATTTTAATAAAACGCAATTATATGATTGCTGTTACAACTGTAATCAATCTGAGTAATTATCATGTCCACAAAAGTCACAAAAAAAAAAGTTGAAATTAAATCGTAGGTATATAATGTCAAATAATAGAATAATAAATATGTCAAGGACGAATGTTAAAACAACAAAAAAAAAAAATATTTAAATAAACATGGTAATTTGGGAGCAGTTAATAGACTCTTACTTATTTATGCCGTTAATGAGGTACCAGGGAAGCCACATGTGCAGAAGGAATTATTGCCAAACTTCCTTACCTTCTTGTAGATTATAAAAAAATCTTGAACACGTATTTTCTCTTTTTTGACGTAATCAAAAGATTACGGTGATACATTGAGTTAAAATGTGACATGACGTTACGCCTTGCTAGATTTAATACTGCGTTGTGACGTGGCGAGCCCCCACTCTCTAACTATAATTCGTATTTTCTACGTTATTTTTGATTAATATGATAAAGCAAAAAATACGTGTGTAATCTTTTATTATTATCTGAAAGACGGACTAAATAGAATTTCTTTTTTTTTACCTCGGCAACTACCCTATTATTATATTTTACTACCCTTCTAAGAAATACTCCCACTCATCTCTTAGACTCAAACAAACTTAACTTTAACTACGATCTCAAACAACATCTTTTCCCGGAAAAAATTCTCATGAAAAAGTCGGTCAAAACTACGCTTAAGTAAAATAGCACAGTGTTTCTAGCACAAAAGGTCTATGGTTCAACTGTAAGTAGTTTTACTGTCTCTATTAGGGTGAATACGTGACGTTTTAAGCTAATAATGTACCCGCGAGAGTGTGGCATAGGAATATGGGGAAACAGAAGGTCAGCCGGTCAATTGTGTAAAAGTCTCACTGGAAACTCAACCGTAGTGAGCTGTAATTCCACCTGTACCGTATTTCTAATTTTCGTAATGTCCCTCGGAAAACTTCGTGTTTCGTCAGTTGTCGGATTTTTATCAGTTGCCCTTTGCACTTGGTGCAGACCGGACGCTCTCAATCGACTTGGAAGTATATAGAGTTGTTAATACTCTTTAACTTAATGTAATTTATTTAAAAAATGGGAGTAAAGCTGCTAAAGTCACAGGCATGACAGATAGGAAAATAGTTTTACAGCTCTATATAGTTCACACGGAAATCAAAACAAAACAACAATAAAGAACTTAGTTCTGAATTCAAATTATTGTACACGAAAAATCTAATAATTGATGGACATGGAAATTGGCATTCGGTTGTATTCGGAAATGCGATGTTACCCGAGGGAAAATAGAAATACTGTACTAGGGATTGACACTATTGACAGTTCACTTAAAGATCACTATACCTAAGTTTTTTACGGTGAATTTTTAGAGAATTGATCGACAGTTTTTATGATGTGGCACGAAGTATGAATAAAATGAAGTCAGTGTCAAATCTTTTATTTCAATTAGAACAATAAAGGTACCATTCCCCAGGCGGCAACTGCAGGCGACGTGTTACCGCGACACGACTGGTTTCTATGAATTTCTATGAAATACCTTGCGTAGATAGCGACACGTCGGCTTCATAGAAATAAATAGAAACCAGTCGTGTCGCGGCAACACGTTGCCTGCAGTTGCCGCCTGCGGTCGGTTACTGAATTGTATCCTTATAGACACTTTTGAAAGTCGGCAGGAATAGTAGTAATGAGCCAGTTTCCGATGTCAGATTAGGAAGTATGACGAGCAATGAAAATAGATGAACAGCGTGGTATGCAAAAAAACTGTACGTGGCTGAAGATGGTTTTGACTAGTTTGCGCATAGCCTTTTTGCAGAATTAAGTGTGACGTATGCTGCTCGTACCAATACCGTTAAAGAGGTTATGCAGAGATTATAGCTAGACTATCTGTTTTTCGGGTTTCCTACCCAAAGGAGTGCCAACAGCATTATGACGGTCTTATTCGGGGTCACCAATTTAGAGGTATGAGGAACAGGGAGTAAAGTTCACTCATCCTCTATAGAAAAGGGAAGATCCTCCGACCAGACGGGTGTCATGTCTGGCGGGCAATTACCCATCAATTGAAGTCGTAAAGTTATATGTATGGTGTTGGCGCGGTAAACTCTAATAGTGAGATGCAGGATTTGTGTGACGTCAAGAATTTTTTTTGTGTGACGTAATGTTATTGCTCTACGCATCAAAAACCTGATCTATGATACGTAGATGCCGCCACACTATTACTAAGAACACGCTGTCTGTCTTCCAAGGGTCTGTCTCTCTCCTAATCGTAAAGTGTTGGTGTTACGGAGATGGTTACGGTTTTTTTTTTCTGTTAGTTGCGAATCATATGTATCCTGCCTATTCTAACCTATGGCGCTCAGACTTGGTCTTTGACCGAGGTTGAGAAGTCCAAACTTAAGTTTTGCCAAAGAGCGATGGAGCGTAGCATTTAGGACATAAAACTAACGGATCGAATTCGCAACACAGTAATACGCTCGAAGATAGGCATCGTTGATGTTGGCGATAGACCGCAAGGCTGAAATGGGACTGAGTTGGCCACACGTACAGGGTGCATCAGGACAGATGGGCCAGGGTCGTCACGTAGTGGGTGCCTGAAGACGGGCGTCGTCACCGAGACAGGTCTAAGAAACGCTGGTGCGACGACCTAGACTTTTTCTTGACTGATTGGCCAGAAAAGGCAGCAGACAAAGACGCATGGCGAAGTATGGGGGAGACTTGTGCCCAGCAGTAGGACAGCACAGGTTAAAAAAAAAAAAGTGTGGCACTCGGGGACTGCCGCGGTAAAGCTATTGCATAGCATTTGTAACCTCCATACTTCCTATTTGTCAACGCTACACTTGGGATGATGACGTGATAACATAAAACAAAAATTACGTTCCCATGACAACATCACGTTCTCATGGAAACCGTCATTACATGGTAGGCGGAGGGGGAGTGTTAGGTTTTATTTTCGTTACGTTACGGAATTTCTTGATTCGGTCGCCGCGCTCAAAGCCCGCGATAAAAGCTATGCAATAGCTTAAAATAAAATAGTTACGATTGTTCCTTCTACAATTTTCTACTCAGTGCCCCAAAACAATGTAAACCGCGCTTAACAGTCGTAAACGAAGGATTCCTCATGTGATCCCTTTGTGAGGCCCCCTAATGAAACATGTATATTATTATATTTAAGGCACTCTCTCTTAGGTTTGTGTAATCTCCCGGCTAATGATCTTTGTTAATTGTAGAATTGTGTTCCAGGCTTTGACTTTGAAGTTTTTAGAGCTATAATAACTCTTGGTAAAAGTTTTTGAATTATGAGGAACAGTAACTGTTCTTGTTTGTGGTTATATGGCTAGTGAATAGCTCTGTGGGATATAGTGGTTAAAAGATCATGTTAAGAGGATTTGTAGTGTGTGTGAGACATTTGGATGACATCACCATGTTCTGTTACATGTTATTGGTTATTTTTTTACCCCAACGGGGAAGCTCTTTGCCTTCATCTCCCCAGATGGTAACTGATGATCAAGCCGAAGGTGGAAGCGACTTTCACCCGGTATCCTCAACCACAGAGGAACTGGCTATCTTACGTCTAACTGCCGAAACACAACAATGCTGTTAACATTGTTGTTATGGCGACAGGCTTAGATAAGATGGTGGTAGCTAGCCAAGCGGACTTGGAACAAGCTGAGCAGCAAAATTTTGCCCCCAATCGAACCTGGTACCTCTGGGTTTGAGACAGGTGGTCTTGCCACTAGACCATAGAGGTGGTTAGCATCACATTGGAAAATTGGAATTAAACTGTAAGAGAATGTTAGCGAGTTAAAGGTTCAGCAGAGTCTACCTTAAAACTATTGAGCATGACAGACCAATATCAGTCTGCCTAGCCTTTTCCCAACTAAGTTGGGGTCGGCTTTCAGTCTACCCGGATGCAGCTGAATACCAGTATTTTACATGGAGCGACTGCCTATGTGACCTCCACAAATCAGTAACTGGATAATATTATACCCCTTGGTAAGACTGGTTGTCAGACTTCCGCTTTCGGGCTTCTGTCGACCCGTAACGACTGTCAAAGATCCAAGAATGACAGCCGGGATCAACGGTATAACGTGCTTTCCGAGGCACGGAGGAGTCTCGATATGTACAGATGGTCACCCATCCACGGACCAACCGCGGCAAGCGTGCGGCTGTTATTACTTAGTCACGAGCTCCTCGAACATGACAAACCAATCAGTTTAACATATTAGGTAGTTATTATTCTTCAAAATAGAGTAAAAAGTATAGGCTAATATATGATGACCAAAATTGGTCAAGAGCGCATCGGGATCGCACACGAAGGGTTTCGTTCCATTGGGCACGCCACAATTGCGGCGATAAAACCCCTCTTTGAGGAGTGGCTTGAGAGACGCCACGGCGTCCTCACCTTCCGCCTGACGCAGGTCCTCACCGGACACGGCTGCTTCGGGAGGTTCCTGTTCAGGATAAGGCGGGAGGAAACACCCGGGTGTCACCATTGTGTGGATCGGCCTGAGGACACGGTGGAGCATACGGTGGAGGTCTGCCCGGCTTGGGCGGAGCAACGCCGTGTCCTCGTAGAGGCGATTGGCAGCGGTGATCTCTCGCGTCCGGCCCTGGTTCACGCCATGGTACGGAGCGAGAAGAAATGGCAGGCCGTAACCTCCTTCTGCGAAGCGGTAATGCTCGCGAAGGAGGAGGCGGAACGCGTGAGGGAGAGACAAATTTCGCGCCCTCACGCCCCTAACCGCCGCAATAGGAGGAGACGCCCGGGGCGGGAATCGCGAGCCGATTTCCGGCCACCGTAGGCGCGGGCTTGCGGGCGGTGAGTAATGGGTAGCTCGCCGTCCGATAAGGACCAAGCCCGGGTCGACGGCGCGTTGTGTTCCACGCGCGCCTCAAAGAGATGTCAGCAGAATTGACGGGGTCCGCTAGGGCCAATGCATGCCGGGGGTTCGAAGAAAATCGATAGGGAAATCGTAATCGTCCGAAGGAACACGGGTGGGTTTTAGTCAGTAAGAGTCTGACACGCCCTCCCGCTCCGCCCAGAGCGGGAGAAGTTATTTGATAATTTCCCACCCAAAAAAAAAGGTCCTTAACATCGTTTTCTTATCTCCTTAACGTCCTTATTCCTTGACTGTCGTACATCTTAAGTATACCAAAATACTATTACATAAAACTGATATTTTCGAAAAAAAAAAAAAAAAGGATTTCGTTCCACCGTACAACATTTACGTTTTTAACTTCATAAAATATTATAGACGTTGATATATTTAGTAAACTGTTCCGCTTAGCTATTTCTAAAGAGCCATAAAAAACTCCTGAAATAAATCGACACGTGTTTCACCTCTCAACGAGGCATCCTCAGGATGACGATGGACTTGTTGCGAACTCGAACACGGCGTTTTGCCACACAGCACTCAGCGCTCGGTGTAGCAACACACCGTGTCTATTGTATTTTATTGTTCTATTGTATTTTATAATGGATTTCCGCAAGATCACGCCTGAATCAATTAACTGTTTTTAACTTCAGTAAAAAAAATTAGCCAGAAAATCGCTAAGCTTAAGTGGGACTGGGCCGGACATGTCTGCCGCATGTCAGATGACAAATGGGTTAAAATAACTATTGATTGGGTCCCACTAAACGCACGACGACATCACGGCAGGCCGAGACGACGATGGCGGAACGAGCTTGACTCCTACCGAAAGGACTGGCCGATAATAGCAATGGACAGAATTGTGTGGAAAAGGGAGAGGGAGGCCTTTGCCCTGCAGTGGGCCAATACAGGCTAGTTAGATTAGATAATAACTTTATTTAATTTTGTATTATTTATTGTTAAAACAGTAATATAAATACACAATCGGTTAATGCGATACAGCCCGCTGACAGACAGACAGACAGACGGACGGACTGACGGACAGCCGCGGAGACCCTTAAAAATGACCTAATTAACCTGACAACGATACCCCACTAAACCTTTATAACTATAAAACCAGACCAGCATAAAAATAATCAATTTTACTTTTATATTCTCATAAAATTGGAATCGAATCCCAAACTAAAGCCAGGCTAATCAATTTTATAGCCGTCCGGCTATTAGCCATCGGCTGTTACTATCTACGGCTCGTATTTAACAAATCCTCGTTAGTTGAGATTGGCCAGGACCTGGTGTTAATGGAAACATTATGCTTGATTAACTTTTTGGATAGAAAATCTTTTAAAATTGGGTCACTGTCCTCAATCGATGTTATCTTAAGAGGGTTTATCCTAAAAGTTGGCAACGTCGTAAATAGCTGTCAAATATTAACCTATTTTGATTAATTAAGCAATATTACTGTATGGAATTAAGAAATGTGGCTAACTAGGGAACTAAAATATTGATTATGAAATACACTAATTTAACGTAATACCGAATATTTAGTTTTAGATGTAAAAAAAGTAAGTACCTATTTGGAAGCTTTCCAAATGCCTTTTTACTTCTAAAATAGTTACAATATCAAATTCAGTGTTATAATTGCAATACATTATTAATATTCTAGGGAACTAGTTAGCCACATTTCTTATTTCCATACAGGAATATTGCCAAATTAATCAAAACAGCGAAATATTTGACATCTATTTGCGACATTGCCCACTTTCAGAATAAACTCTCTTAAATTCCTTATCTCTCTTGTTAGCAGTGGTAACCTATATGAGGGTAGCTTGTAATGCCTTAGTAGCAATATAATATAAGCCAGTCTGTGTGACATCCTTTCTAGGGAAAAATAATGTATCCCTAGAAATCATAATCTGCCTAGCATTTTTTCAAGTACGCTGGCTTCAAGTCTAATCGGCAACATATACTATTTCCAAATCGTTTGACGTGATCTTCAGTATAAAATCATTAAAAGTCGGTTATCGTCGCCTTAAAACAATCGTCCACAGATCGAGGACACGATTTCACACTTTACTCCCAAGGGCTATAATAATATGAAACATTTATCATTCCACTCAACGTATTACTCAACATATCTTCACAAGACTCATCCTAGGTATGTGTTACTTTTACAGCTAGTTTTATTCACCTCGTAAACATAATAGAAGGCTGAAGACGTACAAACTTTTCGGCCCCGTTAAAAACTTAAGTAAGATGTAACATCATTGTCTGAGTTTCGGTACTTTTGTGTTTACTCAGCCTTGCCGCCATACTTGAGTAGGTTGGTTGTATGTTTACATTATCTTGTTACTTAGGGTCTGTGTGACGTTTTTAGTGTTCTGTACTCGAAGGGTGCCAAATGGAACCCTATTACTAAAGTCTCCACTGTCCGTTCGTCCGTCGGTCCGTCTGTCTGTCAGCTGGCTGTATCTCATGAACGTAGTATAGTAGGTAGAAATTTTCACAGATTATGATGTATTTCTATTGCCGCTATAACAACCAGTAATAAAAATTCAATAAAATTAATAATTAAAAGTCCCCATACCAGATATGATTTTTTTCGGCATTATTTGCTCGATCTTAATACGGTACGGAACCCGAAACCCAAAAACCGGCCATGTGTAAAGGCTCCTAGGCGACGAGCGGTGCCTTTGTGTCGCGTCGCGTGTCGCGCCTGTTTGAAGGAGCCTTAAGTCGGACTCGCATATGGCCGGTTTTTAAGAACACGACGCACCATTTTCGTGCCTTTTTTTTTTTTGGATGGGAAATTATCAAATAACTTCTCCCGCTCTGGGTGGAGTGGGAGGGCGTGTCAGACTCTTACTGACTAAAACCAACCCGTGTTCCTTCGGTTGCCCTGTTGCCGGGGGCCACGATGTCCCTTTCGGCCCGTATTCGCAGCCCCGGCAGACATTGGCCCTAGCGGACCCCGTCAATTCTGCTGACATCTCTTTGAGGCGCGCGTGGAACACAACGCGCCATCGATCCGGGCTTGGTCCTTATCGGACGGCGAGCTACCCATTGCTCACCGTCCGCAAGCCCGCGCCTACGGTGGCCGGAAATCGGCTCGCAATTCCCGCCCCGGGCGTCTCCTCCTGCAGCGGTTAGGGGCGTAAGGGCGCGAAATTTGCCTCTCCCTCACGCGTTCCGCTTCCTCCTTCGCGAGCATTACCACTTCGCAGAAGGAGGTGACGGCCTGCCATTTCCTCTCGCTCCGTACCATGGCCTGAACCAAGGCCGGACGCGAGAGATCACCGCCACCGATCGCCTCCACGAGGACACGGCGATGCTCCGCCCAAGCCGGGCAGACCTCCACCGTATGCTCCACCGTGTCCTCCGGGCGATCCACACAGTGGTGACACCCGGCGTTCGTCTGCGTGGAAGACACTTATCTTCGCACTCGGCAATAATGTACCCTTCTATATATCAAGGAATTTTTGTAATCGAATCAAACTTTCAGAGATTTCCTCTTACAAACAATTTTACCTATTCACAATATTAGTTTAAATGACACGTGCCATGTCAAGAGCAGAACGATGAAGGAAAACATCGTGAGGAAACCGACAGGTCCTAGAACCAAAAATTCGAAGTCATGTGACATCTACCAACCCGCACTGGGCCCGCGTGGTGGATTACGGCCCACTCCCTCTTACAGAGAGGAGGCCTGTGTCCAGCAGTGGGAACATTATAGGCTGATTATGCTATGCTATAAGTTAGATTTGTTCTCATATGTCAAGATTTCATGAAAAAGTAATTCAATGGAACAAATTTAACTTAGAGAGATGTATTAATGATTTTAGTTCTGTAAATATATATTTGATATAGTCGCGAATCAAATTTTAATCAAGATACAATCTAACACTGACCTGCAAATTGCAAATAACGTTAGAAAATTTGAATTTCGCGGGACACTATTACGGATTTAACTTACGTGCGTGTCGAGATAAGTTTTTTACATATTTTATTTCGCGTATATGGATCTTTTTACGTTTGTATCGATACTGACGAGTCGTTTGCAATGGTTTATTGTAGTATCCTAATCCTAATACATATAATATTATAAATGCGAAAGTGAGTTTGTTTGTTTGTAAAGCAAGCCTTTTAAAATTAATTTTCGTTAGTTTTTCACGTAAATTTAGAAAAATACGACAATCACATGTCCATGGGTGACATTGTATAAAAATGATCTCGACTCTTCCAAGCAATAACCCGGTAATTGATAAATCAAAATTTTACAGGAAAATCGATTTACTAATTTTGTCAAATATCTTTTTAACGAGTGGGACTATTGAAGTCATTGATGTATTAAATGAAAGCTATTTTTTTGCGAAATATAACTGTGCCATTATTGTGAAAATCCTTTTACAGATCTATAACAGGTTTTTTTGGCGAAATATTATTGTGTCTAAATTCCCAACAATAAACATGTGTGTCATGATTCTAGTCCATAGACGCCGAATTTGACATAACAGCATAAAACCCATAATAGTACATTACCGAGTTCTTGGTTGGGGAGATCCTGTTTTTCATATAGAATAATCATTTGTAATTATTTTCGTAACTATAATTCGTAATATCAGGGCAATTAATAGTGGTGTCTATTAATTGCCTTGATGTTATCGGGTTAAGTAGATCTTACTTACCTCTAACTACAGAATATTGGTGTAATTATACCTAACTCTGTGTGGGTGTAAGATTTCATTGTTTACGGTACAAACTCATAACATGATACTTTTAATAGCTGGTAACGAGAGTTTGTTGGCCGGTTTTGTAATTACGCTTAACGTGTTGATAAAATGGTTTCTAAATGGTTCCTAATGTTTATGATTTTGGGTTTATTAATGTTAAACATTTATACAGATTTTGCTGAAAAAGTAACTTTATCATTTTGCCTTACTTATTTAATTTTGTATAAACGTTTTTATGCTGTTATCAAAATGATAATATAGAAGTAGATGATGATGATTGCTATTTATTAATAACACTTTTTATGTGCTTCTGGATTTATACAATAATTAAATATGTAATACGCATTTTCACATGGCAATACCACCCAAGGACTCCACGAGACAGGCTCGTCCTAGTGTGGAGTTCTTAAACAATGTACTTCCTTTGCGTCTTATTTCACTAAAGAATGTAAACCTAGCTAATAATGTAGACTATAAGGAAATGTAAAGCACTATTTTTAGCAAATATACATTCATTCATTCATTCAGATATTTCAATAATAAAGTGTTCTGTTATCAATGAACTTAACGGTCAAAATTACCCTGTTTGTCCTTACCTACTATAATGGAACGATACTGGTTATACTATCAACTTAACATAAAGTACACACAGTATTGCAAGCTTAACAAGCCTGACGAGTTATGTGTGTAATCATCTTTACTCAAATGAAGCGCTAAGGCCCTGTTCTGATCGTTATGACAGTTTCATACTGCGCATATTAAAATGTTTATGCAATTCTGCATGTCTACTTTCAGTAATTATGGCGCTAAACGTCATTCAGCTGTTTTACATAACGGAGCTGTTTTGTAAAACAGCTAGCGGTTATGTAAAACAGCGGATTCGACGTCAATCCATCTGCGACACATACGTAGATAAATCATTTATTTGTTGTAACACAGAAGAAGAAACACAATTAAATGGTAAACATTAAGTAAGTCCATTTAAAAATACATAATTACATGCACAATTTAGCTAGGAGGTCCACACCACACGACAATATAATCGCGGCGATGATTTGATGTCACGGCGCCGCGGCGCGACTATCGCTGCGATTCTATCGCTCATGGCGCTTTAATAAAAATAATGAATCAGAGTATTTTACACAAAACTCAACAAAATATCCAGTTTCATCTCAAATCGCCAAAAGCTTGAGACAGTCTATTTAGCATGTTGGGGGCGAGTAAAAAACTTTAATGTTGCGCTGTAAACGGCTCATAAAGCCGACGTGGACGCATTAAGGTCTGTTAGTGGGCCAAAGGGGCAATCCACCGGCTAATTTGATAGCTACAGACAAACGAGCTGACATTATGCTGATGTCTGAGTGATGGGAGGTCGCGGGAGCGTGTGGTTTGTTGGTTTTTGGAGATATACCGTAGACATATTTGATAAAGCGTCCGCCATCCATCAATTGGTTTCGCCTCTGTACGGTGTACGCGTAGGGTTGCCAGGTGTCCGGCTTTTTACAATCGTGTCCGGCCAAATATACACAAGTCCGACCTGTCCGGCTTTTGTCAGGCTTTTGGTCAACCCCGCCTCGCCAAAAGATGCCTGATCATTGACTGTTTTAATTACTTTCAATGTAATGAAGAAGGTTAATATTGATTGTTAAGAAGTTACAAATTACTTTGTTAAGAACAAAAGGTGGTTCGAATCATAATTAAAAGTAGAGAAAGTCTCAAATGAATAACAGTAATAAATACACAAATAAAAGTTTTTTCTTTAGGGAAAAATGTTCGGCTAAATATGAATCGGTGTCCGGATTGTCTATTTTTGGACCTGGCAACCCTATGTACGCGTTGCCTGATGAAGTCGTGCAAAATAAGAATAAATTCAACAATACTTTCATACAGCAATCTCTGGAAAAAAAAATAGTACATTTAGATACAATGACAAATGCTCACGCGTGTCAATTGAAGATTTTAAGCACACTTGCAAAGAAAAAAAAAATCATAGACATAATATTTTGACTGATGCCATTGTGTACCTAAACAAGGTGCAATAAGATACACTTTTCGAAAAAAAGTGTTCAAAATGTTTTTTGCACACATTACACAGGATTACGTACAGTTTCGGCGCACCTTCACCTGTACCTACATCAGCCCCGCAACCAAATTGACACAGATATTTGTACCACCATATTTAGTTCGTAGTCAACAAGAGAAAAAGTAGGAAGGTAGTTTGACTTTCACTAACCATCGAGGTGAAAATGACGAGTCAAACGACATTTTTTAAAACATCATTTATTTTTAAGAGCGTGCGTTCTTAAAGTGGGCAACGTCGCAAATAGCTGTCAAATATTATTTCGCTGTTTTGATTAATTTGGCAATACTAGGTACTGTATGGAAATATGAAATATCGCTAACTAGCAAACTAAAATACTGATTATGAAATATCGTAACACCGAATGTTTCGTTTTTAAAACGGTTGCAACTTCAAATTCAGTGTTATAATTACAATTCATTATAATATTCGGTCACTAGTTAGCGATACTTCATATTTCCAAAAATAATCAAAACAGCGAAATGTTTGCCAGCTATTTGCGACGTTGCCAACTTTTAAAATGAACGCATTTAACGTGTAAAAGTGTGTTTTAAAATCGATATACAGCCTGATCGTGTTTTTTAACTAAGCACGTGGTTTTTGGCTTGTGGCAAATGAGCGTTGAAGTATACATGCACCTGTCGACGCGCGCCAAAGCCATGGTTTTCAATACGATGTAATTAATACATGCCACGAAAGAGGAGACTTGACCGCGCCTCCCGCGCTCTTCCCACCGCAGACCTCATACCGCTAGATAGACTTATAAATCGTCCACTGCGAAAGTCAAACCACGTGGTGTATCAAATCTCATCTTTAATGGCACGCACTGTACTTATCTGGAAGCCTGTTTTGTCAAGTTGAACCAAATATCTTAATATTTGGCTATCCAAACCTTGGGCGCTAATAAATGACGACTATAAATCAAAGTGAGTGAGATATTATCTTTTATACGTCCTCACGTTGTTGTGTACCGCACTTTGTTTGTAAGTCAAGCCGAAGGGGTAATCTGCCGGTTAATTTGATAGCGACGGTTATGGTAAAATGTAAGTTATAAGCGGAAGTGGCAGCGATTTTCGGTGTGAAAACGCATAAAAATCACAACCATTTAGCAAATACATATTTTTTACAACCTACCAATATGTTTTGTATAAATTCTATTAGTTTACATATTTTATTTTATTCTATTCGGGAAAGTTACAGCTAACTTACACAGTGTTCTTATACAATATAAAATTGAAGGCCATTTTTAAAAGTTTTCACTGATAAAAACTAACCATAAAAACAAAACAAAAAAAGGATTGTGTGGTTTTATGAAACCACGGTAAGTAAAACTTCTATAGGCGCCGCCATATTGGCCTTGGCTGCTCTGACGAGCGCCTTTCACTTTATCCCAACTCCGCGGCCGACCGTCACGCGACATGCATCACACAGACGAAAAAGTTTGAGACGATGTAATAAAAGTTTCACTTTAAAAAGGTCGGTACAAAATACCTATTAAACATAAATAAGGAAATAAATAGTACACGATAAATTACAAACTAAGAATCATATTTTGCTAACATTACTTTTCCATACTACATAATTACTTTTTTATAAGTTAGTTAGCCTAGTTTATTATCAATATGTGCTTAATAATATTGTAAACGCCTATTAAGAACGCGGCGATGCATGAATTGTCCATACAAACGTAATAACTAAATCATTTTGCAATTTGTGCATAGTTCCACCATATTATGTTATTACTCGAATTGAGACTGTTTATCTAGGCTCCTACATCTTTTTTTTTCCAAAAACTTTTCTAAAATGAAGTATAAACGAATTTAACGCACATTTTTACAGCGTAAATGACGTCTTCATATTGTTTTTTCTGTATCATAAATAACAATATTTATAATATTGGTTCTGCAGAAGCATAGCTTATATTATCAAGTTACAAAACATAAAAAAAAAATGGAAAAATATTAAGTTTTCATTCATCATTTTTAGTATTACGGAACACATCCAAATTTATCATAAATTTTCGAAAGCTAGTACTGCTATCGCGTCAAGCAATAATTGTCGTGGTAGTATTGCTCACTGTAGGTGTATATCGCTCCGACAGGCACTCACACTAGCGCAACGTACTTGGAACTGAATTTTGCAAACATCTCGATTTGTAGTTGCGAGCCGTGTTCGCAGGCCTTTTAATAGTTAGAGAAAACAACACACGACACACACACACAAAACACAACACGTAAATCTATATCTATATTTATAGTAATAATAAAGCTGAAGAGTTTGTTTTTTGTTTGTTTCTTTGAACGCGCTTAATCTATTTAACATCACGGCAGGAGCCGAGCAAAAAGAAAAAAAGTTTGAAAGAGCGCTAAGCGAAAACGAAGTAATTGCGCGGGCAGACGATGCGATGCGGTGGGTCGGGGAATAAGAAATTACACGCGGATGAAGTCGCAGGCAGAAGCTAGTAGGTAATACTTGTTATCCTAACTAATATTATAAATGCGAAAGTGAGTTTATTTGTTACGTTTTCACGCTAAAACGGCTAAACGGATTTGGATTAAGACAGGCACTCCAAAGACAATTTCCACGCAAACTCCACCCCCATGCACCCCACCACTACATTATGTGTTAAACGCTAACACATCAGTAATAAAGTTGAAAATTGCGTGCGCTATTTGAGCGTGTTTGAGCACGGAACTAAATGTCGTAGTCTCAATTCTTATTTCATTTATAATTAAAGTAATAATTGATATAGAGAAAAAATATCTTATATCTGGATAATAAACTAAATTTTCTAACTATCAATAATTATTTTGGATATAAAAGCCGAGTGATCTTGTCTTTATTTCAAATAATCTTTAAAAATAAACATGATTTTTTAATAAAAAATGAATCGAGCGAAAATGTTCCAATTACGTAACCGTCTTATATAAGGAAAGAAAAAGATCCAATAAATCATATACTAAAGTTCCATTTTGATTGTTTGCGTGACTTTTTCAGAATATTAATGCAAATTAACATAAAATTTAGGGAGTTTCCTCTTAAATTTGGCACATGGATAGACCATGACATAGAAAAGGAAATAGGCTACTTTTCATCCTGCATCGCAGATGAAGTCACGGGCAATAGCTAGTTTACCATAATTGGTAATTTGTGTGTACGATGATCGATCCATCTTTTGTTGGAAAATTTTCGATAATTAAGTAAAACACATTTCATGGTTGTTTACGGCATAAAACACGAAAAAATATTTAGCTACTACAGACAGCAAAATAATGAATGGTGTACGTTAATTACAAAAGCTATTGTACCTTCAAATAAGCTATAAAGTATTTACATAATATAACATCACGTCTTGTTTCCCCGAAGGGTTGGGCAGAGGTGTACATATAGTAGGTACACCCACATTTCGCCAGTTATGTTTAAGTCCCATGTAATAGGAGGCGAGCCTATTGCCATCAACCGGGCACAAATCCAGACTCCGGGCTGCTACTAAGAAATTCCAGATAGAAAAACCCAATAACACTTTGCCCGACCCGGGAATCGAACCCAGGACCTCATGCTCAGCAGTAGCGCTTGCGACCACTAGACCAACGAGGCAGTATTTACTTTATAGCTTATTTGAAGGTATTTACAACAACTTGGATAAATAGGTTGTCAAGCAAACACCAGAATAACTGACATACCGGTAATCGATTCAAGTTTAAAAACTGAATTAATATCTGAACTATGAATACGGGCTAGTTAGCTGTCTACGTTACTTTATACAGGGTTGCTCAACAATAATGGCCTAATCAGAAGATTAGGTGTGTTTTTAATTTATTCGACAAATTATTTATTGTTTCAAATGACGATTTGCCATTTCGCGACTTTGATATTACTTACGAAGTAAAAAATCTCAAATCTCAAATTCTTTATTGCGTACCATAATGTATATAGTTGGTAGGGAAATAATTATATTAGTCACAATTATGGACCCTGTCGGGCACAGCATAGATCAAGTAGGAGAGAGGAGGAAGAGCACTGGTCGTTTAATGTGACAAATTGTATTATTAGTTAAGTAGTTAGTAAGTTATATATTTAGTAATACAGAATTCAAATTACGAATTAATATTATTATTTCATAAATTATATACGTTTATTTAGTAGGCAGATGTTAAATATATAGGTATAAACAGCATCTCTATGTAGGGATCCCTTTTTTTTTGGTGGGAAATTGTCAAATAACTTCTCCCGCTCTGGGCGGAGCGGGAGGGCGTGTCAGACTCTTACTGACTAAAACCCACCCGTGTTCCTTCGGTTGCCCTGCTGCCGGGGGCCACGATTTCCCTATCGGTTTTCTTCGAACCCCCGGCAGGCATTGGCCCTAGCGGACCCCGTCAATTCTGCTGACATCTCTTTGAGGAGCGCTGTAGACCCGGACTTGGTCCTTATCGGACGGCGAGCTATCCATTGCTCACCGTCCGCAAGCCCGCGCCTACGGTGGCCGGAAATCGGCTCGCGATTCCCGCCCCGGGTGTCTCCTCAGGGGCGTGAGGGCGCGAACTTTGCCTCTCCCTCACGCGTTCCGCCTCGTCCTTCGCGAGCATTACCGCTTCGCAGAAGGAGGTGACGGCCTGCCATTTTCTCTCCAATAACAACCTAAAAAGCCTAAACATTCATTACCGCCATCGCTCATAAATTTCACCACAAGAAGACATTAGTCCGTGACACGCCCCGCGCGTCATCCGGCCGTGTGTCATATTGTCACGTTACCAACACGGCTCTTTCATTTTCTTTTCCATTTGACTGATTCGGGTGGCGGAGTGAGAAAATTGACTTATGTTCCTCAAAGAATACGTAATTGTTTAGGCTTTTTAGGTTGTTATTGGATTCTAGGTTCGGCTTTTTCGTATCAAGTGTAAAATGAAAATCGGGAGAGTATTGGAGCTTATTTGCAGAGAGCAACGACCTGTAAGTTAATAAGATATGTGTGAGGATGATTCAAAGATAGCAAGGCATGTCGTCAACCAAGTGAATTATGTAGAGTATAGGTCTATGTAGATCGCAGTAGGTATTATTTAGTCAAGTTCGGTAGTCAGACTAGCCGTCTTTTTCCGACTAGGGTTAGTAATTCCCTTGAAATTATTATTTTGTAACTATCTATTTGAGGCCTATGACAGTACTTTCCACTTCCAGAGTTTATCCTGGATATTTCTGACTTCAGTGAAGGAAAAACATCGTGAGGCAACCTGGACTTATAGTTAAAATAAGTTTAAAATCGCCAAAACGTCTTGAGCGCGCGTGGTGATCAATGCTCGTGCCTTCTCTGTACGAGAAGAGGGCTTTGCCCAGCGTGGGACAGTAATAGGCTAGTATTATAAGTCCTTAGGACTTGGACTTCAAGAATTCTTACACATTCATAATCCCATGCGATGGTTGTCTTCTTAAAAATTAGGGTTCCGTATCTCAAAAGGAAAAAAAACGTAGTCCTTATAGGATTACTTCGTTGTCCGTCCATCAGTCTGTCAAGACCCTTTTTCTCTGGAACGCGTGGAGGTATCAAGTTAAAATTAATACCAAATACGTAGATCTCCTTCCTTAGAGCTTTAAAAAAATCAAGCTTCTAAGTCAACGCAATAAAAAAATACGGCCATTTATGCGACACATTTTGATACTCGCAAGTAAATTAAAACCTACAGTGTACTTCCCGTTGATCTAAAATCATGAAATTTGGCAAGAAGGAAGGTCTCACAGCACATGTAAATGAATAAGTTCGAAAATCGTTAATCAGTAGATTTATCACCCAATATGTAGACACAAAAAAAAAAGTTGCGATTACAAACTTACATTGGAGAATTGACCGTGACGTATATCGATGTATGGGAGAACATAATTATTATTCAACTACAATGTTAAGTTTGTTCTTGGAATAAATTCATCCCAAAAACGGAACCCTTCATTGTGCGTGGTGCAACACGCACTGGGCCGTTTTTTTTTTTTTGTTATTGTTGTTTACCAGTTCGACCTTTTCTAATGTAATAAAGCTATTCTAAATAATACAACTGACTACTAGCTGCCTGCCTATCCCCAAAACAAGGACATACGTATACAATACATAATACATCCAGTACATCCATCATCTGGCCGTAAGCGAGTTTGTCACGTTCGTTCGTGCCGTACGTCCGATCTTCATTTGTTCTGAATGTATGTGTGTATGTGTATTGTTACTGTGTTTTATTGTATTGATGTTGACGTGTGTGTGTATTGTATGTTATGAAGAGTGATTGTATTTTTGTTCGATTTATTTTTGTATTTCCGTACGAATTCGGTTGTGGATATTGGTTTTCGTTGGTGAATTTCATAAATAAAATAATGATTTTTAAATGAAAAGTGCCTTGCTTGTGCAAAATGTTGAAGAAACATATCTCCTTAGATTTATCACATGATAACAGAAAAAGAGTCTAAGTTTGGTTTATGCCTAAACTTTATGATTTCTCAAACTTTTTAAGTATATACGAGGTCGCGTGAAACTCTTAACAACTATAATACTAACTTAATTATCTCAATCAACAAGTAATTTAAATGGAGCATCCACTAGAGCCCACTGGAGTTGCCGACTATTTCTATTTTATGCTCGTGATTATATACAGGATGTTTGGCTGAACGTTGAACATACGAAAATGGTGGATAGGTGGGGTCATCTGCTACTTAATCAGCCCTAATTTATTCGGCCCTAAAAAGAACCAGGGGGGGGGTTCTTTTTTTTAAATGAAAGTTGAAATTAAGATTTAAGTATTTTTTACATCTTTCTGTAAGTTTGAGGACTCGTAACTTTTTTTCTAGCTAACATCTGAATAAATCAATAATTTCATAAAAATCTGCCAACATTAAAGATAAAAAAAAATATTGCCTGTTTTAGCCATTTTTAATAAAAATTACACTTAAAAGTTAAGAAAGTGGTGAAACTAGAAGAAAGAAAAAAAAATTTTTTTTTAAATATCCAGTGGGTTAGGGCTAAATAAATTAGGGCTGAGTAAGTAGCAGATGATCCCACCTATCCACCATTTTCGTATGTTCAACGTTCTGCCAAACATTCTGTATGTAGATACACCAATAACTCGCTTAATTATCTCATCTACTCGACGTCCGTATGTCACTGCAGGGATTCAGCAGAATATCAGCGTCAGGTATATTTGCCTGGCACATGCTGAGCTGGACTCCCATTTGGTGCAACCTTGAGACACGCACCGCACCATTGATCCATTATTTTACATTGTGTCATAGCCAATAGTGAGGGGCTTGTGGCTAAGTAATAACAGCTGCTCGGGTCGATCGATCAGGTTAAGCTACGCTTGCCGCGGTTGGTCCGTGGATGGGTGACCATCTTTACATACCAAGTCCCCTCCGTGTCTCGGAAAGCACGTTAAGCCGTTGGTCCCGGCTGTCATTTGTAGATCTTTGAAAGTCGTTACGGGTAGTTAGAAGCGCAAAAAGTCTGACAACCAGTCTTACCAAGGGGTATCGTGTTACCTAATCACTAGGTTGTGGAGGTCAGATAGGCAGTCGCTCCATGTAAAATACTGGTATTCAGCTGCATCCGGTTAGTCTGGAAGCCGACCCCAACATAGTTGGGAAAAGGCTAGGCAGATGATGATGTCATAGCCAATAGTGTTATCATAATGTCTTGTTTTCATCGTTTTATTATTTTATTTGTTTGTATATTGTCACCTTGCGGCTATTTCCTAATAGCTAATTAGTTATTATTCTATCGTGCTATTGTATGTTGTGCTGTCTTTTGTGTGCACTAAATAAACGATTTATCTATCTATCTATCTAGATCTATTTTGTTTTATCTTTTTAACCGACTTCAAAAAAAAAGGAGGAGATTCTCAATTCGTCGGGATATTTTTTTTTAATGTATGTTCCCCGATTACTCGAAGACGGCTAGACCGATTTGAAAAATTCTTTTTTTGTTTGAAAGGGTATACTTTCAAGTTGGTCCCATTGTCATTTGATCACGATCTGATGATGGAATCTTGGAGAAATCGAGGGAACTCTTCAAATATTAAAGGCACATCTATAGCGATTTGGGTATTTTTGATGAGCAGTTGACATAAGGCTATTGTAACATAGATAAATTAATAATAAATAATGGTGGTATATAATTAATGGTGTGCTGGTGTCCACGCTTATGTATGGTAGTGAATGTTGGGTGTGGCAAAAACAACATGAAAGTAGAATAAATGCTGTGGAAATGCGTTCCTTGCGAAGCATGTGTGGCCTGACTATGAATGATAGGCTGAGGAATGATGTGATAAGACAGCGGTGTGATTTAAAAGAAGATGTAGTGACAAAAATTGAAAAGGGTATGCTGAGATGGTTTGGGCATGTTGAGAGAATGAATGAAAGGCGACTAACAAAATGTATTTACAAGGCTGATGTAAAGGGAAAGGCCGGGCGGGGACGCCCTAGGAGGACATATACTGACCTCATTGGTGATGTTCTTCAGAAAGGCCAGGTGCGTAGTACTCGCAACCGGCGTGCGTGTATGACCAGATGTATGAACGTAAACGAGGCAAAAGGACTATGTAAGGATCGTAGCAGGTGGCGTTCTGTAGTTTCTGCCTACCCCCATGGGAAGAAGGCGTGAGTTTATGTATGTATGTATGTATGTATAAATTACAAACCAACCCACAAAAAAGTGAAAAAAAAAACTTTTTTACAGAAAACAACCGACTTCCAAACTACAAAGTGAAAAATAACTTTAATTTCGGAAGTCAGTGTCAAAAAACTAAAATACTGATCTGATCCAAAGACACCGACTTCCGAAATTAAAGTTATTTTTCACTTTGTAGTTTGGAAGTCGGTTGTGTTTTTTGTAAAAAAGTTTTTTTGTATGCACGTGTTTCTGTGACAAATGAATCTATTTTACTTTGTTTCTAAATAAATAAAACACACATCTACTCATTTCCTCAACATAACACTCGACTATTCTCATCTTATTATCAAAAAGCCTTCCAGTGGCTATATTTCACGGACTTGTCTGAATTACACGAGCATGCTCGGCCATCTTAAGCCTTCGGGAGCTATTTAAGGCCATAATAGCTGCTAAATAGCACGTTAGTGCTTTTGGATTTTGAAAAAGGGACGCATTTAGGGATGGTATCAGTAAGCTGGTTTTTTAAGCAGTTTTTTGGCTTTAGTGAAGAATTATTGCCCATTTTCCTTTAGAGGTATGAGGAACAGGGTGTAAAGTTCACTCATCCTCTATAGAATTGGGTGTCGTGTCTGGCGTGCAACTGCCTAACGATTGATGTCAGAAAGTTATATATATGCTGAACGTGCTGTAAACCCTGCTTGCTCGATGCAGGATTTCGCGTAACGTCAGTGTGATGCGTAGTTCGTATGTGGATGTAGATGTCACTCCGGGGCCGATTGCTGTCAATGGTGGTACTCTCGAGGTTATTCGAGAATACGTTTACCTCGGGCAAACTCTGCAGTTTTGTAAGAACAACTTTGAGAGGGAGGCTAACAGAAGAATCCAGCTGGGCTGGGCAGCGTTTGGGAAACTTCGTCGAGTCTTCTCGTCGCGTATTCCACAGAGCCTAAAGACTAAGGTCTTCAATCAGTGCGTCCCGCCTGTTATGACCTACGGAGCCAAAACGTGGACACTCACGGTACGGCTGGTCCATAAATTTAAGGTTGCTCAGCGAGCCATGGAGAGGGCTATGCTTGGAGAGTTGGAGTCTCTCTGAGGGATCGAATCCGGAACGAAGTGATCCGGCAGAGAACCAAAGTTACGACATAGCTCACAGAATTAGCAAGCTGAAGTGGCAGTGGGCCGGCCATATCAGCCGTAGTACCGATGACCGTTGGGGTACACGTGTTCTTGAGTAGAGACCGCGAATTGGCAAACGTAAGGTAGGACGCCCTCAGGCTAGGTGGAGTGACGATCTTCGCAGGGTGGCTGGTAGCAGCTGGATGAGAGTTGCCGAGAATCGAGCTGAATGGCGTGCAATTGGAGAGGCCTATGTCCAGCAGTGGACTGCTATAGGCTGATAATGATGGTGAATGTAAATGTCGCCACAACCTCATAACTTAAAGGGGTTTTGGATTAAAATCTATATCTTTTAATATGTACGTTGGGACAGGGGGCTGATTGGAGCTGAAATCTTCACTGTTGAACATTTTACTGGATGTAAGATGTGTTTTGCAGGCGAGAAGAAAAAGTCTCATAATCTGGGATGAAATCTCGAAAATTGGGACTTCTCGAATCCCATGAATTTTCGCCTAGGCTTTAAGGGGTGCTTAATTGTTGCGAATGGATGTCACATTATCACGTCGTGGAAGGAATACGTCAAATTACAAGTCACCCTGTAGATTAATACACAATTAGAATAGAATAGAAATAGGTCTTTATTTGCTCAGAATGTAAGTACTTAAAAATAAGTTGTTAAATCATTATACAGTCGAACCTGGATAAGCGAGAGTTCAAGGGACCGCGATCTCTTTTTCACTTATGGAGGTTTCTCAGTAACTCGAGTTTCTAGCTGATAGAGGTACAACAGCGGCCTGACTCACTTATAGAGGTAGAGGCTGGTTGGGAAAGGTAGAGAGAAAAAAAACAATGTTGTTTCCACGAAATTTAAGAATGAGTCATAAATAGCAGATGTTAAATTACACTCGACTGTCGCTTATAGAGGGACAGGCAAGTAGCTGTCTCAGTTATAGAGGTCCATGAGTATAAAACGACTTTCTCTTATAGAGGTTTCTGTTTCTCACTTATAGAGGTATTAGACGGTTAAAATGGCGGGACCTGGCAATTACTCTCATTTATAGAGTTTTCTCGCTTACCCAGTTCTCACTTAACCAGGTTTGACTGTATATAGGATCCATGTACATTCTGCCTTAATATAGCATGCAAATTTAATACAAAGTAGAGGATAATAAAAATATTAATTACAAAAAATTATCATTTAAGAAATCCTGCACAGAATAATTACATTTATCTACAAGTAATGCTGTGATTTTTCTTTTTTAATTTTTGCAACAGTAAGTTTTTAATTTGGTCAGGTATTTTTATTAAAGATTACAGGAGCCATTCAAAAATCAATCAATTCAAATTCAAATATAAATGGCGCGAATAATTCAATTTAAACGTGAATATAAAACAATGTGTTTTCTCACTAAAGTCTGCAATAAAACAGTCTAATTAAAACCGTTAATAAAAAATAAAGTTTAATAAAAAACTGTAACCCGACTACCTACGGGAAAATGAAAATGATCTAAAAAGTACGAAACAAGCAAATATTTCAGACAGAAATCAAGACAGGTACAAAAATGGTCCAGGTAAAGCCGTGGTCGCATGCCTATAGACCATGTTGGTGCCAGGAACACCTACAAAATTATAATGGCATGCGACGACGGCTTTACCTTGACCATTTTTGTACCTATAACTTGATTTCTGTCTGAAATATTTGCTTGTTTCGTACTTTTTAGATCATTTTCATTTTCCCGTAGGTAGTCGGGTTACAGTTTTTTATTAAACTTTATTTTTTATTTTATACTTTTCCGTTTTTACACTTGATAAACGTAAATAAGAGTAATACAATAGTTCAGTAATTAACCTATTTTAAATTCCAATAGCAGTGCATAGTGCTTTGGACGAAACCACAGAGCGATTTATTTCGACGCCAACACCATATATCGATATCGAGCTTCGAAGAAATCCAAAATATAAATATTTCGTTGTACTTGTTTTTCTTCATACGAGTGGAATTATAAATCGTTACTATTTATTAAGATTTGATTAACTGCACGTTGGTAACATCTTGCAATACTACGTAGCGCAGTCTCACTTTTGCTTGTTTTTAACGATTTAAACATATTTATTTACTTTGAAAATATAATATTATATATATATTTGTAATGTGCTCGTCAAGACCTTTCTTTTGATACCAAACATGTCATGATCATCACATTTTAATTTTTTTCGAGGTTAGAAATTTACGTGTAAAGTCCACCAAATTAAATTTAGGGAAAAATTATATAGCCTATGTCACCCGGACCATTATTACGAATATATTGATACCTCATTCATCAAAATCGGTTTAGTAGTTTAGGCGCTACGGTGGAACACACGTAAAAACAAACATACATACATACATACAAACATACATACATACAAACATACATACATAGACTGCTAAAATCATAACCCTTCCTTTTGGCTTTGCCGTAGTCGGGTAAAAAAAAGACAGTGCCATCCATTTAAAAAAGGTTTTATAAAAATACATCATCCTTTTCAAACCGTTTGACATGCAAAGGCACTGCGAAACTTTAAAAAGAGTTAAATAAACTGTCCACAAATTATACACGAAACACTTTTTTAACTAAAAAAAGCCTATACGAGCATAAAATACGACAATGTTTTCAATAAAACCCCTTTTAAATAAAAAGCCTTAAATGAATTACTCATAAATTGAAAGCTACACGATTTGAAACTTTAAAATTTTAGTAATAAAGTTCATTTTTGATTGGCTTAGTGTTTCAAATTAAGCTCCAGAGACATGACTTCGTCGTTTGAAGTTAAAAATGTATTTGTTTATTGTATTTTTTTTTTAAAACATGGCGCCGGTAATGAGTTTAGTAATTATTGGGAGATGATTGGATTTGTGTTAAGGAAAAGTTAGACAGGTGCTTTTTTTTACATTAAACTGACTTTTATAAGTTAGTGAGATTTTTTTTACTTTTACGTGGAAGCCTTTGGCCTGCATCTCTCCTAATCAATGGTAAGTGTTAATCAGGTCGAAGGTGGAAGCGAGCTTCACCTGGAATCCTCAACCACAGAGGAACTGGCTATCTTACCTCTAACTGCCGAAACAAAACAATACTGTTAACATTGTTACTATAGCGACAGACTTAGATAAGATGGTGGTAGCTAGCCAGGTGGATTTAGAACAAGCTCTACCACCAACCGAACTGAAAGAAAATTTTGCCCCCACTGGGAATCGAACCTGGGACCTCTGTGATCATATTTAGACCATCGAACTGAACAACTTTCTCCCATGGGACCAACATTTTCATCATTTAAGCTGAAAGACATCCACTGCTGGACATAGGTCTCCCCCAAGCACCGCCACTTCGACCGATTTTGTGCTTTCCGCATCCAGCGGATTCCTACAGCGTTCACAAGGTTATCGGTCCATCTTGTGGAAGGCCTTCCAACGCTACGTCTTCCGGTACGCGGTCGCCACTCCAGAACCTTTTGGTCCCCATCGGCCATCTGTTCTGCGAGCAATGTGCCCTGCCCATTGCCACTTAAGTTTGGCAATTCTTCGGGCTATGTTGGTTCATTTCTGATTCGATCACATAGGGAAACTCCAAGCATAGCCCTCTCCATTGCCCTTTGGGTGACTTTTAGTCTTCTGATAAGGCCCATTATGAGTGACCACGTTTCAATACCATAGGTCATCACTGGTAACACGCAATGGTCAAAGACTTTCGTCTTGTCACGGTATCCCTTTCGGACTTTTCTTCAACCCCGGCAGCATCTCAGCATCGGCCCTAGCGGACCTCGTCAGTTCTGCTGACATCTCTTTGAGGCGCGCGTGGAACACAACGTGCCGTCGACCCGGGCTTGGTCCTTATCGGATGGCGAGCTACCCATTGCTCACCGACCGCAAGCCCGCGCCTACAATGGCCAGGCTTGCGACTCATCCGTAAAAGCCTGAATATTCTCATTTTACCCTAACTAATACATTCAAAGAGTCATAAAATAGAGCACATCCATTCTTCCCCAATTCTTCCTACCGACATTTTCTGACTTATGATCCGTGTTTCTCCACTCGCAAGTATTCCATATAATCTAAGGTATACATAATATATGCTAGTAAGAGTTTCTGAATGTGCGTTTACATACTACCTACATATGCCGCTGTTGTTTGAGGAAATCGGCCATTTGTCAAAATAACTAGGTATTTGTTTTAATGGTGCTGGTAAATGAGGTTTGTGGCTATTTGGTACAGACTCGAAAGAATATTCTTTTGTCTTAATTTTTTTTTTGTTTTTTTTTTTGTTTTGCTCAAGGTTTCGTCATTAACATTTAATAAAATTTATTTAATGAAAGTAAAAACTGGCTTCAAAAAGAATAAACTAGTTAATATTTCAAGTAAAATAGATGTGGGAGTCGGTTTTGCTGAAAATACACAAATAAAAATAAAGTAATCTAGTTGAATAGAAATCGTACACCGTTTTGAAGTCAGTTTAAAGAACTTAATAACTTAATTAGCATTTTTATTTCAACACTACACCAGACTAAATTACTGTGTTTATTTACAAAAGAAATCTATTTTAAATTAAATAATAATAGTCTTTGTAACATCCTGTAGTAGCGAAAATTCTGTTAGACTAAAATGCTAATAGGATTTCTGAATAATTATATTTTACCAGATTTCATAATGGCTGAATATTTTATACGCTTTCCGACTAATTTTAGCGATGTTTAAATTAGTATAAAGCCTAGAATTTATTTTTGGTTCAACTAAGCGAGTAATTGTGAGTATTACGACGATAAAGCGATGAATACTAAGTTAGTGAGCGATTAATTATTTTAATGTTTAATTTAAATACCTATAGGTAGGTTTTTCCAAATTTCTGTTAAGTGGAGAGCCTAACATTAATTTTATTTTCTAAATATTAATAACTAATGAACTCTCTCGGTCATCAACTCAATCCTCACAATGCAAAATTTTATTTGCACCTTTTTTGTGTTAGGTGCTGATAAACTTGAGCATTCACTTGTAATTATGACCAAACAGAAGATCTTTTGCACATACAGTCGCAACATCTGATATGTCACGCAATCCACTTTCACCACTTACACCCCCACACACCCCACACACATCCCACACTTCACACACACTAACACCCGAAAGCACTTGAACGTTTTTGTAATCCATTTCTTTTCTTTTTCTTTTAGCTATTGTTTCTTTTATTTTTTAATTTAATTTAATTTTTTTTCCAAATTAATTCACTAGTTCAAACTAATAAATAATTGTTTGCCTTACTTGGGAAGAGACTGGACCCCACGACACAGGGAATCTTAGTGTGGGGTCCAGGGAATTTGTAAAAAACTAGCACCTAAGGCTCCTATGTAATTTGTTACTCGTTTTTATTTTTATTGTACCGTGTTTTTGTGAACCGAATAAAGCTTTTTTACTTTTTCAATGAGCATTCCAGCGAATGTTACATTACAAAAAAATAAACGCGCGTTCGCGAGCGTTCTAGCGAGCATTCTATCGAAAGGACAGTAAATTTGCTTCGAGTTTTTCGATCTTCGTGAAGCACCTTTTTTGACGAGCATTGATTAGAGCATTCTCTAGAATGATCGTGAAAATGTTCGTAGCGGTGTTTAGCTCTGTTCGCTGTTCAGTACGACAAATTTAAAAACGGCGAATGCTCAAAGTTCTGTTACAAGTAAATGTTCAAGTTTATCAGCACCTTTTATAGAAAACATGCCTCGTTTTTGATAAGTATCTTTTCTTTTGCTTTGGGATACAGACATAATTACCTCATCTCCTTTCTCCGGCCCTTGTACCATGTTGCTTGGGGTCTACACAACACGTTTTCTTCTTCCATTCTTCTCCGTCCACCCTCACGCTAACATTCACCCCCTTTTCTTTCATATCATTCCTCACATAATCCATCCATCTCTCCCCCTTAATCCATCAACATTGATATTCATCACTCTTTTAGTTTTCCTTTCAAACTTTTCTGTCACTGGTGCCATTATACACATACACCGACATGATTAACTATTAGAGAAAAAACTTTTTACAAAAAAAACAACCGACCTCCAAAAAAAAACATTAAAAAGTGAAAAATAACTTTAATTTCGGAAGTCGGTGGCAAAAAACGAAAATACAAAACCCAAGACACCGACTTCCGAAATTAAAGTTATTTTTCACTTTTTTAGTTGTGGTACCTACCCCACACACATTCGAATACCACTACCTGCTACCAGTGACAGAAACTTATCAGATCATCTACATACTAAGTGGGAAAAAAATACGTATTTTGTAGCTAACTCAAAAACTATCCAAGCATAGTTAATAAAATTTATATGGGACCAATTCGAGAGCACACCCTTTCAAACAAAAAAGAATTTTCAAAATCGGTCCACAATTGACGGAGAAATCGGTGGACATACATAAAAAAAAAAAAAAAACAAACATACGCGACGAACATATAACCTCCTCCTTTTTGGAAGTCGGTTAAAAAAAACTAGCACTAAGCATTGTAAATTATAACATACACATACACATAACATCACGCCTTGTTTCCCCGGAGGGTTGGGCAGAGGTGTCCCTGTAGCAGGTACACCTACATTTCGCCAGTTATGTTTAAGTCCCATGTAATAGGGGGCGAGCCTATTGCCATCAACCGGGCACAAATCCGGACTCCGAGCTACTACTGAGAATTTTCAGATAGAAAAAACCCAACAACACTTTGCCCGACCCGGGAATCGAACCCAGGACCTCATGCTCAGCAGTAGCATTGTTAAATTGTAACATTGATATTTATAGCAATTTTCCTGTGAAAGTTTTAAAGGGCATAGCTTAACATATCTAAGTTGTCGCAAACATGATGTTCACGAATTATTCCATAAATTTGTTCTCAAAATCCCAACAATTACCAAGAATAAAGTAGACAAGAAGTAAAATTGTATTGTACATCCAAAAAATTGTACAAAACAAAGAATCGCTGACAAAAACTGCTTCAAAATAATCCTGTTCCTTCTAAAATATGTTAATTCTCTCTTAACTTTTATTCAGTGTAATTAGACATTATTATTTCATCACGAACCATCTCACTGAACAATCTCCCCTAACTCATAAATATGCGAAAAAGAAAAAAACTTGTAGATTTTCCTCTTTATCTTCCTCGTTGGGCTAGTGGATGCAAGTGCGACTGTCGAATGTGGAGTTCAGAGTTCAATCCTCGGGGGGTCGAGAAAAGTGAGGGTTGTAGCAGGTGGCTTTCTATAGTCTTAGCCTACCCCCATGGGAAGAAGGTGTCAGTTTATGAAGATGTTATGTGAAATTCCCAGTAATTCTAGACGTTTGCCCGATTAATATTATAGCAATTAGCTTGCCCTCTTTTACTTTAAAACGTACTTAACTGGCAAAATCTAGTAGAACTAAACACTCCTGCTTACCTAGATCCCACTTCTTATTCTTATTCTTAATAAACATTATTCTTTATTTTTTCTTTCTTTCTTTTATTTATTTTTTCTTCTCCATCCGGTTTCTTTCGAGAATGACTGATTCTGCGAAGTACCAGTAACGTATACAGCGACTCGTCAAAGTTTGCAAAATTTATTAAGTCGTAAAACCGGTGTGTCGGGCCCCAGCAGTAAAATACAGACCTTTGGCCATTACATAACGTATGCTTCAGCCAACTTGTAAAGGCTACAGTTAATTTATATATGAATTTTCACTACCCTTTACTTAAAACTCTACTATATGTCATCGGCGTGAATTGGACAACTGTTCGAAACAATTTAACGACTATCCGATATTATTAAACGCTTATTTGTATACAGTTGTCGAATAAACGGTTATAGTTGTCGAAAAAAACGGAATATCATCATTTGCGTTGGCTTTTCCAACTATGTCGGGTCGGCTTCGGATGCATTTAAATCCCAGTATTTTACGTGGAGCCAATCTGACCTTCACAACCCAGTTACTGAGTAAGACGATATCCCTTAGCAGAGCTGGTTTCCAGACTTTCTGGCTGCGGACTACCCGTAATAACTGTCAAAGATTTATAAATGACGAGTGTTTTCCGAGGCATGGAGGGGTCTCGATAAGTAATGGATGGTCACCCATCCACAAACCGGCCTTGGCAAGCGTAGCTTAACTTTCGATAGACCCGTGCAGCTGTTATTATTTAGCCACGAAACCCTCGAAAAAACGGAATTTATTCATTGGAAATCGTTTTCGATAGCGTGAGCGTAATTTTCCGCTCGTTATGTGGTGACACGGTATTGCTATGCAATGGCGCATCGGAGTGGTGACGTCATCAAATCTAACCGAGGAGGAAAAGGTCACAGGTGTTAGTATGTATGCATCAGTTTCAAGAAGTATGTAAAATCATCAAATTGTATCGCAAGAAAATATAATAAAATAATACATTTTTATTTCGGAAAAAATACATTTAAGGTTCACAAAAAACTATTTTTCCAAGTAAAAAATTACATTGAATGAATTAATTAAATGCATCAACCCCAGCGTGGTTTAACCAGACTCGATAAATCGAATGAACCTCAAGATTTGCACTAGCCCGTGCGCCCGTTGCACTAGACGTGCCCTCAGAAAAAAGTGTATCGTTGGTGCCAGTAGGTACTGATGAAAAAATCACAAACACCAGCGTCTTCCATACAAGGTGGTTACGCCATCTCTTGGGAGATCAATAACAAATTACAACATAAGTCATAAGTCATTTATTCATTTGTTTAACATAGGTGTACAATTATGGTATTTAAAGTTAAAGAGTTCGCTATGTTATACCAGAGGGCGTACAAATGTTTGTAATTGAGTAATTATTGAATTAAATAAGCCTGAACAATAAAAAAACAATTATAAAAAACCACACATTTCATAATACAAATTAATTAATAATAAATAGCAATAGAAATCAATGTCAAAATAAAAAATAAAAATACAAATGTCAATACAGTGCATGACACCACACAGACTGAAAACAAATAATAAGGCTATGTCATTAAACAATACTAAAGTTAACATACAAAAACTGATGTCAATAATACTAATGTCAATAAATAAAATTTATGTCAAGGATTACAATACATTTTATTTTAACAGGCGATCATATATCCCTTTCTAAAAAAGCACGCCTTTACCGAGGCGTGAAAGATTCCGCTCCGACGGTCATGCCGCGTAGCCATGTGACAACGCTGCACGCACGCCGCTCTGCTCGCTTAATCCGCTTCAACCGTTTTCGATAAAAAACTGCGATTGAACTATTTAAATAATAACCACCCATGGGTGTCGTTGAGTGATTTTGGTGCATGAGGGACTCCAATGACAAGTGCCGAGCTAACAAAGCAGGATCCCTTCGCCGCCATCTTGAATCTGAATGCGTGTCGCGAGGGAAGATATTGTAAGTTAAGGCGTGCTCTCCTTGTATTCCTCATAATAGATCGCCCGTTCATCATCTACCACCGCCAACCAAATACAGTCCACTTAAATTCAATGAACCTAAATTGGTAGTTTTCCAAACCACAAGGTAGTATAAAAAAATCGAACGTGCTACGAAGTAAACAGAAGAAGGTCAGGAAAGAGAGAAGAAGGTCAGGAAAGAGAGAAGAAGAAGAAAAGGTGTTACATCAGTTTTAGATTGCTCATTGAAATATACTTTGTTATGATTCGCGGTAAGTTTGCAATAAAAAACACCTTTAAAAGACTAAAAATCTGTCTAAACTCAAGGTCAATTTAAATTACGCAAAAAGCTGACCACACGATTACCCACGATATGTTTAACTAAACAGTCCAATTTGGCTGACGCCGGCAAAGTAATTTATTATTTTTCAAATGCAAAGTAAAACATTATTATGTTTGGAAATTACGCAAGCTCAAAGGGTTGCTCCGGGCTCAGTAATTAGTCCAGTGTCTGTTTTTGTCCAGGGTATTATGTTCCGGGATCATTCCGTGTTATACAAGAGTGTTTTTTATTATAAATTTTTAAATGGTGTGCTTTTTGGAAAGAGTATGTTCTCACTTGCGAGGGGATTAGCAGTTATTCTTGTTAAACTCATTCATTAACAGACACGCATAGCCTAAGCCGCTGAGTCTACTAGAAGCATGAAATTTTGCGTAAGAGTTCCTTATACAAGATGGCGAGGACACTGCGTTTAGATAATAACGTTTCCTGTCTGCATACGAAAATATTTGGTTAATCCAAAATTGCACGCTTCATAACGCTCATTCAAAAACAGAAAAATATTTAAACGACTTTTCAAGAACTATGTTTTGACTACTTTTTTACCCATCAGTATGGGTAAAATTTCTTACCTCGCAATTTTTACGCACTGTCAAAGACTATTTAAGTTTGCTTTGTTGGTTGCTAGGTAACGGAAGATGGTCGAAGTTGGCAATATAATATAGATATTTATATTAGTTCGTTTTTTATTAATTATAATGAAACTGCTTTGAATAAAAGAGCCATTTTCAATAGGGTTCCTCCTATGGGTGAAACGAATTTATTAAAAAAAACGTGTGGCACTCGGGGACTGCCGCGGTAAAGCTATTGCATAGCATTTGTAACCTCCATAGGTACTTCCTATTTGTCAACGCTACACTTGGGATGATGACGTGATGACATAAAACAAAAATTTTGTTCCCATGACAACATCACGTTGTCGTTAAATGTCATTAAATGGTAGGCGGAGTGGGGGGTGTTAGGTTTTTTTCGTTACGGAATTTCTTGATTCGATCGCCGCGCTCAAAGCCCGCGATAAAAGCTATGCAATTGCTTAAAAATTACTCAATGTTTGATTTTTTCTCAAGCTTGTGCTTTCAGGTTTCTCATTTGATTGACTTGATTTTTTTTTTAATTATTTTGTTTTTTTTTTTTCGTTTTTTTTAATCTTCATTATATTATCAATACCTACAACATTATATAAATTAGGTAGGTTCTGTGTACTAGCAGGAGTGTAACAATAAAAACAGTTGCAGAAAGGAGGCAAAACAAATTTTTCGATCGCAAAACGCTCTCTAATGCTTCGCAATAAGAGTCGTGCAAATCAATCAAATATACACTATAGCTAGTCAAAGATTACAAAATCCATCACTACTATTTAGTATGTTGTTAAAATCACTTTTGAAATTTGTTAGAATTTATTTAACCAAAAGAAAAGAGTAGTTTTTGGAAAGAGAGTAGGGAGGCCTTTGCCCAGCAGTGGGACAATAACGGCTATGTAATGTAATGTAATGTAATTTAACCACAGCCGATCTATCACCACTATATCAGGCTTATTGGCGACAAAAGTCCTGTCAGTAATGATAGACCGGTGTCATTATTATGATAATCAGCCCGTACTATCCTAATGCTGGGCAAAGACCTCCCTCCATTCCTTCCATCGGTCTTGATTCTGTGCTACTTCTTTCCAATTAGGTTAAGAAACATCTTTAGGTCGTCCCATCGTCTCCTTCATGGATGTCGCGGCTCTTCATTGCTGTTTCTGGAAACCAATAATGTGTTTCACGGGCCCGCTATCCTTTACATTTCAGTCACTTCAGTATAACCTTACATCAAGACACAATACTCTCTATTTATACCTGGTCTCATAAACAGGTTAGTGAACTTGCAGCCAGCATAAAATCCAGCTTTAAACCACTCCACAAATCTCAAGTACTTGGTTATAAAGACGTATGGGCAAATGCGAGGGGTTGTATTTTTGAGTCGTTGGCACCACGGGCTCTGTGGGGCCCAGGGGAAATTCGGTGGCTGATCTAATGGGCGGTGGGGTAAGGGGTGAGAGAGGAGCGGTTGTTATAATTATCTGTGTTTTAAATGAATTCGTTTTATTTTGGCTTACTCTGAGTCTTCATTCTTTTGCTCTTACCTAATTAATGATAAATGATTTTATTTCTGTAAGTAGGTTTGTACAAACACTTTTACACGTCAATCATATTCTAAAAACAAATATTTAAAAAACAAAAACCGACTGCAAAAACACATAACTGAAAATAGAATTTTGGTATTGCAGGCGGGACAAACCAATAACCTGAAATGATGGTATAAATTTTGTTTGTCCCGCCTGCAATACCAAAATTCTATAGATTATAATGCTTATTTTTCTCTTTTCAGTTATGTGTTTTTGCAGTCGGGTTTTTGTTTTTTATTAAATATTTTTTTTATTTCAAGCTTTTTAGTTTTATTAAAATAATATGTATTGACTTATTACTAGCTTTTATTTGATACCAATAATGAAGTTTTTTTTTAAACCTACCCCTCCTTTTTTTTTGTATTTGCAGATGTAATATATAAATATTTTATAGCCTATGACACTTCCACAATTTATACAAATCTAATGACACCTCACATGTTAAAATCCATCAAGCCATTTAAGGCTACAGAGCGTGCCAAAGAAATAGACATACATACATACTCTCGAAAAACATTACCCTCCTTCTGGGGCAATCCGGTAAAAACTAGATGAGATCGGCGTTTCCTATCTGACTACTCTGAGAAGAAAGGCCGAAACAAACTCAGACGTCACAGTCTCTTTTAAAGTCCAGACATAATCTTGGTCAGATCATGGTGAAAGCCACGTGGATTGGTGTCGGAAGTAGTCTTTTGAGGAAAGCACAGACAGATTGAGAGGGCCTGTCCAGTCAGTGCACGCATTTATCAGTTATCGTGCAGCTCCACTCAGAATTTAAGGAGCTCAACCATTCGATGAACAATAGCAAAAAAAGGACATTTGTGAAGGCCACATAAATTACTCAAACTGTCAGACCATGACTAGAACTAACTCAGAAAAAATTTAAAACAAAACAAGAAGGAATGACCCATAAATAGTCTTCACATTCACAATAATTAAATAATATAACACTTTAAAAGTTATTATTCATGTTATTGTATATATAAAAATCTTTAATGTCCATTAATCCATTAATACCTTTAAACGAGCAATCTATATGTATAAAATAAAATTTAAGAGAAAATGTGAATTTGGTCGAAGTGAAAAAAAAAAATTAAATTTTGTTTATTTTTAAATCATACCCGACCGCAAACGTTTTCTTTTTTTTTACTAATTAAAAAACTTCTTTGGTATCTGTACGAGCTAACATCTACATCACCAGATATAAATTCTCCGTTTTTTATTATATAAAAAACTTTTTACAAAAAAAAAAACAACCGACTTCAAAAAAAAAAACACTACAAAGTGAAAAATAACTTTAATTTCGGAAGTCGGTGTCTTTGGTTTTGAATTTTCGTTCTTTGTCACCGACTTCCGAAATTAAAGTTATTTTTCACTTTGTAGTGTTTTTTTTGAAGTCGGTTGTTTTTTTTGTAAAAAGTTTTTATTTTTCACTTTTTAGTTGTGATACCTACCCCACACAAATTCGAATACCACTACCTGCTATGTAAATAACAGTGACAGGAAGTTATCATAATATCATCCACATACTGAGGTAAAAATACGTATTATTGAAGCTAACTCAAAAACTACCTAAGTAAAGTTAATAAAATTTATATGGGACCACCTCTGAAGTATGATCTACCAAACAAAAAAAGAATCATCAAAATCAATTCATAATTGACGGAGTAATCGCGTACTTTACGAGAACAGGTGTTCAAGGCCCAGAAACGTTGCTTAAGGGCAATACTTAATATGAAAGTGACAGATAGTTGCGTTCCTGTGTTTAAGTCCCTCAAACTATTAACTTTCCCGGCTATGTACATTTTAGAAGTCGCAATTTTCGTTAAATGTAACATAAACATGTTCACTGCAGTGTCAAAAGATAGAAAGAGACCTATAAGAAGTCAGTATAAATACCTACTTCATGTTGAGAGCTGTAATACCGCATTGCAAAAAAAAAGTATTATTAGTATGGGCCCAATAATATACAATAAAATACCTAATATAATTAAAAATGACACAATTCAAAACTTTAAAAACAAACTGACATCATTATTAATTGTAAAATGTTATTATTCTGTGAACGACTTTCTTAATGATAATGACTTATGTACTGAATAATTTAATGTAATTTTATTTTTTTGACATACCTAATTATGACATTGTTTCAATTTATTTAAGCTTATTCCTATTGTGTTTATTTAAAATTCTTATTGTGTTTATTGTATTACAAATAGTTATGTAAATTAAAGTTTTATTAAATGAATGTAGGTACCTGGTGCCGACTATTGTTCATGTGTAATGCTACCTTAAAACAGTTTATCTAAATCATAATTGCTATTCATTTTATATTAATTCACTCGTGTTATATAATGTTGCATGCCTAATACAAGGTAGATTGTACAAGGATCACCCATATTTTAACTGTTACATCTTATTTACTGTACCTGCAATCTATGCAAATAAATTTTTACTTTACTTTACTTTACTTTAACAAACATACAAAAAAAAAAACATACAGTCGAATTGAGAACCTCCTCCTTTTGGAAGTCGGTTACAAATGGTCAACATTTTACTCTTAATGACTGAAATGATGATCCACTGGAATATTGTTTTATTTTTTCCGATCCTGGTAGTGTCTCGTACTGTTTTAAATTGAATTATTATTATTGTTTAGAAAAATCACTTTCCATCTGCTTTTGACTTGATACAACATACTGAAAGCTATTTGCCGTAAACAGATAATGAACCGAAAATCTTGGTCGGAATTCCTCCCGCGTTACTTTATTTGAGGTTAGCTCTATAATCGTTTCCACCCCAAAAATATTATATTTTATACCAACCCAAGGTCATTCACCCGTCGACCTTATGCGTTTGACCTGACTATTTGAATTTATGTTATGTGCAAAACTTGTCGTGACTTGAAAGCTGAATAAGATCAAGATGCAATTTCACTTCTATAGATTTTAGATAAGTGTGCAATAAATTTTCAGTGTTTATTTCTTTTGAAGTTCGATGAATAAATGAAAAGGGAATGGTTGTACGTGAGGTTTATAAATAATGGTAAACAATGCTGAGCGTAGTACGAGCACATAAAAGATTCGTAGCGCGTAGCAGTTTAAATAGTTGACTGATAAGTGCTACGAGGCGTAGCTCGTAGACTTTTTGTTTAGCTATTCAGAATGTATAGTTGCATCGTAAGAGAGATGTATATGTGAATAATTTCTTCTAAGAATTTATTTTTTTATCTTGCCGTGGCAAAAATGATGAAATTCCATACAAAATTTCATTCTCTGTTTAGGGGATGATTGTTTACATTTTATCAATATTTGGTGTGTTTGTTGACCTTTATCTTTTTTACCTTTGTTTATCTTTGACATTATTATGATTGGTATATTTTGACATTTAATTCATGAAAAAGAAAAAAAATTAATCGTCATTGTATTCAAAATCAACTATTTTAATTTCAAACTAATTTATAAATTACTAAGCAATAAATTGTACTTTAATTTTAATATTTCTACACCAGCAACGGTAATATATATGGAACTATATATTAATACTAGCTGCGCCCCGCGGTTTCACCCGCAGAAGTCTCGATCCCGTGGGAATATCGGGATAAAAATTATTATATGTGTTAATCCAGGTTATAAATCTGGGTGCTAAATTTCATCCAAATCCGTTTAGTAGTTTTAGGATTAAGCACCATGTACTGAGAAATAAATTACATCAGTCTTATCTTAAAAATACTTCTTAATTGCCCATTTTCAATACATGGAGAACTCTTGTGCAAAATGTCATGCTTCTAAACTCAGTGGCTTCGGTTGTGCGTTGTCTTTCATTGAGTGCATTTAAGATTTTATTAAGTAGAAGAAAATTAACGTTATAAGGACGAACATCTTGCTGAATACACAACTTTTTTTTAATTGGGGAATATTACCGGGTGTCTACAAGTCATAACTTATGACCCCTTTGACAATTTGCAATGGGAGGTTATTTTGGTACTAAAAATGTGATTTTTAAATAGCAATAACTTTTTATTTTCAATAATAATTAGATTTTTTATTACTTTTACGTAAGGTTATTGCAATACGGTCCTATAAGCCCCTTTCGGATCAAACAAGGTTTTAAGCTATTGCATAACTTTTATCGCGGGCTTTGAGCGTGGCGGCCGAATCAAGAAATTCCGTAACGAAAAAACCTAACACCCTAACACCACTCCGCCTACCATGTAATGACGGTTCCCATGACAACGTAATGTTGTCATGGGAACGTAATTTTTGTTTTATGTTGTTACATCTTATTTACTGTACCTGCAATCTATGCAAATAAATTTTTACTTTACTTTACTTTACTTTACGTCATCATCCCAAGTGTAGCGTTGACAAATAGGAAGTATGGAGGTTACAAATGCTATGCAATAGCTTTACCGCGGCAGTCCCCGAGTGCCACACGTTTTTTTTACATATTGTATAGCAGATTATATTTAGAGATTGTATCAAACAATTGGATTAGGATAATTTTATTTACACTTGGCCAAACCTTGGAACAAATTCTGAACTGAAATGAACAAAATCATATAGAATTAGATTTAATTTGTTCACAGAAAGCAATAACAAGCAAGTTTAATGATCCCAGAAGTAATAAAAGGCTCGTTGCTAACGAACTTCAAGGAGCTTTCTCCGTTTTGTTTTTGGGCAAACTTTACTTTTGCGTTAAAGAAAATAACTACATTTTATACCTGTATTTAGATTTTACTAGCTTCAGCCCGCGACTTCGTTCACGCGGAAGTCGTAAGATACCACAATATACTACAACAACAGCCACATTTTTTTAAAACTTTCCTATATACTACGTACGTTTGCAGTTTTGGTCTCAGCACCCAAAATATGCAGAGAGTTAGGACTGGTGACTCGGGAACAAGCGACGTACAGTTGTCTGTGTGAGAAGCAGCGTGTCCTGAGGTCGACACCCACAGCCTTCAGTATCTGCCCCTGTGCCTTGTTGATAATCATCGCAAAGCATACGCTCATAGGGAACTGCACGCATTTCAAAATCAAAATCAAAATATTTTATTTCACATAAACCTCCAAGGGCACTTATAAAACGTCAGAAGCTAGGTGCACGGTTCCAATTGGTCGCTTCCTATGGAGAAGAGCCGGCAAGAAACTCCACGGACACTCTTTTAAATCAAAATATTGATTATATCATTCATGTTGAAGTTATATATGTGAGAACGATGCAGAACATTAAAAGCGTCCGTAATAAAAAAATAAAACAATTCAAAAAAATTATTAAAATAAACCGTGGCAGTTAAGAGATGACCAGTCCCTACTGACGGGCGCTGTACATAATATTTTCATAGATATATTGATAAGGTACCGTCATGGTGTTAATATCTTTAAACAATTCAAAAAAATAAATAAAATAAGCCGTGGCAGTTAGGAGATGACCAGTCCCTACTGACGGGCGCTGTATATAATGTTTTCATAGATTATATTGACAAGTGTTGAGATACAATGTTAAAGTTAGCAACACTCTATACACCAAATAGATGTGTAATGCCCTTTATAGTGTCTATGTTTATTTTTGTCTATGTGTACTGTGTGTGCACTCTCTGTGGTAACAACCTGTGTAGACCATGTGTAGACGACTAGACGCCATCTTTATGTGTTACTACGTTTTTTCTTTGTGCTAATAAACCCTGCTAAAACAGACTAACTGTGGTTCTCAATTACTGCCCCTGTCAACAGGTTATGGGCCCAGAGCACTTAGTCTGTTTCCAGGTCGTGGCAGTGGTTTATTTTGGGAGCGAGCAAATTGAGAAAGAGTCCCGGTACGAAGTTTTGAGGCCGGTACGTGCATCGAGGCGCCATGGAGCAATCCACACATAATTCGTTAAAATTGTCTGGAGGGGACAACTGGGCGGTTTGGAGATTCCAAATGGAGGTTATATTTAGGGGCCGAGGTTTGTTTCAAACAGTTTGCGGCCAAATGAACAAACCACCGGCGGAGAATCAAAGAGAGGAAAAATTATGGCTGGAGAGCGACGCAAAAGCTCAGGAATTGATAGTGACGCGAATGGATTCAGGACCGCTCACACATTTACTGTCATGCACTACATCTGCCGGTATGTGGACCAAACTGAAGTCGGTGTATGAAAGGGAATCTGCTGTCAGCATACACCTACTGCAGCAGAAGTTCTTTTCTTTGGATTTTGGCCATGATTCTGTGACTACAGTGATGTCAAGATTGGAGGAAATCAGCAATAAATTGAAACAAGCAGGTGAGCCGCTTTCTGAGAAAATGATTGTAACAAAAGTGCTGATGTCGTTGCCGGAGAGGTTCAAGCACTTCCGCTCAGCCTGGGAGTCCGTCCCTATCGAGAAGCAGACATTGATTGAGTTGACTTCGCGATTGCTCATCGAAGAAGAGAGAAGTGACCAGTCCATTCAACTACAGGAGACAGCTTTGGCCAGTGTAAGCAAACAGGGTAAATGCTACGCTTGTGGGAAGGAGGGCCACTTTGCAAAAGTCTGCAAGGAGAAAAAGAAAAAGGAGACAAGAAGTTGCAATTATTGCAAAAAGAGGGGTCACTTAAGAGCAGATTGCAGATCTTTAAAGAACAAGGAAAAGAAGAAGGTTCCAGCTCCAGAGGAGAATGCTTTCATGTGCAGGAGTAGTTTGTGTCAAGATGTTGGCATAAGAAACTGGTACATGGACACGGGTGCCAGTGAGCACATGTGTTGCAGTAAGGAGTTATTCAGCAAGCTGAACTGCCTGAGAGGCTCGATAAAGGTTGCTGTGGGAGATGGCAAGCTTCTGGATGTTATTGGGCGTGGTAGTGTGGAACTGTTCGCGTGGAACGGGTCAGAGTTCATAAAAACTGTGTTAAGTGAAGTACTTTATGTGCCAGAGTTGAAATTCAATCTTTTTTCGGTAGGAACTGTTTTGGATAAAGGTTTTCATTTAGTTTCTGATAAGAATTATTGCAAGTTTGTAAACAGTAAAGGTTATGTATGTGCATTGTCAAAACGTATAAACAAAATGTATCATATGATGTTTTCGTGTACTGGAACGCAATCTGAGATGTCTATGGTCACTATAAGAGATGAAAATAAAATGCAATCTATGGCTACCTTTTTAGTATCGGAACGCAATAGTGACATTGACAGTTGTGTAGGTGATTCTTTTTGTAGTTGTAAAGGTTGTAAACATGTAAAACTTTTTGCGAATTTTGGTGTTATGACAAACTTTGGACTAGTAAATTTATCTAAAAGGGTCGAGTCCTTAACTGTATGGCATCGTAGGTTATGTCATCAGGATATTGCGCATATTAGGGAGTATTTGAAGCGTAATTGTGTTGAATTCGTGGACGACTATGTTGCTTGCGAGGATTGCTTGGCGGGCAAGCAGCATCGACTGCCCTTCCCTTCTAGCTTGTCGAGAGCTAATGAGCCCCTTGAACTCGCTCATGCAGATGTATGCGGGCCTATGGAGACACCGTCGCTCGGGGGAGCGAGGTATTTTTTACTTCTGAAGGACGACCATTCTGGTTTTCGTAAGGTGTTTTTTATTAAACATAAAGATGAGGTCAAAGGCCTTATTAAGAATTTCATAGTGAAATTTGAAAGAGAAATTGGTGTTAGGATGAAGATCCTAAGGAGTGACAATGGACTGGAGTTTATGAATGCCGAATTACGTACTTTTTTGAGTGAGAATGGGATAACCCACCAGAGAAGCACTGTGTATACACCTCAGCAGAACGGAAGAGCTGAGAGAGAAATGCGTACCTTAGTGGAAGCTGCTCGATCCATGATCACAGGTATGTCCAAAGTTTTCTGGGCAGAGGCCATAAACACAGCTGCTTATGTACTTAATCGAACCGGTCCAAGTCCTGTGAAAGGTAAAACTCCTTTTGAAGCCTTTTATAGAAGTGATTCACCTTTGTTAGATTTAAAAGTGTTTGGGACTCGTGTATCTGTCCTCGTACCTAAAGAGAAGAGGTTGAAACTAGACCCTAAGAATAAGATGGGTATCTTCGTAGGTTATGATGTTGATGTGAAAGGGTATAGAATTTTCATATCATCCTCGGGGAAAATTGAGGTACATCGAGATGTTGTCTTCTTACCGCAAGTAGTGCCTGAAAAGGAAAGAGGTGATACTCCTAGTAAAGAAGATAGCATATTATGCTGTGATGAGAAAAGCACAGACAGGATTTCAGCTTTAGAGAGAAGACAGCCAGAAGAAGCAAGAGTTGAGATTGTTGAGGGAAATTGTAGTACATCCGGAGAAGACAGAGGGGTTGGTGAAGTCCAAGAACTCGGAAGAGACAGAGACGTTGGTGAAGACCAAGAAATGGGAGAAAATAGAGAGACTGTTGAAGACCAAGCGCTTAGCCCTGAAGAGGATCTTTTTGAGGATGCAGATGATACATTGGAGAATGCAACCAATGAAGAAGATTTGCCACATAGTTTAAGACCTAGAAGGCGCTGCCGACAACCTAAATATTTAGAGGACTATGAGTTAGGATTGTTGACAACAGGGTTTGATGATGACCCTAGTACCTACTCTGAAGCGATGTCTAGTGTTGATGCTGAGCATTGGAAGAATGCCATAGAAAAAGAGATGCAAGCCTTGAAAGAGAATAACACCTGGGATTTTGTGGACAAACCAAATGATTGTAGTTTGATAGATACAAAGTGGGTATTTAGACGGAAAAGAGATGAAAAAGGTAGAGTTATGTCATTCAAAGCACGACTCGTAGCAAAGGGCTTTCAGCAAAAAACCTATTCTGAGATATATAGCCCGGTGGCTAGGCTGACCTCATTGCGTGTTTTCCTGGCTTTTTGTAATAACATTACTATTCCTATACACCAACTTGATGTTTGTAGTGCCTTTTTGTATGGAGATATAGTGGGTGACTGTTATATTAAATTGCCTATTGGGTACAGTGATTGTGAGAATGGTAAAGTTTGTAAACTTAATAAATCTTTGTATGGTCTGAAGGATTCACCCAAAAACTGGAATGTTAAGTTTCACAATGTCATTACTGGTTTAGGATTTGTAAGAAGTAACTTTGAGTATTGTTTATATACAAAGATAGAAAGTAATTGTAAAACATATTTACTTCTGTACATTGACGATTTGTTATTAGCTTCTACTTGTGAGGGTGAAATAAACAAGCTAAACCTTTTATTGAGTAAGAATTTTAAAATGAAGAACTTAGGTCTAATAAGACACTATTTGGGAATGAATATTGTGCAAAATTTAAGGGAGCGAACTATATCTATTTGTCAGAGTGCTTATTTAGAGAAGATTTTAAGAGATTTTGGTATGTTTGAATGTAATTCTGTTTCTACTCCCATGGAGGAAAATTTTGATCACAGTGTTCTGAAGAGAGATAAATCTGAAAATGATGCTATTGAAAATAGATGTAGGAGATTGATAGGATCTTTAATGTATGCTATGTTATGTTCGAGACCAGATATTTGTGTAGCATTAAATATCTTCAGCAGATACCAATCTTGTGCTAGTTTAGATTTGTGGAATGCTTTAAAACGTGTTTTGCGTTACATTAAGGGTACTCTAAATTTAAGTTTGGTATTTACTAGAAATAAGAATTGTTCTGATGTGATTGTTGGTTATGTTGACTCAGATTGGGCTGGTGACAAAGTGGACAGGAGGTCTAGAGGGGGCTACTTATTTAAAATTTTGGATGGGTGTAGCGTCTCATGGGTATCGAAGAAACAGCCTACTGTTTCTTTGTCATCAACTGAATCAGAATTTGTAGCTTTAAGTATGGCAGCTAGTGAAGCTTGTTGGCTTAGTAACTTGTATTGTAGTCTTTCTGGTATTGAAGCTGTTGTTGTACTTTTTGAGGATAATATGCCAGTTATAAGTTTGTGTAAGAACCCTCAATTTCATCATAAATTAAAACATATAGATGTCAAAGTATTGTTTGTAAGAGAAAAGGTCTTTGCTAAGAAAATAGTTTTGAAGCATATTGGTTCTAGTGAACAACCAGCTGATGTCTTAACAAAGCCTTTAGGTAGAGTCAAATTTCAAAAGTTTAGAAGCATGTTAGGTCTTACTTAGTACATGAGCGTTTTAAGTGAAAGAAAATTGGTTAGATTTATAACATTGAGGGAGGGTGTTGAGATACAATGTTAAAGTTAGCAACACTCTATACACCAAATAGATGTGTAATGCCCTTTATAGTGTCTATGTTTATTTTTGTCTATGTGTACTGTGTGTGCACTCTCTGTGGTAACAACCTGTGTAGACCATGTGTAGACGACTAGACGCCATCTTTATGTGTTACTACGTTTTTTCTTTGTGCTAATAAACCCTGCTAAAACACTAACTGTGGTTCTCAATTACTGCCCCTGTCAACAACAAGGTACCGTCATGATGTTAATATCTTTAAACAGTTCAAGGGAAGTTCTATTGGGATTCAAGTATCTACTCTTGTAGAGAGCAGACCGGAATCGCACCACGCAGGGCTAGTGCGGGTTGGTAAATGCGGCTGGTTTCACAGCTGTCCTGGAGACACGCATGGGCTGCCTGCACACGGGAGACCCGTACGGGTAGCGCCCGCTGTGCTCCGAAACGAGGGAGTTAGTACGATACGGTTGCTAGCGTTGTACGGGCTCTACCCGGAGCGGGTCGCGTACGGACCAATCCGCGTCGCTGTGAAACAATGTTCTAGCGCCTCATGTGTGTTTCCGTTCCGGGAGTCCGTACGTGTGGTCGGCACGGGTCTCCCGCGTAGCTGTGAAACTAGTCTTACATAATATGTCTTTAATTAATTGAACAAATTGAGCCAAGTTTAAGACCGTTGATGGCCTATGACTTGTAAATTGGGTTCAGTCATTTATCTTTTTACCCGACTGCCCCAGAAGGAGAGTAATGTTTTTCGAAAGTATGTATGTATGTATGTCTATTTCTTTGGCACGCTCTGTAGCCTAAACGGCTTGATGGATTTAACATGTGAGGTGTCGTTAGATTCGTCTTAATTGTGGAAGTGACATAGGCTACATAATATTTACATATTGCATCTGCTAATACAAAAAAAAGGAGGGGTAGGTTTAAAAAAAAAAACATTTTTGGTATCAAATAAAAGCTAGTAATGAGTCAATATATATTATTTTAATAAAACTAAAAAGCTTGAAATAAAAAAAAAAACAAAAAACCCGACTGCAAAAACACATAACTGAAAAGAGAAAAACAAGCATTATAAATCTATAGAATTTTGGTATTGCAGGCGGGACAAACAAAATTTACACCATCATTTCAGGTATTGGTTTTTTGTTTTTTAAATAAAAAAAAATCCTACAGAATCCAAATAAGGGCTTTTCCTATTATAAATAAGATAAAAAGAAATAGACCTAATATCTACCGGGTAACCGACGTTCATTGCTTTCAGCAAATTGTTTGTCCAGAGCTAAGACATCGTTGAGCATGTCAAGGCTAAGCGTTCATCTATTAATTATAACGTAATTAATCGTTTGGATGGTAACTCTGCGTAATTTAGATAAGCAACAGTTGATTGAAGATGATTAAAATATTAATTGGACTGGATATTCGACCGTAAATAATGTTTGGGAAAGTATGGGAACTAGGAGAGACAGAATTTGCAAAATCCAGAAGGTTCTAAAAAATTTTAGGTAGGTAGGACTATCTCGTTGGTTTAGTGGTTAAAACGCGACAGTTGAACCTTTTTTTTTTGGGGTGGTAAATTATCAAATAACTTCTCCCGCTCTGGGCGGAGCGGGAGGGCGTGTCAGACTCTTACTGACTAAAACCCACCCGTGTTCCTTCGGTTGCCCTGTTGCCGGGGGCTACGATTTCCCTATCGGTTTTCTTCGAACCCCCGGCAGGCATTGGCCCTAGCGGACCCCGTCAATTCTATTGACATCTCTTTGCGGCGCGCGTGGAACACAACGCGCCGTCAACCCGGGCTTGGTCCTTATCGGACGGCGAGCCACCCATTGCTCACCGACCGCAAGCCCGCGCCTCTTAGCGCGTTCTTAGTTCCAGCTCCGTGTCTGGCATTTAGTTAGATACCGTTAGGAAATATCGCCTAATGTTAGTCAAAATGGGCATTAGTATCCGGTAATCCGAATATTAGACTAGCCCTCTATTTTATGAGACTTTTAATATTACTGGCTACCATTTCGAGATGTACAGGCGTAATGTTATTAACCAATTTCCAAAAAGGAGGAGGTTCTATGTTCGTAGCGTATTTAAGGTTTTTTTAAATATATTTTTTTACGTATGCCCGCTAAGTCAATTGTGCACTGATTTTGAAAATATTTTTTTTATTTGAAAGGGTGTTCTTGAGGTGGTCTCATATAAATTTTATTAACTTTGCTTGGATAGTTTTTGAGTTAGCTTCAATAATACATATTTTTCCCATTTACTTTTACACAAACATACATTTTAGTGTTTTTTTTGGAAGTAGGTTTTTTTTTTTGTAAAACGTTTTATTTTAAGATTATTAAACAAGCATTTGATAAGAATGGCTTTACCAAATAATTTGACATAAAACCGTGGTAATTTAGGCTCAATAGAAAGATTGGCAGATAGACAGTTTGACCTCAAAGCCATCAACAAGAACCTCCAGGCATATCCATCATTTGCAAACGTTCTGTGCATTGACCTTTTAGAAATCCTCTTTCCAAAGTCCCGTTCTCTTTACGTCTATTTTATTCTCATACAAAAATATCTTCAAGAGACATCCAAGCCTGTCTTACTGATAGTTACTGATATATCTGTACCTTCAAAGGTACCTGTAACATGCCTGTGTCTGTTAAAGTGTCACAATCCATCTCATCTCTATCTGAAACCACTGAACCAAAAAATTACAAAGCAAACTTAGGGATGTAGGGAAACTATTTTCAAGTCATGCTTGACAAGGACGAGGAGCTCGTGGCCAATAACAACCGCACGGGTGGATTCATCTGGTTAAGCTACACTTGCCGGGGTTGGTCCATGGATGGGTGACCATCTTTACATACCGAGACTCCTCCGTGCCTCGGAAAGCACATTAAGCCGTTGGTCCCGGCTGTCATTCGCTGATCTTTGACAGTCGTTACGTGTCGTTAAAAGCCCGAAAGTCTGTCAACCAGTCTTACCAAGGGGTATCGTATTACCTAGTATTCAGCTGCATCCGGTTAGACTGGAAGTCGACCCCAAATTGGGAAAAGGCTAGGTAGGTTGCTTGCCGGCTCCAATTTAAACCGAGCACCTAGCTTCTTGAGAACAGTGGTAGCCCAGTGGTAACGGCCGCGACTTACGAGTTGTAGGTCGTAGGTTCGAACCCAAACAGACTACTGTTTTTACTTTGTGTAAATTATTTCATCACCACTGCTTTTTGAGAGCAGTGGTGATGAAATAATTTCGGTGAAGGAAAACATCGTGAGGAAATGTTCTAGAACCGAAAATTCGAAGACATGTGACATCTACCAACCCGCACTGGGCCCGCGTGGTGGATTACGGCCCACTCCCACTCACAGAGAGGAGGCCTGTGTCCCAGCAGTGGGAACATTTATAGGCTGATGATGATGATGACCTAGCTTCTGACTTTTTACAAGTGCCAATGTAGGTTTATGTGAAATAAATTATGTTGAATTAGATTTTGGTTTTGGTGTAAGGATGCGATGGAAAAATTTTGGTTGAAGTACCTATGAATGTGACTTATGTGTTGTAGTTACTGATAACTGTTCAGTTTAGCCAATTCATACATACGTACGTAAACTGAAGCCTTCTTCCCATTAAGGTAGTTGGAATCCTTACAAACTCCTTTTGCTTACGTTCGTTTACGTTCACACATCTGGTCATACACGCACGCCGGTTGCGAGTACTACGCACCTGGCCTTTATAAAGAACAAACAAAGCTGTGTCATCTCATTATTGCTTTAACAAAAATAAAAACTCAAAGGGTCGTTTTACAGATTGTGTTTTAAATAAAATAACTATTTGCTGACACCCCATTTAATAGCCGGGCGATAAAATAGCCTACCTTGGGAAATAGCCGAGGATTTTATAGCCCGGCTATCGTATTATGGGATAACGAAGAAAAAAATACAATTATTTCTTTGTTTTAAGTATTCATAAAAAGCCTGCAATAAACTGAAGCTAGTCATGTCGGAATTTTGATGGTCAGAACGAACAGACACGTTTTTAAGCACCAGGTCCCGGCTGCCATTCGTGGATCTTTGACAGTCGTTCTGGGTCGTCAGAAGCCTAAAAGTCTGACAACCAGTCTTACCAAGGGATATCGTATTATCCAGTTACTGGGTTGTGGAGGTCAGATAGGCAGTCGCTCCATGTAAAATACTGGTGTTCAGTTCAGGGCCGTCTTAATTTATATTGGGCGCTAGGGTGCGAAAATCAGTCTGCGCCCCCTTGCAAAAAAAAAAACTAAATTAATGTGTTTATTTTTTTTTAAATTAGGTAGTAGTAAGTACTGCCTGCTTTAATAAAAATTGCTTATTGCCCAATAAAATAAGATACATTTTCAAACACCAAATTAAACTTTTCTGGCTTTAAGTTGACAAAATGACTGACTGTCTGTTTTGAAATCTACGTTCGATTTCAAAACAAATCGATCGTCTCGATCGCCTTGCGCCCCATAAGACCTTGCGCCCGGGTGCTATGCACCCCTTACACCCCCGGGTAAAGACGACCCTGATTCAGCTGCATCCGGTTAGACTGGAAGCCGGCCCCAACATAATTGGGAAAAAGATAGGCAGATTGATTTTTGATTTGCAGGTTTCAAACGACGCTTGATGTGATGTTGTTATCTTTAGTTAATTCACTTTACTTTTCTAGGAAATCTAAATTTGTCATACAGTATGTATCAGAAAAGTGTGGTAAAATTTAAAGAGGTGTGGTACAAACCATCAAACGGAACAACTTTCTCAATAGGACCATAATCGAAATCGCGAAAAAAAAATTAACTGTTTCATACAAAACTTTGATACCTACGCGACCTAATTGTGATTGCAGTAATCGCGGGAGATTTGATTTCGTTTATTGAAGAGTTCCATCGTCTATCTCCAAAGTACTTCATCAAATCTTCACCAAAATTTTAACCGGGTCACTTCAGGAGAATACCGTTCCAAACAAAACACAATCAGCGGAATCCACATTATAACAAAATACCAAATATTTTAAAAAAAATCATCATCATCATCATCAGCCTATAAATGTTCCCACTACTGGGACACAGGCCTCCTCTCTGTGAGAGGGAGTGGGCTGTAATCCACCACGCGGGCCCAGTGCGGGTTGGTAGATGTCACATGTCTTCGAATTTTCGGTTCTAGGACATGCCGGTTTCTTCACGATGTTTTCCTTCATCGTTTTGAGAGTAGTGGTGATAAAATAATTTACACAAATTAAAGCGCCTATCTGGGTTCGAACCTACGACCTACAACTGGTAAGTCGCGGCAGTTACCACTGGGCCACCACTGCTCTTTAAAAAAATTACCCAATCCAAATGTTTAAAAAGAAACAGACAGCCCTTTAACTTGAAAAGTGTTATTATTCAATTAATGTTATTTTAAATGACCCTAATCTATAGATTTAATTATTGACATCGTGTATTTCTTTATTATTATTATGATGCTAGTTTTAAATTCTATATTTATTTTTTTGTAAATTTAAATTTTCATTCGATTCTTTTTTTTGTAATAAAATTTACTTTCACTGTTTGCACACACCTAAATGGTAGATTGTACAGGGATCTCAACATTTTGTGTACATCTTTATTTATGTAATTACTTTCAAAGCAAAGCATAAATGATTATGATTATGAATCCGTAAAAATATAGCGAAGATATCGCTGAAAATACAAACAATAAAAAAAAAACAGTTGACTTGATAACCTCCTCCTTTTTTCAATCGGTTAAAAATACAATAAGTGTCTTGACATTCTCTTAAGATTCTCCGTTTTCTAAGAAATCGCAGTTGCTTGACTGAAATCAAAAAGGAAAATGCTGTCCGATATCGCTCATTAGAGCGCGAGCGTTCAGTTCCAGGAAAAAAAACTCGTGAATTTTTTATGTAGATAGAAAAAACGTAAACAAGATATTATAACTGGGCAGGTGCGAGTCTGTCTAAAGGTTCTGTACCGCCAAAACCATTATAAGTTACGTTTTTATAATTATTTGAGGTCATCATCATCATTTCAGTCGAAATACGTCCACTGCTGGACATAGGCCTCCCCCAAGCACCGCCACTTCGACCGGTTCTGTACTTCCCGCATCCAGCAAATTCCTGCGGCCTTCACAAAGTCTTTGGTCCACCTTGGAGGTTTTCCAACGCTATGTCTTCCGGAACGCAGTCGCCACTCCAGAACCTTTCGGCCCAGTTCTGCGAGCAATGTGCAGTGCCCACTACCACTTAAGGCAGAGGTCATAATAACAGGTATTCTGGGAAAACAACGGGTTTTAATTGTTAAAAGTATACCAAGCTAAGCTCTGTATTAGGCAGATAGACATACAAACAGACAAATAGGCTTAGAGGATCCTATTTTTTGGGTGGGAAATTATCAAATAATTTCTCCCGCTTTGAAGGGCATGTAAGACTTACCGACTAAAACCTACCCATGTTCCTTCAGTTGGAGGGGCTTGTGGCTAAGTAATAACAGCTGCACGAGTCGATCGATCAGGTTAAGCTACGCTTGCCGCGGTTGGTCTGTGGATGGGTGACCATCTTTACATACCAAGTCCCCTCCGTGCCTCGGAAAGCACGTTAAGCCATTGGTCCCGGCTGTCATTTGTAGATCTTTGACAGTCGTTACGGGTAGTTAGAAGCCCAAAAAGTCTGACAACCAGTCTTACCAAGGGGTATCGTGTTACCTAGTCAATAGGTTGTGGAGGTCAGATAAGCAGTCGCTCCATGTAAAATACTGGTATTCAGCTGCATCCGGTTAGACTGGAAGCTGACCCCAACATAGTTGGGAAAAGGCTAGGCAGATGATGTTCCTTCAGTTGCCCGTATGTTGCCAGCGGCCACGGTAACCACTTCGGACAAACCCGCAACCCCGGCAGGCATCAGCCTGACATTTCTTTGAGGCGCGCTTGGAACACAACGCGCCGTCGACCCGAGCCTGGTCCTTATCGGACGACGAGCTACCCATTGCTCACCGTCCGCAAGCCCGCGTCTACGGTGGCCGGGAATCGGCCTGCGATTTCCGACGTCCAGAGCGTCTCCTGCGGTGGTTACGGGCATGAGGGTGCGAAATTTTAGGCTTAGACGGTCCCTACTGGTCTATTCTCAAAAAATCTCACGGCATCGTGAAATCATGGGTGAAAGGAGCTTGAAGTAAGCTGTCAGTGAGATTTTTACGTAATAGAGCGTCTGTTTTTAAGCACGAAACTCTAAAAAAACACGAAGGCTTCCGAACTATCATACAATATTTACCAAAAAAAACGCCGAAAAAACAAATTTTTACCCTTTATTTTATCGGCAATAGAAATACGCAATCTGTAAAAATGACAACTGTCTTCCTATTACGGTTCATGAGATACAGCCCGCTAACAGACGGACAGCGGAGGCTTTGGGTTCCGTTTGGCACCCTCCGGGTACGAAACCCTAAAAATCAGAAGATTATTATCGAAAATGAATTAATGAGAAGAACAAAGACGGCTCTTAACTAATGAACCTTGAAATGTGATCCGTTTTCTTTTCAACCTTATTTTCTTATTATCGGAATTCTTTTAATCTTGTTTAGGCTGGGTTTACAGCTATTCGGGAGACCCGCACGGGCCGCCCGCACACGGGAGACCTGTACGGGTAACGCCCGCAGTGCTTTGAAACGAGGGAGTTAGTACGATACAGTTGCTAGCGTTGGACGGGCTCTACCCGGAGCGAGTCGCGTACGGACCAATCCGCGTCGCTGTGAAGCAATATTCTAGCGCCTCACGTGTGTCTCCGTTTCGGGAGCCCGTACGGGCGGCCCGCACAGGATTCCCGGACAGCTGTGTAACCAGCCTTAGTTTTGTAACATAATGTGCACACCAGAGATTAATTAAACAGTTTTGAAATTGTTTTGATGTAATTTGAAATTGTAGTAAAAAAGATTTCGATTCCGGGGGTCGGGTTAAATGTTATTGGGTTTTTCCTTCTGGATTTTTTTAGTAGCAGCCTGGAGTCTGAACTTGCGCCCGGCTGGCTGATGGCATTAGGCTTGCCTCCTGTTATATGGACTTAAACATAACTGGCAAAATATGGGTGTACTATAGGTACTGTGGGAGAGGTACTTCAATAAAACTTAAGTTTCAGATAAAATAAATTATTATTCACTAAATCGTTTTACGTTTTTTAAATTTTTTTATACGATGACTAGCAGCGCCCCACGGTTTCACCCGCATAGGTCTCGATCCCGTGGAAATATCGGGATAAAAAATCGGGATAAAAAGTATCCTATGTGTTAATCCAGGTTATAAATTATCTGTTTGTCAAATTTCATCCAAATTCGTTCAGTAGGTTTTGCGTGACAAACATCCATCCATCCTCACAAACTTTCGCATTTAGTAGGATAGGATATACGCCATCTCAGCCCTTCAGCAAATTCCTACCGTTTTTCTTCTATTCTAAATGCAAATTCATGTTTGTATCGTAATTATGGCATCAACTTAAAAATGACTCGCGGAGGAGATATTAGATGAAGCTTCGGTTCCGGTTCCGAAAATTCGGAACTTCCGATTAATTTTACACCTCCGATTCCGATTTTGGTTCCGATAATTTTGAATCGGAGTTATACCGAAGTTTGAAACGCAGCGATGCACGTGACTAGAGCGCGACAAACAAATTTTAACTCGTCACCAGTGTAATTTTAGTTTATTTTATACACGCTCGCGCTCGAAGTCTCAGTTTATTGTTTTATTTGTGGATGTTATCGCTAATATTTGACTGATTAAAGAGACTGAATTATATTTCAATTGTTTCATTAAACCTTCCCCATAACACATCTTTCTTCTACGTCCATCTTTGACTCCGGTTCCAGTTCTGGTTCCAATTTCGGTTCCGATTTCGGTTCCGATTCCGATCAATCAAATTTAAAACTTCCGAATCCGGTTCCGGTTCCGATAAAACGACTCCCGTAACATTCCTGGTTAAAACGATGTAGGTTTAAAGCTCTACAGTACCTACACCTCTACCTATTCCTTTGGGGAATACTAGCGTGATGTTATGAGTTATTAATAAAATCCGTAACATACTTGATGCTAGTAATAATAATAAAAGACACTCCGTTCATCCGGCGATGACTAGTGCGGCCGTCAGCGGATGATTGATGTGGCTACATGCGGCAGTGTGTATCGACCTTAATGTTACATCGTTACGTTATTACCGTGTAATGTTTTGTTATTATCACGGTTGCTATTTAAATAGGGTAGACAGATTACTTTTAAAATCATTTCTTGCCAAATAATCGAGACAAAATCACCCAAAGTCAAAGTCAAAGTCAAATCATTTATTTCAAATAGGCCCATGTATGGCACATTTGAACGTCAAAAATTACAAAATAATAAAATTGATTCTAGTCGCCGCTTCCAAAAGGTAGTTTTCGTATGGAGAAGAATGGGCAAGAAACTCCACCGTTACTCTTTTAAAATGTTTTACAATTGTTTGTATATGTACGTACATTTGTTAAATAATTATTATATGTGAAGACGATGCACCTAGAATAAAATTACTATACCACAATCGGTAAAAAGAATTAAAAATGAAGCAAACGATAGATAATTTAATATGTGATAGATACATGGTGCTCACATATTTACAAACATTGTAAAAGTAGACGATTTTCCTAAAATTTTACAGTTAATAAGTCAGTGTGTGAGGAAGTAATAAATAAAAAGGGCAATGGAGAGGGCTATGCTTGGAGTTTCCCTACGTGATCGAATCAGAAATGAAGAGATTCGCAAGAGAACCAAAGTAACCGACATAGCCCGAAGAATTGCCAAACTTAAGTGGCAATAGGCAGGGCACATTGCTTGCAGAACGGATGGCCGATGGGGTCGAAAGGTTCTGGAGTGGCGACCGCATACCAGAAGACGTAGCGTTGGAAGGCTTCCCACAAGATGGACCGATGACCTTGTGAAGGCCGCAGGAATCCGCTAGATGCGGAAAGCACAGAATCGGTCGAAGTGGAGGTGCTTGGAGGAGGCTTATGTCCAGCAGTGGACGTCTTTCGACTGAAATGATGATGATGATGATGAATCGAGACAATATAAACTTATGCGTGGTTTAATAATAACATCTCGAAGGTTTATCGAAGGTAGTTTAGTGGTATGAGGAACAGGGTGTTAAGTTAACTCATCCACCATAGAAAAGGGAGGATCCTCCGACCAGACGGGTGTTGTGTCTGGTGGGCAACTGCCCATCGGATTGAAGTTGAAATCTTGTATGTATGTCGATCGCTCGGTAAACTCTAACTGCGCGATGCAGGATTTGTGTGACATCATGTCTTTGATGCGTAGTTCGTATGTGGCGGTGTAACCGCTACAGTAGCTAGCTATACTTACCGTGGTCGGTTCGTGGATGGGTAACCATCATTGCATATCGAAACCTAGAAATTAATGTCAAAATATACTGGTGATAATGACAGATTTATATGACGGCCGTCATAATAATTTATGACGGAACCGCTGTTCTAGGAAACAAAAGTCGAAGATTTACATAGAAAACCCTTGATATAACATTGCAAAGTCATATTAAAATAAAATAAATAAATAATCATTGAATTCATATTTATCTAAGTACGATTACATCCATATTTATTAGTACAATTGCGAGCTTACAAACTGGTGTTAGTAATAATTAATAATTGACATAGACATGGTAACTATACTTTCGAGCCGTTTGGGGTTGAAACCCTCGGGCCGTGGGGTCCGAGTGCCCATGGCCTCTTCCGTGACATCTCAAAACGGCTATTTGACACTTCCCGTGACCCAAGGGCTGGTTTTTACCTTGGCCAGAGGCTAAGCATTGCCATACAACGTGGCAATGCGGCCAGTCTCTTGGGTACATTACCAGTCGACAGCGATGCGGATGAATTTTTCGACGCTATATTTTAGTTTGTAAATAGTTCTAGTTAAGTTAGTATATAATATCTATTTTAATTTTGTAAATAATTAATACAAATGTACTGTGTTGAAAAAAATAAAAAATAAATTGACATAGAATAATAATTTAATTAAATAATTAATAATATTAAATAATTTAACTATACATATTGATTGGTAGTTAGGTTTTAAATCGGAACTTTAAAACCGTTGCTTTAAAACCTGATATAATCAGGTTCACAGACAATATGGCAATATGACATCTTATCATTATATCATAAAAAAGGGAGGTATATTTTTCATATGTTCTGGCAATAAAAACCATGTCATTAAGTCTCATGCAGACTGGCGCGACGCGACTCTAATAAAACAATTTCTAAGAAAACTTCACGGTAGAACTATTACCGATGTCGCGTCGCGTCAGTCCGCACGAGGATTTATATCGAAATACAACAAAAAAAAAACACTTTATTCCAGTAGAATTTATCGTGAACATCGACCTAAATCTAGATGAAAACTTCCTCTATTTCCCAAAAGGAAATAGACATGACGTAATTCCACGTTCAATGCTGAATTACTGATCGACGTTATGTTACGTGGACGCGAAAATTGACGTCAGCTACTGATCAATTGACGTTGATTTGGTTGTTTCGTATTGGGAATAGGGTTACCACCTACTACCACATTATTTTACTTCTTTAAACACGCTGAGTTATCGATCCGCATTCCTAGCAATACTGACGTGAACCCTTCAAAATTGCTAGGACTTTTATTTGGTATGTTTTACGAGTAGGTACCTATCGTAATTTAAAATTGTGTGGTATTATAGGAACGAAGTTCTTAAAAGCGGCTTGCAAACTTTTAGAAATCATCACGCTAAAAAGTGTTAATACTTGCGACTATCTTCTTCTAATTCATAAAGAAAGAAAGAGAGAGAAAGAGAGAAAGCCGGCAGAAAAAAAAACAAAAGAAAAGAGTAGTAGATTACAGTAACGTAGTATAAAATTGTACACATCGGCCCAAGTACACTGCATGCCGGAGAGAGCGAGAAAGTGTGAATTTGGTCCAAATGTAAATCCAAGATGGCGGCTGCAAAAATTTACAATTTTATCGTCATGGGTGTCGTTTTCATAGTTTTCGAGGGTGCTAGAGTCGATAGTGAGGTCAAAATGTGAATCAAAAATGACGGCTGTAAAAAAATTGTTTTAAATTATACGTGAAAAAGAACTTCGTTCATGTCGGGGGTCCCCCGACCGCACACGTTTTATTCTTTTGGTTCGTATAATTATAAAAAAGAGCATGCCATAATAATCAGCAGTCACCCTGGCGATACAGTATAGCCAGGCTTGTAGCCTTGCTGACTGGCAAAGTTTTTGTATGACATGAGCTATTTTTTGAGGTCTAAATAAAGATCTCTTTGGAATAAAAGTGTGTTATTTACTAGCTTTTGCCCGCAGCTTCGCCCGCGTGGATGTCGGAAAATAAACCACGGGAACGTACCCACTACCGGGATTAAAAAGTACCCTATGTGTTAATCCAGATTATGAACTATCTGTGTGCCAAATTTCATCTAAATCCGTTCAGTCGTTTTTGCAAAAATCCGGAACATATATTCAGCTAAATCGACAGAGCGACAAAAATTCTTCGTTACCATAGATTTACTATAGTTTACTGTTGGTTAATCTAAGAACTTATAATGAAATATCAAAGAAAATAAATAAATAATTTAAAAATGTATATATATTAACTATTTTATTATTTACTATTTAATTATAAATTTATGTACTCACAATAATAATTGCTAATCATCATCATCATCTAATCATTTCAATGTATAATTTATTCAATTATTTATTTTTGAAATTTTTCTTCACATTTAAACTAATATTATTCAAATTTTGATTTATTTAGTTTTCCACTGTACTAACTGTGATATTATATTGCTATTAAGTAAACAATAACTTATGTTTTATTATAATCGAATTGAGATGTGTTTTTTATTATTATTAATGTATTTTGTAATTGTAAGGAACCAATAAAAGCTTTTTATTATTTATTATAATTTTAGGGGCATGAGGAACAGGGTGTAAAGTTCACTCATCCACCATAGAAAAGGGAGGATCCTCCGACCAGACGGGTGTTGTGTCTGGCGGGCAACTGCCCATCAGTTTGAAGTTGAAATCTTGTATGTATGTCGATCGCTCGGTAAACTCTAACTGCGCGATGCAGGATTTGTGTGACGTCATGTCTTTGATGCGTAGTTCGTATGTGGCGGTGTAACCGCTACATAATCTAAGAACTAGCACTAACAATATGGTAATTTCCAGTTCATAACCTTTTTCAAACCTTATTGTCTCGTCCTCAATTTCCTTCAAAGCCTAATAAGTATTATACAAAGAACATACAGATATATCATTCTACACACAAAATCCACAACTTCGCCACTATGGCAACAAGGTCTATTTGTTCTGAAAACATAGTTTGTGAGACAGTGATGTATCGGTGACATATGTCAATAAATTCGTGAATATACTATACACTTAGTAACTCTGTACTTACAACTATTAGGAGACTTAGTTCTGAAGAAATACGAGACTTATTTTCTTAGAATTTCTTTCAACCAATTTAATAGTTTGTAATATTAAATGGATCACTTTTCGAAGTTTGTGGTTCTGAGCGGCCATATTGTGTTTTAAGTAGGATAACATAGAGTAGTGTTTTAAGAAAAAATATCATGAATTTAATATTGTGATAATTTTTTTTTTTTGTAATGATCACAACTGACTTCCAAAAAATCTATCAAAATCGATCCAAAATTGACGACATTATCGATAAAGACATAAAAAACAGTGACACTCTTGGAATGCCGACAGAAGTGGAAACTTGAACAATTTTACTGTGCAGAAAATACTTTTAATGAGGAGTCGATAACGGTAACAGTAACAGTGTCGCCAGTTCAATTGTTTTTTCCCATTTCAAACGCACCTAAGGAAGTTTTCACTTAAAAAAAAAACAAACAGACGCACATTATAACCTCCTCCTTTTTTAAGTTTTTTTTAAGCTATTGCATAGCTTTTATCGCGGGCTTTGATCGCGGCGACCGAATCAAGAAATTCCGTAACGAAAATAAAACCTAACACGGAAACGTGATGTTGTCATGGGAATGTAATTTTTGTTTTATGTCATCACGTCATCATCCCAAGGGTAGCGTTGACAAATAAGAAGTATGGAGGTTACAAATGCTATGCAATAGCTTTACCGCGGCAGTTCCCGAGTGCCACACGTTTTTTTTTTTCTTTTATTTCATTTTCGAAAGATTGGAGTAACCGAATGCTTTAATTTTAATTTCACTGAATAAAGACGCTTCAATGAAGATTTCATCATTAATGTTAAATACAACACCGTACATAATTAAATAACCACAATAAAATGATACCGACGAAATATCACGAGTTTTTGACATGTGGGCGGATAAAACACGTACGATTCGTATCATTGAAATAATAGAAATTGAACCAGCTTCATCGTCTCTTCAAACTGAAACTCAAAGCATTTATTTCAATTAAACCATATATAGGCACTTTTGAATTATCAAAGAGTCAGTCAGTTAGTCAGAAAGTTGGTCCCTATGGAGAAGAACGGGCAAGAAACTCCAAGGGCATTATTTTAAATCAAGATATTACAAAAATCTGGGTACATTCTTGTTGCTTCTACAGGGTCAAATTAAAATAGCTAGCAAAATTCCGCGTATTGATGGCTATAGATATAATATGTATAAACACAATTTTTTTTTTCTTTTTTAAATGATGTTTTTTTTTTGTGGGCAACGACCGCTGATGGTGTTGTTACTTGAAGTACCTATTAGTTGATAAAATCTGTTTTTTTGGAACGAAGTTTTTTGACGCGGCTTGCAAGAAATCGTCACGCTAAAAGTGTTAATACTTGCGACTGTCTTCTTCTAATTCAAAGAAAAAGAAAGAGAGAGAAAGAAAGTGTGAATTTGGTCAAAATTAAAATACAAGATGGCGGCTAAAAAATTTTTAAATTTTTGTCATGTGTGTCGTTTTCATAGTTTTCAAGGGTGCTAAAGTCAAAAGTGAGGTCAAAATGAAAATCCAAGATGGCAGCTGCGAAAATTTTCAAATTTTTCGTCGTGTGTCGTTTTCATGGTTTTCGGGGGTGTTAAAGTCGACAGTGACGTTAAAATGTAAATCCAAGATGGCAGCTGCAAAAATCATACTTGAGAAGGAACTTCGTTCCTGACGGGGGTCCCACGACCGCACACGTTTTATTTTTGTTTTATCGTGTTAAGATATAGATACCCATTACGTCTGTGAAGTTTACATAAAGAAAACTGTTTTTTCACTGACATTTCAAGTGACTGTACTAACTGCGGTTGATGATCCAAAAAAAACTGATCAATTTAATTTCTTATTTGTTTGATCATGTTTAGACATCGATGATCACGTCTGCGGAATTTCGCTAGCTATTTTAATTTGACCCTGTTGGACATTGGTCTCTACTTACCCCTTACTAAGATTTCAACTCGACGATTCTACCACCATACCAATAATTAAAACCAATTACTTATGACCTCTTTACAAAATCCATTATTTGACAGATTTTTTAAAATATTTTCTCTAGTAGATAAAATACAATAGACTAGATTTAGTAACCTATTCCAAAAGAGTCATAAAAAACCCAGCGTCTGGCGCTCGGCGTGGCAACACGTCATGTTCGGGTTCGTGACAAGTCAATCGTCATCCTGAGGATGTTGAGAGGTGAAACACGTGTCGATTTCTTACATGGTTTTTTACTAAATATATCTACGTCTATTGTAAAATATTATAATGGATTTGCGCAAGGTCATGCCTGACTCAATTAACTATATTTTGTAGATTTTGTTTAGGTATTCAGACTGTATTTTAGAATTAGATTTCAAAACTCTGCTTATTCGAGATTCATACTTAAGCATCATTCAAGAACACCTGCAACTCAACCCACACCATAACTATAAACCGGTGTAAAGATAAACAAAGTACATCTACATACAATCACAAGCAACGCCGCGTGCTAGAAATATCTCCAACAACAAGATTAGGGAGGCGAGCGCGTCTGTGCACATTGTTTGTGTGTGTGTGCGTCTGTGTTCGTATGTTTGTGCTTGTGTTTATGGTAGTGATGTGGTTGTGTCGATAATTTTGTTGGAACATAATTTTAGCCTAACTTTTTTATAATGTTTAGAGCAGTGGTGGCCCATTGATAACGGTGTAGGTCGTAGGTTTGAACCCAGACAGGCGCTTTACTTTGTGTAAATTATTTCATTACCACTGCTCCCAAAAATGGTGAAGGAAAACAATGTGAGTAAAACGGCATGACCTAAAATCAAAAATATGTGACATCTACCAACCCACCCTGGGCTCGCGTGTTGGATTACGGCCCACTCCCTCTCCCCGAGAGGAGGCTTGTGTCCCAGCAGTGGGAACATTATAGGCTGATTGTGATTATGTTTGTTTTCGTCAGCACCCTAACTGCGTAACACACTTTCAATCACGATCACTCAGCCTTGTTGTCCCACTGCAGGGTAAAGACCTCCCTTTCCTTTTTCCAATTATAACAATAGCAAAAAATATCACGTATCTTTGACCAGCGGGATTGCGTAACATACATATAATGCCAATTGATCGCAGTGGGTTTCATTTTGACAGTTCATTGCGTTATTTACGTTGTTGAGCGGACGAATTTTTCAAACAAGAAATTGATTATTTATTTTTATTGATATGGCTTTTCAATTACTTACTAAAACATACATAAACAAAAATCACATACTGTTTTATTACCCGACTACGGCAAAGCCAAAAGGAAGGGTTATGATTTTAGCAGTCTATGTATGTATGTTTGTATGTATGTATGTATGTTTGTTTTTACGTGTGTTCCACCGTAGCGCCTAAACTAGTAAACCGATTTTGATGAATGAGGTATCAATAGATTCGTAATAATGGTCCGGGTGACATAGGCTATATAATTTTTCCCTAAATTTAATTTGGTGGACTTTACACGTAAATTTCTAACCTCGAAAAAAATTAAAATGGGATGATCATGACATGTTTGGTATCAAAAGAAAGGTCTTGACGAGCACATTACAAATATGTATATAATATTATATTTTCAAAGTAAACAAATATGTTTAAATCGTTAAAAACAAGCAAAAGTGAGACTGCGCTACGTAGTATCGCAAGATGTTACCAACGTGCAGTTAATCAAATCTTAATAAGAAGTACCGATTTGTAATTCCACTCTTATGAAGAAAAAGAAGTATAACGAAATATTTATATTTTGGATTTCTTCGAAGCTCGATATCGATATATAGTGTTGGCGTCGAAATAAATCGCTCTATGGTTTCGTCCAAAGCACTATGCACTGCTATTGGAATTTAAAATAGGTTAATTACTGAACTATTGTATTACTCTACTCTTATTTACGTTTATCAAGTGTAAAAACGGAAAAGTATAAAATAAAAAAATAAAGTTTAAAAAACTGTAACCCGACTACAGGAAAATAAAAATGATCTAAAAAGTACGAAACAAGCAAATATTTCAGACAGAAATCAAGACATAGGTACAAAAATGGTCAAGGTAAAGCCGTCGTCGCATGCCATTATAATTTTGTAGGTGTTCTTGGCACCAACATGGTACACAGGCATGCGACCACGGCTTTACTTTGACCATTTTTGTAACTATGTCTTGATTTCTGTCTGAAATATTTGCTTGTTTCGTACTTTTTAGATCATTTTTATTTTCCTGTAGTCGGGTTACAGTTTTTTAAACTTTATTTTTTTATGTATTGTGAATTCGTCACTTACAGAAGTGCACAGCACTAGCATACATCGTAATGCTAATGATTAAAGGACGTACATGGTACCGTTAGTTGAATTGGTTACAAGTTACAAAAAACGAGAATGAGCTATGTTCACAAATACATGCGATAATAAGCACTTAACAGAAATATTTTCCAAAAAAGGCTGAAAAAGAACTAAACGGAAATGAATACAATATTATACATACATAACATCACGCCTCGTTTCCCCGAAGGTTTGGGCAGAGGTGTCCTTGTAGCAGGTACACCCACATTTCGCCAGTTATGTTTAAGTCCCATGTAATAGGGGGCGAGCCTATTGCCATCAACCGGGCACAAATCCAGACTCCGAGCTGCTACTGAGAAATTTCTGATAGAAAAACCCAATAACACTTTAACAGATCCGGGAATCGAACCCAGGACCTCATACTCAATATTATAATATATGTATTAATAGGCGGCTCGTGTCGCACAGAGGTCTTTTTTTTTTTTTTTTTGTGTGGGAAATTATCAAATAACTTCTCCCGCTCTGGGCGGAGCGGGAGGGCGTGTCAGACTCTTACTGACTAAAACCCACCCGTGTTCCTTCGGTTGCCCTGTTGCCGGGGGCCACGATTTCCCGATCGGTTTTCTTCGAACCCCCGGCAGGCATTGGCCCTAGCGGACCCCGTCAATTCTGCTGACATCTCTTTGAGGCGCGCGTGGAACACAACGCGCCGTCGACCCGGGCTTGGTCCTTATCGGACGGCGAGCTACCCATTGCTCACCGTCCGCAAGCCCGCGCCTACGGTGGCCGGAAATCGGCTCGCGATTCCCGCCCCGGGCGTCTCCTCCTGCGGCGGTTAGGGGCGTGAGGGCGCGAAATTTGCCTCTCTCTCACGCGTTCCGCCTCCTCCTTCGCGAGCATTACCGCTTCGCAGAAGGAGGTGACGGCCTGCCATTTCCTCTCGCTCCGTACCATGGCCTGAACCAGGGCCGGACGCGAGAAATCACCGCCGCCGATCGCCTCTACGAGAACACGGCGTTGCTCCGCCCAAGCCAGGCAGACCTCCACCGTATGCTCCACCGTGTCCTCAGGCCGATCCACACAATGGTGACACCCGGGTGTTTCCTCCCGCCTTATCCTGAACAGGAACCTCCCGAAGCAGCCGTGTCCGGTGAGGACCTGCGTCAGGCGGAAGGTGAAAACGCTCTGGCGTCTCTCCAGCCACTCCTCAAAGAGGGGTCTTATCGCCGCGATTGTGGCGTGTCTTGAGACCCCAAGCTGGTTAAAAGTCTCGTACGGAATTGATGGAAAGGGTTAGAGTAGATGTCGATGCTATTGGTTCGTGTAGCGAATCTATTATAGTTTCCCATTAGATGGATTAGCAATTTGTTTAAAAATTCTCGGATTATGATTAAAAAAAAGTACATTACGCAATTAGGGTGCTGGTACTCAGAGGGGCAATTCCCGTAATTTTAAGAATGATCTTAGTTTAAATCTGTCAAAAATATCTCTAATTTCTCTACATTGTTGACATTTCGACGAACAGGTTATCTGTTTATCACTAAAACTGAGTAGTTGATATTATTGTGACTTGTAGATAAGGTTTTGAGAAGTTTATAAACAGTTCCTAGGAAACAGTCTTCGTTTTACGAAGAAATTCAGAAAAACTGTTTCATGACAACTGAATCCATGGAAACACTTTTCTACTTTATTTCCTTTTACATTATTTACGTTAAGTAACACTGATTTTTGCTTAGTAACTGGTGTAATAAAGTAATGTGTATACTTGAGTTTTATACATTTTTATTATTGTGTGTGTTTCGATCTCGAACGGAGCTGGTAGGCTGTTAGAGGCGCTACACACAAGTCCGGGTAGACACCTTCGATTCGGCAGTATTTGTTGAACAACGAAGACGACCTGAAGCAATTACTACACATATTCGGATAGTTAATTGATTCAGGCGTGACCTTGTGGAAATCCATTATAAAATACAATAGACGTGGATATATTTAGTAACTTGTTCCGCTTAGCTATTTCTAAAGAGCCATAAAAAACTCCTGAAAGAAATCGACACGTGTTTCACCTCTCAACGAGGCATCCCCAGGATGACGATGGACTTGTCGCGAACCCGAACACGCCGTGTTTGGGTTAAGAGGTGAAACACGGGTAGTTTTTTTTCATGAGTTTTTTATGGCTCTTTAGAAATTGCTAAGCGGAACAGGTTACTAAATATACCCACGTCTATTGTATTACAGATTTCATTCGGCTCGTGCTGATCGACAAACTTCGTTCGGCATCTACGCTCGTAATGTACGAGCTTTTCATGAGGTCACAAATTGTGCATTTGGTGAAAGGCAAGAATTAACTCTCTTACAAAAATATGATTTGAATTATAATAAAGTATCTATAAAAATTAATTAATGGTATTAGCAACAATTGTGTCTTTTAAAAAAATGTTTTTGTTTATTATGAGAAAACGAGATTATTTCTGAGAATTAATAGCAAATGTTAAGAGGTACTATTGTTTCGCTCGTAACTTGTCAGGCGTATGTTTTATTCGTATTATTATTATACTTTTATTTTATAAACTTAGGACATAATACTATACCACAACATTCTTCAAAGTATTCAAAACATTTTGTGACATAAGTATTATAATGGTAATACTCCCATAAGAATAAAAAAAGACAAACATTCCTAACATCCATGCCAAGACTATTGATGTCATTTAATTGGTATCAAATATTTTGACGTGATAACGTCTTATAAGTCGATAACCGCCGGCTACACGCACGAAAAAGTCTCACGTTCCGCCTGAGCCGAGCGTGCAAGCGAGAGCGCGGAACAAGCGAAAGAGAGGCACGATCGGCCTAAGCGTTCGACTTGTGACGTTATTACGTAAAATTATCGTCCGTAAGCCGACTTTACAGACAGCCAATTTTTTTATTTGACATTTTTATCGATATTTTACTATCGACACTGTCCCCATCCCTATCTTGACTTGGAGAGCGCTCAAGCGGGGTCCGCGGCCTATGTAGGTACGTTTCATTTGTTTCTCAGTCTGCAGAATTGTCTCCTAGCCTAGGCAAGAGTAGACAGGCTTTATCTATCGTTAGATATTCTAGACAGTACGTGCCAGGACGGAAAATGGCGGACAAAGTGTTTCGAGTTTTTAAGGAATGAAGATGGTTTAGTTAAAGGAATTCGTGATATTTTCAGGTATTAATGGTAATAGTAATAGTAATTTTATTTCTCTCAAAAAGGTACAAACTCGGTACATGCAATACTAGGTTACAGGCAGATTCAAACCTTTGTGAGAGCTGGAGTCTATACTGGGTTCGGGACCTGTATGGTAATAGTAATTTATTTCTAAAACTTCCATACACATTACATCAATGAGGTCTTGACCCCTGAACTAGGACATGCTGTATGACAGGGGTCGAGGTTTCTCCAGTTACATGGACCAACATGAGAAGGCTTAGACTAAATATAATTAAGTGATTTTTTTAATAATGAAATGAAAAGAAAATTTGAATAAAATGAAAAAGAGATAAAAAAAATATGAAAATAATGAAAAAAAGAATTGTTTGAGAAAAAAAAAATTCTTTTTCCTCCTCCTTTTTTTGAAGTCGGTTTAAAATGGGGTATTAAGGTTACGTTAACGGCAATTAAGGATAATGTTAAGGGGATGGTTAGCGTCGATAGGTACGTAAAGTACAGGTCGACATAAGAGAGCCTGAGGTGGTGACATTTGGAACTTAATATTTTACTTAATGCAGATCTATGATGAATAGCTATATGAGGGGCTGATATGAAGGGCTTGTGGCAAAGTAATACCAGCTGCATGGGTTGATCCGACAGGTTAAGCTACGCTTGTCGGGGTTGGTCCATGGATGGGTGATCATCTTTACATACCGAGACTCCTTCGTGCCTCGGAAAGCACGTTAAGCCGTTGGTCCCGGCTGTTATTCGTGGATCTTTGACAGTCGTTACGGGTGGTTAGAAGCCCAAAAGTCTGACAACCAGTCTTACCAAGGGGTATCGTGTTACCTAGTAACTAGGTTATGGAGGTCGGATAGGCAGTCGCTCCATGTAAAATACTGGTATCCAGCTGCATCCGGTTAGACTAGAAGCTGATTCCAACATAGTTGGGAACAGGCTAGGCTGAAGAAGAAGATCTATGATGATAGCAGTACTTTACCGACAAGTGCTAGTAGGTTTTGATTTGAGTCACCCACAATCAGCGTTTTTTTGTTTTACATTTACCTAAGTTTGACCTAAGTGCGATAGTAGCGTCCTCACTTTTTCCTAACTCTTTTTTGCCAAATTGTAACAATGTCGTTTGCCATACGTGGTGATTACTGCAGTTTTCTTATGCTGCGGCTACACTGTCGAGATAAAGTGTGCTCGCACAAGTTTTAATAATAAGTTTTTTTTTATAATAGTCCGAACGCAGTTTTGAGCTATATTCCTTCCTTCCCAATTCCCGTACAACGGAACGAAACGGACGCTCATCGCACGCACCAATCAGAGGCTGCTGCCGCTGTGGCGGGAGCCAATCGCATCTCCCAGTGATTTGAGGTTACTTCTCAAATTTTGGACACTTGTCAGTGACCGCTCACCGCTACCGCTCGCCCACGCGCCGCTCGCCGCGCGCCACGCGCGCGCTCTGTACCGCCCGCAAAAAATGGCCGATACCATTGTGACATTTTAACACTCAATAAGTGCACCACAGTGACTTGAATCAGTGAACACCAGGATAGCCAGAGCTGTCCTTGAGTCAACGTGTTTCGTCCAGAAGATTCCCAAGTAAGTCCATCCATCCCTATTCCTTATTCATACCTGTGTGTAGCTCAATTCTGTGTCGGCTAATATTCCACACCACGTAAATTATTTTCCCGCGTATGGTCCTTCGAATTCCCGTCAACTTATACACCAAAGTGTGACAATGTAGCCGATGTATGTACCTACACTTCACGCAAATCTCACACACCGCTCGACGACGACGGCGCGCTGTTAAACAAAGAGCGCGCGAAATGTAGTTCGCCTTATCGCGACAATGTAGCTTTAGCATTAGCGAAATTCAAATTTTCTTACGTTTTTTGCAATTTGCAGGTCAGAGTCAGATTGTAATCTTGATCAAAATATGATTCGCAACTATTACAGATATGTATTTACAGAATTAGAATCATTAATACATATTTCTAAGATAGATTTTGTTCCATAAGAACAAATTCTCTTATGGAAAAGTTCTTATGGAACAAATCTAACTTGGAGAAATGTATTTGTATATATTTAATGATAAGTAAGTATTAAGTAAATAATTAGGGCGTGCCACCGCTGCCAGCGCCGGCTCCCGAATTGGCTGCCGGCACCGGTTGCTGAATTGGCTGCCAGCGCTGAGTTTAGAAAAAAAAAAGCAAAAACAGGGTTGGCAATTTGGTATATTGGAGTAGATAGGCGGGGTGGGCATAATTAAAAAGACATGTAATAAAGCATTACTTTTTTTCAGTATTATGTTTTCCATAATCAATGATTTCCATATTCCAGTAATCGATATTTCAGTATAGTAGATTAGGTTAAATAGTTTTACTCGCAAAAAAGGTTAGGTTAGAACTGTGACCCGCTACGCCAAATATATAGAAAAAGCCACAGAGTATGTAATCTCGGCTGCTGGCAGTAATGTCATGCCGGTTCCCAATGGCGTTATATTTAGGAGCCGGCGCCGGCAGCGAGGTACTCCCAAATAATTAGGTTTTAGTGTATGAAGGTCGTGACGACGTTAATTTAATGTGTTGAATTGATTGTGTGACGTGTTCAAATTAGTAGTACTTGCTCATAACGTTCATGTTAGTGCTTATAACATTATAATTTCAATGTTTACCTTGTTCTAGTTTTAGTACTTATATTTTAATTAGGAAGTGGCACAGTGGTAAATCAAATCTAAACAAAGGCAATAAGGCTTTTTTTGACTATATTTCACTACAACTATAGCCAAGTCATCATAGGTCTCGAGTTCGAACCCAAGGCACGCACCTCTGACTTTTCGGATTCATGTGCGTATTGTAAAATTAACGGGAAAACGATGAAGGAAAACATCGTGAGGAAATCGGCATAAATGAGAGATATTTCTCGACGACATGTGAAGCCAAGTCAGAGGCCCATGAGTGGCTTACAAAAAAGAAGATTACAAATTGGTCAGCTATTTTATCATACCTATTATTGTTTTAAATGGAAACGGAACCTGTGGGGTTTTTTGTGCAGAAGCCAATGACCGAGCCATTTCCTCAATCTTGAACATTAGAAATATTGGTTACTTCTCGAGACACAGAAATAATTATTAAGTATAACATAATATGACATCAAGCTTGTTATCTCCGAGTGTTAGGCAGAGGTGTACCTATAGTACACCCACATTTCGCCAGTTATGTTTAAGTCTCATGTAATCGCGAGCCTATTGCCATCAACCGGGTATAACAAATCCAGTCTCCGGGCTACTACAGAAAAACCGGCCAAGTGCGTGTCGGACCACGCACAATGAAGGGTTCCGTAGTTGGGATGAATTTATCCCAAAAACAAACTTAACTTTGTAGTTGAAAAATATGTTCTCCCATACGGAATGTATGGGAAAACATGTTTTTGCAACTGTAAAGTTAAGTTGGTTGATTATTACTCGTTAACCTGTGGAGCCTACTTAGCTGTATTTATTTATTTATTAGGGACAAAAAACAGTTACATGCTACAAATTACAGAGAAATAAATTAAGATTTAACAAACATGTAACCCACACCATTGTCCACGTTTTAACAAAAGGTTAAAAGAAGTGCTGAAGACAAGTGATAAAAAATAGAAATAAAAATAAAACAAAAGTCGCTGCCACAATATTGCTGTGTTAGCTTAGCTCACTTTAACATAAATTACTCGCTTGATAAAATATCCAGAGCCATTTTCTTAAATAATTGCTTAGATAAACAAAATATATCCAGTTCCATAAAATGCGTGTTGTAAGAATCAACAAGGCGACGAAGAGGTGCACGTTCCCCAGCGTTAGTCCTGCATATGTCTGTATGGAACAGTTGAGGCACGCGCACCCCCCTTCGAATAACACTTCTGGGTACCTTGTAACACAATTTGTTTGTAAGGTCAATACAGTCAAATTTACTATTGCATATGCCGTGCAGTGTCATAGCATCAAGTAACAGCCGCCTAGATCTCAATTCTAGAACGTCATACCGTTTTAAAAGCTGCACATAAGGAACCTTTGATTGGAAGCACTTATAGTTCATAGACCGTAAGAACTTCTTCTGTACCCTTTCCATTCTAGTGCCGTATTTGTCGTAGAAAGGATTCCAGATGGGGACGGCATATTCTAACTGGGATCGTACCAAAGTCTTATAAAGCAATAAGAACGTAGAGGGCCGCACAAAGTCACGTGACGATCTCATAATGAAACCATACATCTGATACGCCTTGTTTACTATATTGTCAACGTGCTTGTCGAAGTGTAAACAGGCATCTAGTGTAACACCCAAGTCACGAACAAAGCTAACTTTATTTAAGAGTGCGTTATGAATAGAATAATTAAAATTTATTTTAATTTTCTTTTTGGTAAATGAGATGGCATGACATTTGGGAAGACTGAGAAAGAGTCTATTATTGCCACAGTATGTATATAACCTATGTAATCGTTTTTCTTTTAATTTCGTTATATGAACTACTGTTGTGATTTTTTTCACACACCCAAAACCAACCATTTAGCCGGCAGGGGGGGGACACACTTGACTCTAACAAAAATTAGCACTTTAAAGCTTAATATTTCGCAAACGGATCCCTGAATCAAAAATGGTTTTCACAAACTCACAATATTTTTGAAGAACCTTTTCAATGATAAAGGGGTTCCAAGGGGTAAAAAAATAAAAAAATAAACATCACCACTTTACGTGTATGAGAGATACCCTAAAAAAAATGTTTTTCATAATTTTATTTAACCACTTTGTCGGCGTAATTAATATGTATACCCATGCCAAATTACAGCTTTCTAGTACTAAGAGTCTCGGAGCTAGACCGCGGACAGACAGACAGACAGACAGGCAGACAGACAGACGGACATGACGAAACTATAAGGGTTCCTTGTTTACTACGGAACCCTATAAAATCCAATAACACTTTGCCCGACCTGAGAATAGGGTAGTTTCCTAGGTAAAAAAAAAGAAATTGTATTTAGTCAGTCTTTCAGATAATAAAAAAATATTAGACACGTATTTTTTGCTTTATCATATTAATCAAAAATAACTGAGAAAACACGCATTAAAGTTAGGGAGTGGGGGCTCGCTACGTCACAACTCAGTATAAAATCTAGCAAGGCGTGACGTCATACCACATTTTAACTCAATGTATCGCCGTAATTTTTTGATTACGTCAAAAAAGAAAAAAATACGTGTCCAATATTTTTTTATTATCTGAAAGACGGACTAAAAAAAAAATTGGACACAGGCCTATTGACCCTAGGACCACATGCTTATCTATGTTGCGGCATCTACACGCGCAATCAGCACATATATGTCGGAGCGCCGAGCTCACAATCATCGTAAGCAGACAATTAAATTGTTCATTATTTAACTGTCTGTCTACTTCGTGAGCAAAGGAAACTCGTGAAGTAAATATCGACGGTTGAAAGGCTAATTGATCTAAGCGACATTTTGTAAAACATGCAGGAGGATGGATTGGTTGTTTTTTTTTTTAAATCATAATAAGATCTTATTATGATTGATTGATTTAAGTAAATAAAAGTCTATGAAATAGTTGTTTTTTATGTTTTTTTTTTTTTTTCAAAAAAAATAACTATGATCCGTCCAGGAGGACGAATCATAAAATTGCAGGAGCAAGTTTTACAAAATGTCACTTAGATCAATTAGCCTTTCAACCGTCGAAATAATCACTCTAACTAGAAAAGTCTACATGTAACTAATATACGCTTTTCTTAAATGAATTAGAAGGGCGTAACGAGTTCACGGGTCACACTCAGTCGATCGCACGGTCTGAATGGAACTGACTGCCTGATCCAGGTTCCTCTGATGCTAAACTCTTATCGTCTTAAAACGTCCCCACGAAAAAATGCAAGCCGACCCCCAGTCGCGTTCGACGCAATCAGATTTACGTCGTCGCCTTTCATATCGGAAACAATTATTCATGATTTAATATCAATAAGCTCTAAACGCTAACAAAGACCACCATAGTCTTGAGAGTTAGACGAGGTGTGAATGACACCATCGTGACACGCTGATAAGAACTGGACGAGGTATGAGCTGACACCATCGTCTCGCGCCGACATATATATAACTTCCCGACATCAATCGTCGGGCAGTTGCCCACCAGGTATAAATGATGGAATACTAAGCGATTCCTAAATTTATAGATCTCATCCACATTAAATACACACGTTTGAGTCTATCTCCTGGAATGAGTTTTGGGTTGGTGTTAGGAGTGAATACACTGAAGTAGCCAAAAAGACTGTCTTGACTGTGCTCCCATTTGTCACAACGTATCGTTGTGAAATAGGTTTTTAAGCTTACAATTATACCAAAAACAAATTCAGGTCGAGATTGGATGCTACCCCAGATACACGCAAACAACTGTGGGATATAATACCGAACTATAAAGCAATATATATAAAACAGTGAAATATCATTCTTCACATTAAAAGTTAAAGTAAAGAATGAAAGTGTTTCACTTTTAAAATATTTCTAATAAAAGTTTCTGTTCTTATTTAAATTAAATCTTTGATTTGTAATCATTTCGCCGCCCCCGCAGAATAAACGCGCAAGTGTAAAAAGTCAATTTTACTGGAAAAATAAAAAAACCTAAATTGATCCATAACTTTATGACTATACCGAATAGAAGTTTGTTTTTTACGTCGTTCAAAAGATTTTTTTTTGTAGATAATCTAATTAATGTTAAGTGTTAAACAGGTACTGTTTTTGAGTCATTGATAAAAAAACATTTTACAGAAATGTTTTAGTTTTTTTTTAACTTTAATATTACTTTGAGTTATTTTTTCTTATCAACTATTGTTTTTTTTTTTTGTTTTGCAATGTAATATTACTTGCGTTTTTCGCAGTACAGTGATACCGTTAATGGGCTATTACGCGTTTATTCTGGTGCAGTCGAAAAAATTCTGATAATGTACTAGGTAATTAAGTTTTTACATCATCAAGGTCGGAATTATAACATTATGTTACGGTATATCGTGTGTATGTAACTTCGTAAATAATTGATGTAAAAATCTAGAAAAATTGAGGTGATGTATTTTGACCTATACATAACGAATATGGATTAACATCAAAACCGCCTCAATAGCACTTACGCGTTTATTCTGCGGGGGCGGCGATTTGATATGGGGTTCCATAAAACAAAAGGTATTTGGTGAGTGTTCCGTTATCTTAAAAGTTTAGGAACCCCTGTACTAAGCAATCAGAACATTGCGCTGAAACATACTTTCGCATCTACAAATAACCTCCTTTACCTAAAATCAATACAAAACAGTAACATACAAAGATTTATAATCCCATTTCTTCGCACAAGCTAAGTCATGCTAGCGTCGGGCCCCTGTTTGTACAGTACTTAGCCCCGACCTGAACAACCTATCTTGTTGACTCTAGTTGTGTACCCTGGCTCGTACCCTGCATATTTGTTTTCAACATTAAGTTATTGTTTTCAAGCAATATGGGGTCATCTGGGACCTTGTTTGTTGGGAGAAATTCCTAGGATTCGGTTTTCAGAAAGATTTATGTTATGAAACTCGTTTAGTTCATATTAAAAGATCCATTGGTTTTAAATCGATATTCAAAGCTTAGAAACGTTTTAGAACACAGTGCTCTGTCTACAGTCATATTGGCTCCAAGTTTTAAGACGCAGATATATGCCAGTGACCTTGAGTGGTTAGCTTGCGTGTTCTGTACTGAGCTCACGCAATGCATCGTACGTCCAGCCAGTAATAGGACTCGCCCATCAAGGAGCGCTGTCCCAAATTAGCCGTATTATTAATTTATTATAGAAAAAAAAAGGTATTTTAATAAAAACACGAATACTAAAAGCTCAATAATTAAATTATATTTAAAAAAAAACGTGTGGCACTCGGGGACTACCGCGGTAAAGCTATTGCATAGCATTTGTAACCTCCATACTTCCTATTTGTCAACGCTACACTTGGGATGATGACGTGATGACATAAAACAAAAATTACGTTCCCATGACAACATCACGTTGTCATGGGAACCGTCATTACATGGTAGGCGGAGTGTTAGGTTTTTTTCGTTATGGAATTTCTTGATTCGGTCGCCGCGCTCAAAGCCCGCGATAAAAGCTATGCAATAACTTAAAAATGAAAGTTTCAGAAAAACACGCTTGATAGATTTTGCGTGAATCTCAGTTTTTTATCCGCGTTAGGCATAACTTTACAAATTAATTTCACTATGTAATATAAACATAATCTAAAATGTGTCTATATTAAGTTGTTACAAAAATGCTCTAATTTAACATATAGTATATTTTTTCCAAATCATTGATTGATTGATTGATTTTTCAAGGTCTCTATTTACACATAATTACAAAGCTGTTCACAAATGATCTTATTCTATTTGTATACAAATCGTGAGTTATTTGTTCCATAGGCTATGTCGCCTTTACAAACATTTGAACACACTTTTATTATTATATTTTGCGTTGACATGGTTTAACTTATTTAGTATTTATAAATATTGTTTTACAAGTAGGTATGTGCAAGTCTCAGTATCATCATCTGCCTAGCCTTTTCCCAACTATGTTGGGGTCGGCTTTCAGTCTAACCGGATGCAGCTGAATACTAGTATTTTACATGGAGCGACTGTCTATCTGACCTCCACAACCTAGTTACTAGGTAACACGATACCCCTTAGTAAGACTGGTTGTCAGACTTTTTGAGCTTCTAACTACCCGTAACGACTGTCAAAGATCTACAAATGACAGCTGGGACCAACGGCTTAACGTGCTTTCCGAGGCACGGAGCGGTCTTGGTATGTAAAGATGGTCACCCATCCACGGACCAACCGCGGCAAGCATAGCTTAACCTGATCGAACGACCCATGCGACTGTTATTACTTAGCCACAAGCCCATATGCCCGTATGCTCTGACTGTACGTATTTCGTTGGCATCTAAGTCAAAGAATAGTCCTTGTAAAGCGTTTCGATATATTTCAGTAAACGCATGAATATTTATTTATTGCTCACAGCAAATAATATTTTTCGTAGCAATGGAACTATTTGTAAAACTGCTCGTATTACGGGGTAAAATCGACCTTTCTACAGTATTTCTATTTTTTCAATGTCCCTCGGGTATCATCGGATTTCCGAATACAAACGAATGCTAATTTCTATGTCCATCAATTATTAGATTTATCGTGTATAATAATTTGAATTCAGAGCTAAGCTAACTTTATTTTTGTTTTGTTTTGATTTCCTTGTGAACTTTATAGATCTGTAAAACTATTTTCCTATCTGTCGTGCCTGCTTTAGCAGCATTCCTCCCATTTTTTAACCGACTTCCAAAAAGGAGGAGGTTATATGTTCGTCGCGTATGTTTGTTCTTTTTTTGGTTTTTTTTTTATGTACGTCCACCGATTACTCCGTCAATTGTGGTCCGATTTTAAAAATTCTTTTTTTGTTTGAAAGGGTGTGCTTTCGAATTGGTCCCATATAAATTTCATTAACTTTGCTTGTATAGTTTTTGAGTTAACTACAAAATACGTATTTTTTTCCCACTTAGTATGTAGATGATAATGATAAGTTTCTGTCACTGGTAGCAGGTAGTGGTATTCGAATGTGTGTGGGGTAGGTACCACAACTGAAAAGTGAAAAATAAAAACTTAAATTTAAAAAAATAACCGACCTCTAAAAAAAACACTACAAAGTGAAAAATAACTTTAATTTCCGAAGTCGGTGACAAAAAACGAAAATACAAAACCCAAGACACCGACTTCCGAAATTAAAGTTATTTTTCACTTTGTAGTGTTTTTTTTGGAGGTCGGTTGTTTTTTTAAAAATAGTATTAACAAATCTATATACTTCCAAGTCGATTGTGAGCGTCCGGTGTGCACCAAGTGCAAAGAGCAACTAATAGAAATCCGACAACTAACGAAACACGAAGTTTACCGAGGGACGTTAGGAAAATAGAAATACTGTACCTATTTCTGTCGCCATGCCGACATGATTGAATGCCAGTAAAATTGCAGACACATAAGGCATTTAAACTTTCTTTTAAAAGCAATGCATCACTTGTAACACATTTTTCTTGTTTCCAGGTACTTGGCACCAGCTTCATGGCACGCTAGAGGATAGAAAATCGCATAGAGGTAAAAACTATAGATATTTTTTTTCTCATTTTAATTTTAAGATTCATTAGTACTTCCAAAACATTTTTTTCAGGCGAAAAAAAGCTTAGAGCGATGACTTAAGTACAGGAGTGAGATAAAAATAACGAATACTTATGTAATAATAATATATATTATGAGGTTCCTCTCTCAGGAGGCCTTACCACCGGTGGCTTAGACCCTGTCCCCGACACCGGTGGGCTACAATTTCTTATGTTTTTTTAAATATTTTTTTTACTAGGATATTTAAAATGTAAATAATGTTTAAAAATGAAATAAAGGAATACATAATCCTCCAGACTGTATTTCGGCCATGGCGGCCAATCTCAACGGAGACCAGCCTTCAGCGCGGGAGATATTATAGTGCACAAGTGCGCCTGATCTCTCTCCGGTCGTGTCGGACTGCCGTCCCATCGGACTATGAGAGTGAGGGAAGAGAGAGTGCCCCTGTGTCTGCGCACACACTTGTGTAATAATAATATGCCATCCATAGCAACAATTTTTTACTAATCAATAACTACTTATTTGGTGATGAATGAAGGTGTATACCAAGGGACACAACTATAGCTGCATACTTCTGTCAAAAATCAATTTGCTGAGCATGGTGATTTTGGCAATAAGTATGACCCAGAGTTTAGATCGTTCATAAAAGTCTTCTTCAATTTTCCCACTCATCTACATAATACAATTTTAATGGAGGATGACCCACCATCTAAAGTTTAATGTCACAGTCAACACATTTAAAACGCCTTGAATTAAGTAAGAAAAATAAAAAAAAACACGTAAATAACAAATTGGGGGAAAATTCTGGTTTTCAGCGACAGCCGGCGCTGACGTGATGACGTCAACTGGTGCAGCATTTAGTGAAATAATAAATTAAAAAAAAAAAAAATACTTAGTCCTTAATGTTTATACAAATATAATATTTAAAATTTAGTGAGTCGCCGACTTATTGCAATCTGGGCGTAGAAGAAGAAGATGTTGTATACAATGTCGCCCATCGGCATGTGACCGCCCGAATTTTTCTGAATATTCATGAAAAATGATCGAAAAATAACTTTCAAAGGGGGGTCTATCTTTAATATTTTTCATGTTATACAATTTTTTATGTTTTGAATAGCGTTTGCCATATCTCCGATGTTATTGGCTCGTTTTGGATTCTGTTTATTATTTCTAAAAGCTTATGAGTTATTTTATCGGATTAACTAACATTTTATTAAAATTTGTCAACCATGCAAAAATAATAGAGGTGATAACATATCTTTTTTCAAACAAAATCATATTTAAAAAAAAATACACAAGTTTAAGAAGTTCATAAAATAATAGGGAGGGATTTTGAAAAAAAAAATTAAAAAAAAGAATTGAAAACAAAAAAAAAAAATAAGATAGACCCCCCTTTTAAAGTTATTTTTCAATAATCTTTCATGAACATTCAGAAAAATGCGGGCGGTCACATGCCGATGGGCGACATTGTATTTATTTAATTTCTTATATTTTATTTATATCTCATTGTATGCTGCACCGGTTGACGTCATTACATCAACGCCGGCTACCGCTGGAAACCAGCGCTGGGGCTCTGTTTCGCTTACAATCGCAGCATTATGCTGACCGATGGCCGTTTTGCGTGGATGTGACGCATATTTTCTCCCGACCTGTTATTTTTTGTGTTTGTGTTCTTTCTTTGCGTCATGTTTACCACAAATAAACGTAGTGTCTTTCTTTTTTTTTTTGCTTTTTAGAAGTTGTTGATAATTGAAATAAAACCGAGATCAAAATACATTAAAATAATTACACCAAAACACATCTGTACTATTCCAAAAACATTAGATAAATAAGCTTTTAAAACCTCTACCTAAACTCAAACCACTAACATAGACAAATGTTTTAACAAACTTCCAAAACCCTTGGAGTCTATATATTCATTAAAACACTTTAGTAAACGGCTATTAAGTCTATTTTCGAGCTAAAACTCTCTACTATTTAGAACCACAAAGTAAGAATGTATTTTGTAGGAAGTCTGGCTTTTGGCGCTAATTACAGCGGTATCCGATACGGATACGGTTAGCACATTACGACGTTTAAAAAAGAGGTTTTTCGGATATTATCCGATAGGTAAAAGAGGTTTTAACGATGCTTTATATTGAGGTTAGTTTCGCTTCAATACATAGAACGTTATGGCGACGTAAAATATAGCGTTGCCGCATAAAAATGCGTTGTGCATCACAAACATAGTTACTGTCTTGTAGTTTTCAGTTCAGGTAAGTTTGTAGAGTAGGTCAATGCGTTGTATCAAAGTTGAAAGTTAGCGTTGCCGCATAAAAACTCTTGCAACAAAGCCACCGTTGTGTATTATAACGCTGACGATGCGGCGTCGTGACGCATATCTTTGTGTTGCATTACATTGCACTGTTACGTTTTCTAAATTCAAAATCATTAATTTGCAAAATAATATATTTTTTTAAATTTATTTAATGGTATACAGAGGTGTTACTTAATTCTAAACTCGCCAAACTTTTACGTTTGATGGCGAGAGGCGCTCTTTTACATAACAATGCACCACCTTACGCACATACCTACTACTTATATTTATTAACAATGTTTTTAATTTAATTTTTAATTTTATCTGCTATCTTGTATAATGTTTTTTTAATTTTGTCTTAAGTGATCCGTTACTAATTTTAACTTTTTCTCTTAATAAATCTAGTTACATACACACACACACACACATGTCTAGGTACATTGCAATAATTGTAATGGTATTTACATAGGTCAAACTGGTCGTAATTTTCAGACAAGATATAAGGAACATATTGCAGCGTACAGGAATAATTATCCAGAAAAATCCCATTTTGCACAACACTTAATAGATACAGGTCATTTGTTAAATAATAATAACACTTACGAAATTTTACATACATGTGATAAAGGTTTCAGAATGTCAGTAGTAAAGAGTTTAGAAATTGTCAAAAATAATACAGAAAACATTACACTGTTGAACGAATTAAATACGAGTATGCCAAGGTCACCTTTGCTGCGACTGTTCGCCCCTTATCGCACTGATAACGGTCGCAATAATAACGGTCGCACTAAAAACGGTCGCACTGAAAACGGTGACACTATATAAGTGGGTTTCGACGGGCAATAAGGCTCAGTCTGCACTCAGCGTTCGGTGTGGCAACACGCCGTGTTCGAGTTCGCAACAAGTCCATCGTCATCCTGAGGATGCCTCGTTGAGAGGTGAAACACGTGTCGATTTATTTCAGGAGTTTTTTATGGCTCTTTAGAAATAGCTAAGCGGAACAGGTTACTAAACATATCCACGTCTATTGTATTTTTTAAATCTAGTTCGCTAAACACTTTAGGTACCAAATACTTAGATGTTGTCTTACCATAATAATTTGTTATCTGTGGTTGAACCAATTTGTTCTCTCTAACCCTACGTGTGTTGTACTTGTTGTTAACATTAACTTTATATTCTTCATTATAATAATATTCCAGACCTACCAAATAATCTACTTTTTAGGGTTCCGTAGTAAACAAGGAACCCTTATAGTTTCGTCATGTCCGTCTGTCTGTCTGTCTGTCCGTCTGTCTGTCTGTCTGTCTGTCCGCGGTCTAGCTCCGAGACCCTTAGTACTAGAAAGCTGTAATTTGGCATAGGTATACATATTAATTACGCCAATGAAGTGGTAAAACAAAATTATGAAAAACATTTTTATTTAGGGTACCTCCCATACACGTCAAGTGATGATGTTTTTTTTTATTTTTTTATCCCATGATGTGTGGTATCATTGGAAAGGTCTTTCAAAAACATTGTGAGTGTGTTAAAACCATTTTTGAATTCAGAGTTCCGTTTGCGAAATATTAAACTTTAAGGTGAAAATTTTTGTTAGAGTCAAGTGTCCCCCCCCCCCTGCCAGCTAAATGGTTGGTTTCACATATGTGGAAAAATTCACGACAGTAGCTTATATAACGAATTTAAAAGGAAAACTATCACAGCTGAGTAGGCTTTACAAGTTAACGAGTAATAATTGACCAACTTAGATTTGCGGTTGTAAAAACATGTTCTCCCATACATTCTGTATGAAAGATTTTTTTTTTCAACTACAAAGTTAAGTTTGTTCTTGGGATAAATTCATCCCGACTACGGAACCCTACATTGTGCGTGGTCCGACATGCACTTGGCCGGTTTTTTTTTATCTACGGGTAAAACTTTACAGATGGGAAATAGCTTATCATACTCATTATTGCACTTATCTTTAACATTTTTACAAAACAATGAATAAACAATGTGCGGATGTTTTACATTCATTAGTTGTATTTCATAGTCTAGGTTAGGGCTGTCTTTACCCGGGGGTGCATGGGGTGCGTGGCACCTGAGCGCAAGGTCTTACGGGGTGCAAGCCAATCGAGTCGATCGATTGGTGTTGAAATCAAACGTAGATTTCAAAACAGACGACACATTTTGACCGCGTAGGTATTGCACTTTTCTATGAAATAGCAGATTTTTTTTTAAATAACCGACGAAATATTTCAACTTCAGAATCATGTACTGAATCCATGGTAACAGTTTTCGTGTCGATGTCCCTGCCACTCTGAAGTACCTAAATATTTAGAACTAACTATATATTTTTTTATTAAATGCTGCACCGGTTGACGTCATCACGTCAACGTCGTCGTTGAAAACCAGCGCTAGAGCTCTGTCTCGCATAAGGTCGCAGCATTATGCTGAGCAATGGCCGCTTTGAGTGGATGTGACGCATATTTTTCCCCTACTCATTCCTTTCTTGTTTGTGTTCTTTCTTTGCGTCATGTTTACTGCTAATAAAGGTATGCATGCCAGAGAAAAAGAGAGAAAGCGTGAACTTGGACAAAATGTAATACAAGATGGCGGCTCTGAAAATTTTCAAATATTTCTCATGGGTATCGTTTTCATGGTTTTTGAGGGTGTTAAAGCCGATAGTGGGATCAAAATGTAAATCCAAGATGGCGGCTGCAAACATTTTGTTTTTGTTTTAAATCATACGTGAGAAAGAACCTCGTTCCTGACGGGGAACCCCCCACCGCACACCTTTTTTTTTTACGAGCGTGTTCTACTCATGAAAATGAACAAAGTTTAGTATGGTACGCTCCAATAGACCGTCATACTCGTAGAATCAAGTAGTTACTATCGACCTATTTATAGTCAGACTAAATCGATTCTGTCTCCAATCGACTAAATTATACTGCTATGTCAATGGCGACGCCGTCGATGTCTTAATTAGGTCGATCGCTGTCGCCTGTCCTTGTATAAATGGTAAGTGCCGCTCGATTAGGTTACTAAGAACGTTTTGGAATCGAGCAGGGTTTCCCACGTCATTTTGTTAGGTTAAGTTACGGTTTCCTATAAGTGCAGTGGCCGCAGTGACAGCTGTCACGAAGATTATGGCAGCGGGGTTTGACTTTACGGTGTCAAAAACGCTCTCTAGGAAAACACACCAACTTACTTTTATAAATAACGTTTTAGTGACGTCATTCGCCGGTAAATTGCGGACGCTGTGGCGGCCACCGCTTTTCTAGGCAGGGCTCGGATAGCGGTATATTTTCCGAAAGGGTTCGTCTTAAAAACCTAAGAAACGATTTGTGTCGGTTACGTTCGAACGGAACGTTATAAAAACGTTTTTGAAGAAGAACAAAATTTGAATCGTTCTCAGTTAATAAAACGTTTTAACCGTTTTTTAGGGTTCCGTTAAAAAACGGAACCCTTATAGATTCGTCATGTCTGTCTGTCTGTCTGTCTGTCTGTCTGTCCGTCCGTATGTCACAGCCACTTTTTTCCGAAACTATAAGAGCTATGCTGTTGAAATTTGGTAAGTAGATGTATTCTGTGAACCGCATTAAGATTTTCACACAAAAATAGAAAAAAAACAAATAATTTTGGAGTTCCCCATACTTAGAACTGAAACTCAAATTTTTTTTTTTCATCAATCCCATACGTGTGGGGTATCTATGGATAGGTCTTCAAAAATGATATTGAGGTTTCTAATTTCATTTTTTTCTAAACTGAATAGTTTGTGCGAGAGACACTTCCAAAGTGGTAAAATGTGTGTCCCCCCCCCCTGTAACTTCTAAAATAAGAGAATGATAAAACTAAAAAAAATATATGATGTACATTACTATGTAAACTTCCACCGAAAATTGGTTTGAATGAGATCTAGCAAGTAGTTTTTTTTTAATACGTCATAAATCGTAAACTTATCGTTACTTGCTGCTACGGAACCCTTCATGGGCGAGTACGACTCGCACTTGGCCGCTTTTTTTTTTTTCTATTATTGGGTTCATCGATAGGAAACTCGAAACACAACCCTAATGAATACATAAGCGGCAGGCGTATTGGAATTAATGATGTAATGAAATGAAGATAAGGTACAAATGGTACAATTTAACTAAACAAGTTCATGTTACATATAGCAACACTAAGAGTTATACTCTATGAGCCAATGACTGCTCTCTCCCCTTGTCTGTCATCCCGTCATGTTAAGATGTACTGTTCGTTTGAATAATAAATACTACAATCCGAAGACGTTGTTTCTATAAAATAAGCACCAGACTAAACAATATAATATGGTGTCAGAAGAAAGTTACTGAAGACTTCAACACGGCTTATACGAGGTACGAGATTACTCTAGATTTACTTAAATCATGGCCGAACAACAGACAATGCGACAAGATGGCGTACAAAAGAGCGCAATTATTGCGACTCAATCACCATTCGTTGGCGCAGGCTCACTAAAACCTCTAGATCTACGAAATACTAACATGCCATTAACCTGGAAGAACTGGTACACTCAACTTAAAATCTACTTGAGAGCTAATAACTTAGAAAATGAAGACGATCGTCGGAAGGTAGCAATTCTACTACATTTCATTGGTACAGATGCTTTAACCATTTTCTATTCTTTTAACGTGGACATTGATACCATTAAATTTCAAGAACTGACTGAAAGATTTACGAATCATTTCATACCACAAATCAATGTGACCATGGAACGTCACAAGCTCTTCAATAGACGACAAAGTCCCGAAGAATCCATAGATGAATATGTCACGGATCTTAGAAATATAGGAAGACAGTGCGGTTTTGATAAATTGGAAGATAGTCTTGTCAGAGACATATTTAGCTGGAATCTCAATCCAAAAAACCAGTACATTAAAGAACGGATTCTTGTACTGAAACCGGAGTCACTAGATCAAACGGTGCAGTTGGCCAAGCAGATGGAAACAACAAGACAGCAAGCAAGGACTTTGGAGGAATCTTCATGTATTGGACATGTACAGTCGACCCCAAGTAATAATTACAGATCAAAACAGCGTACAGTACCAACACAAGGAATACACAGGTCAGAAGCCAGCAGAAGGAGCAGACAAACGTCTAAGTCCAGACCACAATCAAGTCAGCGGGTATCCAGTCCAGCACAAAAAACATGCAGTAGGTGCTTACAAGTCCATCGTTTCAAATGCCCAGCTAAAGGAGTCAAATGTAACAATTGTGGTAAATATAATCATTATGCACATGCTTGTCATCATAAAAATATAAAATTAGTCCAGTCTGAACTTAATGTCAATGATACAAATAGTGATTTGTTTCTAAACACTATTCACATAAATAATGTTAACACAGAGTCATGGACAACAAATCTGTCAATTAATAAACGTAACATCAGCTTTCTTATAGACACTGGAGCTGATACTAACATTTTGTCATCAAATACATTCAGTAAATTAGGATTTTCAACTGATATCTTAAATAAAAGCTTACATAAATTATCAACATATAGTGGTGAGACTATTCCCACCATAGGTCAGTGTAGTCTACAAGTAATCCATAATAAACAAACATACAATGTTAATTTCCATGTTGTGGACCTTAACAGTCAAAATATTCTAGGCAGGGATACTTGTAAAGTCTTAAAACTTGTGAAAAGAGTTTATAATGTGGATGTAATTTCTCACAATCCATGTGAAAACATTATAACCTCAAATAATGATCTTTTCCAAGGGTTAGGTTGCATTAAAGATTTTCAATGTGATCTTAAACTCAAACCAGATGCTAGCCCATCAATAGATGCATGTCGTCGAATACCCTTTCAACTTCAGAAACAACTGAAAAAGGAATTAAATGACCTTGAAAAAAGTGGAGTCATATGTCGAGTCGAAGAACCAACAGAATGGGTGAGTTCTATTGTCATAACCACCAAAAAGAATGGCACACTAAGACTATGCATCGATCCCCGTAAGCTTAACAAGTCAATTTTGCGATCACATTATCAGTTCCCTACTCTCGATGAAATAAAGTCAGATCTTACAGGCGCAAAGTTTTTTACAACTTTAGATGCCAATAAAGGCTTCTGGATGCTGAGTCTCTCAGAGACCGCTTCCAAGCTATGCACATTCATAACTCCTTATGGACGTTATAGATATACACGTCTACCATTTGGTATTAATGCCGCACCAGAGATTTTCCATAGAGAAATGGTTAATAGATTCAAAGATATAGACAATATTAAAATAATGATGGATGATTTCCTGATATATGGCAGAACTCTTGAGGAACACAATCAGACACTTCAAAAAGTCTTAGATAGGGCCCATGAAATAAACATTAAATTCAACAAAGAGAAGTCAGTAATTTGTACTACCGAAGTCAAATACTTAGGACATATTTTTAGTCAACACGGAGTCAAAGTCGACCCATCTAAAGTCCAGGCAATTTGTCAAATGCCAAGTCCAACATGTCTAAATGATCTGCAAAGATTTATGGGTATGGTTAACTACCTTAGTCCCTACATTCCTCATTTGTCCAAAGAAACAAGTCTTCTTAGAACACTTTTGTCCAAAAATAATTTATGGTCTTGGTCAGAGCAGCATGAAGCTGAATATAATAAAATAAAAATACTTATCAGCAGTGCTCCAGTCTTAACTTATTATGATGCAAACAAAGATATTATCTTGTCAGTAGACGCATCAAAAGATGCTTTAGGTGCAGTTCTCTTACATGAAAAACAACCAATAGCTTATGCTTCAGCATCTTTAACAAAATGTCAACAAAACTATGCACAAATAGAAAAAGAACTTCTTTCTATATTATTCGGTTGCACAAAATTCCACCAGTACATATATGGTAGGAAAACAACAGTGGAAACAGACCATAAACCACTCATAACATTATTTAAAAAAGCATTGTATGATATTCCTGCTAGATTACAGAGAATCATGCTACGCTTACAGCCATATGATCTCAATGTTGTGTATAAACCAGGTCGTTACCTTTATATTGCAGACACCTTATCTCGTGCACCCCTTCCTGATAATACACTATTAGATCTTGAAGTTGATATTGATTTACATATTAATTTCATTATGTCAAACCTATCAGTCAGTCAAGAAAAGATTAAAGAAATTCAACAGTCAACAACTAAGGATTCTACCTTGAGCCAAATCATTTATTACTGTCAAAATGGTTGGCCAGAGCATAAAAAGTCAGTTAGTCAGTCAGTCAAACCCTATTTTTCTCTTAAAGACAAATTAAATGTCATAAACAACATACTACTATTATGCAATAAGATAGTCATTCCAGAGTCCATGAGAGAATATGTTTTAAAATTAACACATGAAGGACATCTAGGAATTAATAGTTCTATACGTCTAGCAAAAGCTACAGTCTTTTGGCCACAAATGAATAATGATATCGAAAAATACATTAATCAATGCCAAACATGTCTTACTTACCGCAGAAATAACTCTAAACAGCCTATTATACACCATGACTATAAACTTTTACCATGGAACAAAGTAGGTATAGATCTTTTTGATTTAGACAATAAAAAATACCTAATTGTAGTTGATTATTTCTCAAAATATGTAGAATTAGCATTATTAAATGATAGTTTAAATGCTAAAGTCATTATAACACACTTAAAATCAATTTTTGCAAGACATGGTATACCAGAAATCATGATTTCAGATAATGGTCCCCCGTTCAATTCCAAAGAATTCCAGACCTTCGCTAAAGACTGGAATATTCAATTTATTACATCAAGTCCATATTTAAGTCGTTCAAATGGTATGGTTGAAAGAACCATTGGCACAATCAAACATATATTTAAGAAATGTAAGTCAGATAATACTGATCCCTATATAGCATTACTTATGTACAGAAACACACCAAAAAAGTCAGGATTTTCACCTTCACAACTTTGTATGTCTAGATATTTGCGATCTAAAATACCTGTTATTGATTCCCAGTTAAGACCAACACTGGTTGATATTGATGTACTAAAGTCTAGTATTGAAAAACAGAAAGAGTATTCATCACTTTATTATAATAAACATACCAAACCATTGTCTAATTTACATACAGGTGATGAGATATATTTTAAACACAAACCACACGGTGTTTGGATCCCAGGTAGAATTTCACAAGCCGGAAGCGAGCCTCGTAGTTATATCATTAAGTCTCCAGAAGGATTTTTTCGTAGAAATCGCGAACACATCTTGAAACCCTCAGCTTCTTCTCCTGAAATTGTACCTGAAAACAAAATAGAAATTAGTAACGAAATAAATGAAAATGTTCACGTTCCTAACACTAATCCTGTTTCTCAGAAAACGACGCGTTCTGGGCGTATTGTTAAAACCCCACAACGTTATCGTAATTAGTCATAAGATAATTAAACTTTCATGTCAACTTCTTTTCTGTATAATTAGCTTAGATGTGTAGATTACATTCTAATTATTGTTGTTTACAGTCGGTGACAATGTGTCATATTAGTATTAATGTCAACTGTCACTTTGACAAGTATTATAATTTTTTCATAAAGATACGTTCCGTTCAGAAACTGTAAAAGAATTCATGGCCTTGAATATTAGTGATTTAAGTCAAGCTAAAAAATAATTGAAAAGGACTTACCACAAAGCCCTGAATTCTTCCTTTAGGCTTATTCTTCTTTTCAAAAAAGGGAAGATGTTACATATAGCAACACTAAGAGTTATACTCTATGAGCCAATGACTGCTCTCTCCCCTTGTCTGTCATCCCGTCATGTTAAGATGTACTGTTCGTTTGAATAATAAATACTACAATCCGAAGACGTTGTTTCTATAAAATAAGCACCAGACTAAACAATATAATATGTCAGCGCACGCCCCGTGCACGGCTGCGTCCTGCAGAATAAACCGGTTTTTGAAAGATGTATTATAGATAGCCAAAGATGATGGTTTGTTGAAAATATTTATTATTTAACTACCATGCAACTATATGAATTGTGTGAATGAGTACAGCATACTATGAACGCTGATTGTGTACTGTCGCGTTGCACTATAATTTGTGCGTTTTCGTTCCGAACAAAACGTTGTACAAAGAAGAACGAGAACTGTTAGAAACGTTTTAAAAACGTTATTTTAAATAACGTTTCCGAGCCCTGCTTCTAGAAAACCGTTGCGGAGTGAACCGTCTGTATTCATTCATCTGTGGTATGGCTAAGTAAGTAACTACGTAAAGTTAGTATGGATTACGGAACTAGCGATTATCTTCACAGTTCAAGTAATTTATGAGAAACGTTTCCCTCGTTATATTGACAGTAATCATTACTTATTGGAGCGTACTATTGATAGAATGGGGGACAAAAAATATGTTGATAGTATATAGGTATGTGTACCGGAAGACGTAGCGTTGGAAGGCCTCTCACAAGATGGACCGATGGCCGCAGGAATCCGCTGGATGCTGGAAGCACAGAATCGGTTGAAGTGGCGGTGCTTGGGGGAGGCCTATGTCCAGCAGTGGACGTCTTTCGGCTGAAATGATGATGATGATGTAGGTATGCATCTTATCTTTCGAACTAGCATAGTAACTGGTAAGCTATTTACTTATAATTTTTGCCCGTGGTTTCGCCCGCGTAGGTGTTGGAAGACATCCCACGGGAACGAAGGGGTATTAAAAGTACCTACCCTATGTGTTAATCCAGGTTATAAACTGTGTGCCAAATTTCATCCAAATCCGTTCAGCCGTTTTTGCTCTAATCCGGAATATACATCCAGACAAGCAGACATACGGACAAAAATTCTGAAAACTATATTTTCGGCATCAGACTCGCGCAGGTGTAGGCGCGAGTCTGATGCCGAAAATATAGTTTTTAGCAATTACTTTTTTTTAAATATTCAATGTGCAGTTTTGACTTTCTTACTATTTTATTATATGATCGGCATGATGGAAGGAGTACGGTATGTCAATATTGACAACGAAACAAGTGTTAAGTTGGCGCGCTTCGACAGAGTCCAGCCTGACGTTCGTACAAGTCGACAAGAGTGCTACAGCGGCGGTGGCGTGGCGTAGCTCTCTTGACCATCGGACATCGTACGGACAACATGTGCCTAGAAACTGTCCAAAGTTTCGTTTTATAAAGTCAAGTTCAAATATAACCTTAAAATCTATAATCAACTTCTGACTTTTTTCTCGCCCGCAACACACATCTACGCCCCGAAAAATGTTCAACGGTGATGAATCCAGCTACATTCAGCCTTCTGGGCATATGTATAGATTTATTCAACATTTTAATAGATAAATCTGATTATATAAACATGGATACTTACTTTCTTACTTGCTTCTAAATTGAGCTTGATGTAGAAGTGTTTATTCATACCTATTATTCGTAAAAAAAAAACAGTGGCACTCCGGGAGTGCCGGCAGAAGTGAAAACTTGAACAATTTTCATTCATTCATCATCAGCCTATAATGTTCCCACTGCTGGGACACAGGCCTCCTCTCAGTGAGAGGGAGTGGGCCGTAATCCACCACGCGGGCCCAGTGCGGGTTGGTAGATGTCACATATCTTCGAATTTTTGGTTCTAGGACATGCCGGTTTCCTCACGATGTTTTCCTTCACCGTTTTGAGAGCAGTGGTGATGAAATAATTTACACAAAGTAAAGCGCCTGTCTGGGTTCGAACCTACGACGTACAACTCATAAGTCGCGGCCGTTACCACTGGGCCACCACTGCTCTCAATGAACAATTTTACTGTGCAGGAAATACTTTTTTTTTTAAGTCGGTAAAAAAGGGAAATGACAATCATGTCGTTGTCATGTGTCAATGTTTGGAATGTCATTAATCCCAAAGAAAATGTATCGCGCGTTGATTGACGTAACCTTACCTAAATAAAGAGCACAATCGCGTTTACAAAAAAAAAAAATCCAAAACCTTTAAAGTAAAAGTACTTGCATATAACATTGCTCCGTAACGTAATATAAATAAAGAGCACAATCGCGTTTACAAAAATGAGGTTTCGGTAACAGTGTCGCGAGTTCAATTGTTTTTTCCCATCTAAAAAATGCCCAACGCGCCTAAAGAAGTTTTCACTTCAAAATATTATTTTATGTGGATCTAGAGAGTTTAACTAGAACTAAGCTAAGTAATGTTTATTTTTCGGGATTAAGCTTGACTGAGAATTTTTTATAGGTAGGTTTTTCTTTAAACAAAACCCAGCTACGAAAACAATTACGTACTACCTAGTCTTATATAACTACCACATTTTTTATTTTCGAGGATTATCTATTCCAGCTCACACCGACACGAGAAAAGAAGTATAAAATCCAAGCTTCCTTAGCTAATCCAAAACTTACGAGTATACTAAAGATTTGAACATAAGCAAGTACAGCCAATATTCTCCACTTTTCTACCAAATCAAATCAATATGGTAATACGTGGAAAAGCTGTTTTCTCAATGTTAAAGTCTCGTAGAATTTCATTCGGTATTCCACAAAGTTCGGAAAGTTCTCTGAAATAGGGAAGTGACTGGGAAAGGGGGCTAAGGGGTAAAGGACTCGAGTAATGATTTTATTACCGTATTGAGTTCCCTTTTCATAGAACTAAGTTACTTAAATTCGGACATTTCTTGGGGCTATCAGAAAATTGTGTTGGACGTTAATGTTTTTAAGTGAGGAGCTCGTGGCTAAGTAATATCACCCGTACAGGTCGACCGTTGCCGAGGTCAGTCCGTGGATGGGTGACCATACATAACATACCGAGACTCCTCGGTGCTTCGGAAAGCACGTCATTATGGGTACTCGAAGGCCAAAAAGTGTGACAACCAGTCTTAACAAGGGTTATCGTGTTACCTAAAGTCCCCGTCACGAGAAGCTATAAATTTTGTAAACACACATTCAGGGGTTTGCAATCTTCGGGTAAAATAAAATAAAAACAGTTTTGTACTATTTTTTTACAGGGATATAATTATATTAACACACACATCTAATTACAAACAAACAACCTAATCCGCGAAAACACCACAAACCAGACGCATTCGAAATCGAAAGACAGCAGAGACAACGTCAGCGTGAACTTACTTCAAAATCGTGGCTCAAATGTTTACGTTCCATGAATCAGATGCGTTCCAGTACCACAAAACCTTAGACGACAGCGCTTTATATCGCTAAAATATAACCCGATCAAGTGAAATTGCTCATTAGTTTCGTATAACACGTACGTTACTTTGACTTCATTGAATTTGGGATTATTTGTTGTTGATTAAATTGTCGCTACGTAACTTGGTAGAAGTTCTTTATTTACAAAAATTATAGCTTCTCGTGACGGGGACTTTAGTAACTGGGTTGTGGAGGTCTTGTGTAAAATACTTAACTGATTCTCTAAAAACTTTTTGCGCTTCATACGATGGATTTAAAAAAAATAATTGAGCCTTTTTTTAACTATCCGATCTTTTCCACAGTACCTCGACCAAAATGGATTAGGTTAGGTTAGAACTGTGACCAGCCGCGCGAGCCGAGCGAGCGAAGCGAGCGGTGCCTGTAGAGCGGCCGACGAGCGCTACATCCAAGTTGGTCGCAGTGACTTGGCTATTTATTATTTTTAGAACCCAAACTAGAAATTATTTGAGGTTCACAAAAACAGGCGCAATCATTATATTCAAGCGTTCAATAATATTTTTGGGAAAGCAAAATTTAAATCATTAGATTTTCGATTAAATACATACCTTTTTATCGTTACAGTCGATGCCAGCAGTATTTGAAAATGCTTTTAAACTGTCCAGCTATTATACAAGATAGTTATGTAGTAGCAACGTTGAAATTAGCCAAAAGCTGCTGAGGTCTACAGTCTAGACCTGTTTCCAGTCATGGTTCATCCAACAGTATGAATCAAAGGCTAAAAAATTATCTCCAATCTACATAACTATACACTAATATAATAAAGCTCTCACAAGATGAACCGATGATCTTGTGAAGGCCGCAGGAATCCGCTGGATGCGGGAAGTACAGAATCGGTCGAAATAGCGATGCTTAGAGAAGGCCTATGTCCAGCAGAGGACGTCACTATTCTCCAATCGCTATCGAACTAAACCTAGCTATTTGATTCAGGCGTGACCTTGCGGAAATCCATTATAAAATACAATAGACATTGACATATTTAGTAACCTATTCCGCTTAGCTATTACTAAAGGGTCATAAAAAACCCTGTAAGAAATCGACACGTGTTTCACCTCTCAATGTATCCTCAGGATGACGATTGACTTGTCGCGAACCCGAACGTGACGTGTTACCACGCCGAGCAACCACGTTCCAGCTCTCGTTTCTCTGCGTCCAGCGCACGTTAAGTCAATCGTCATCCTGAGGATGCCTCGTTGAGAGGTGAAACACGTGTCAATTTCTTACAGGGTTTTTTATGACTCTTTAGGAATAATTAAGCGGAATAGGCTACTAAATATATATATGTCGGAGACGGGTATGTGACTCTTTCATCATTATCAGCGATATTTTAACTACTGTGGGCGTAGTGTGGGTAGTGTTGGTTAATGCGCAATAGAAAAACAGTTTGTAGTTCAGATCACATTATAATTTACTATCAAATTAATCACACTAGCTATGTATATTATACACTCACTGGGTGCGACGGCGTTTATAAAAATCACAAATTAACACAATAACTGAGCACCTCGAATCGAGAACAGTTCCGCGACGTCTTAACTCTGATGCGATCCGAGGCTGAATCCCCTCAACTCTGTAGAAGCGCGAGCTTTAGGTGTGGGTAGATCACGTCCTGTCGCCAGCGGCGCGCTTGCGATTCGTTTCGTGTCCGTACTAATGATCGGATCCGACATATACATCTATTGTAAACTTAACCTATTTAAATACATAACTAAGTCTCCCTACTCAACATAATACCCTACTCACGTCTAACATGCTACCTTACAAAGCCAGTTGATAACGACATACGAGATAAATGTAACTGAAAGGGTTATCAGTCGCACAATGCAAATAATATAGTCATTTCAGTTCCGCGTCTTAATTAAGAAAACCTCGGTGTCTTACCCTTGGGAAGAGCCGCTAAGACAGCGGATGGATAATCCATTGATCTTCACTATTTGAAAATATGATTTACCCACGTTGTTATAGTCGCGACATTTCTTTTTTCAACATAGTGTTAAGTTTCAATTGATTAATACGTAATTTTTGGATATTGTACTGGCAACACCCAAAGATTCGATATGTCAAAATGAGGAAATAGCGACCTTCTGGGTTGGGCGCTTGTGACGATAAGACGTGCTCAGTGGCTGTGTCGGTAAAAAGATAGATTGGCATAGTATTGATTGGAGATCTACTGTAAATTAAGGTAACGTATTAGTTTTATGGTAAAAATTAGAATACGGATTGAATTGTAATATTATGTGGGGAATAGGAGATGTGATGGTATGGTGTAGAACATTGAATTTGATGTTGGTAAAGAAATATAAATGACTGACAAAATATCTTGGTGTTTCATATTATTTTCCTTATCTCTGAAAATATGTAGCTTTATTAAACAGTTTTAGATTATGATATTGGGGTAACGACTTAAGATTAATTTGGGGATTAGCATCTATTTTGAGGTTAAATAATTATATTCGGAATTAAATTAGTTATTTTATCTACTCTCATACCGTAATATTCGAATTATGAACATAAAAACCAGTTTATATTGATATACTTTATAAAAAGAATATCGAAATTAAAAAATAGAATCATATTATAACACTTTTTCTCTAACAAAATAATACTATAAAACAATTTTTTTTCTATTACGATACAGCGCTAATCCAAGAAGTTAATATCACCAAAGAGTTTCCATCAACTTTTGGCGGGGGACAGCAGCACCCGCTGTAGCGCATGTGCGGCGATGTGCAGCTGCAGGCGACATTCATTTGTTTTGTAATACTTACTGAATTTCATGGGATTTTTAAATTTATTCTTGATCTTTAACTTTGATCTTTTATTTAGATTTGTTTCAATCCCAATGTTTGAGAGTAGATAAAGTAGTGTATGAAACTGCACATAACTAGGTATTAAAACATTCGTGTGATACTATTAAAAACACACACTCATGTTTTAATACCCCTTATTATGCAACAGTTTCATAAACTACTATTAGAGCAAGGATGGTTCTTATTATAATAGTTATCTCTCAGACTAAATAAAAAACAAGACATAGCGCTGTCAACAGTGACGTGAGGCCGGTTTCGTAAACATGTGTGCACTTAGTGAGGTGTAGTTTGATTGTAAATGGTTTTAAATGTGAGCGTGTGAGCGTGTATTTACAGAGCGGAGGTGTAGTTTTGGTATACTGTATTGTTCGCAGCACTATGTCTTCGTTTTTTATTTGGTCTGAGAATGAAGTCTAGAGAATTGGGAATCCGTGGTGAAATATTGAATTATTTCATAAAATTTCACTATTAACGAAGACGGGATATTGTGATAAGCGGTAGAGTTATAACATCTTGCTGTCTGTCGTTCGTCAAATCAAACGTCATTAAACCAGCTCCAACATGACCAGAGAATCAGATTTTTTTTACAATAGACACTTTCCGCATCATTCCGCAAACAAAGATTGCTATATCTTGCATAATAAATAATAATCTGTCTTGGACCCTACGAATCTACAAGATAGTGTTGTCATGCTGGGGCCGCATCAACGTCTATCGTGACGAAGCAATACGTTTCGAAACTTCGTATGTTTTGTTCACTAAAAAGTTATCGCGATAATGCGGTGGGCACATTAGCAGCTTTATAATTTTAACGAATTATCGTGCAATAGTCCAAGATGGCCGTTCTAGACGGCATTGGACCAGAGAGGAGATAATCACTGCATTGTTTTGACAATGGACAACGATTTACATTACTTCAACATGTGCGTTAATTATTACTTCATGTACTTATTGCAAACTAAAAAGAATACTCGTCTACTCAGTCCGGATAGTTAAGTTTTAGTAATAGTTAAGTTTTATTTTATGTATTCTGTTTTCTCTTCTACTTTTACACACGTTGTCTACATCTCTTTAACTACTTTCCTATCGCAGGTATGCTGGAAGAGATTTCTATAGAAATAAGCATCACCTTTGTACGTATTTTTCTGTTCCTTTCTTCTTATCTGTTTATATGTGTGTACATACACTGTTAAATAAATAAACAACAGACCGCCACGCACCACGCTAATTAGCACGCTAAAACCCTTTAATGTTCCGCCACTCGGGCGATAAGTGCTTACGCGTCCTGGGGGCCTACCACCAGCTCATAAAGCAGTATTATTTTAATATTACTTCCGTAGGAGAAAGTGATGGAGCTATACGTCCTGTAGAGCTTCATCTCTTTCCCACACTGAAGTAATATTGAAATAATACTGCTAGGTACAAGAGCTGGTGGTAGGCCCCCTGAACTATCGCGACGATAGCCGATAATGGTTGGTAACATCTGCGTGTATAGTATCACTGTGCAAAGTTTCATCACGTTATACGCAGATGCGGCCCCAACACAAGAAACTAAATTATGCAACAGTATCACACAAGACAAACAGGTACTTATAAAATTTCGGGTTATCGCTATAAAACCTTAGTTATCTTCACCCACTCGGATAATCCCCACAATCGCTAAAACAAAAGAATTATTCTCATTGCGTATCCCGTTGTATTTAAGGCCCCCACTTTAATGTAGCTGTGACGTAACCAATTCGATTTAGATCCCCTCCCACGAAGAGGGGGTGAAATAATCTTGAGGACGACAAATCCCTAGTAAAATCGACGTCTTATGCCTGTGTGGACGTGTCACGAATTAAAAGAATGTCTGCGGTTCATATCAGCTTAGTGTAGGATGTAGGATTATGGGACGGGATGGCATTACCATTTATATATCGATGGAATTAAATAGGGGGATCGGTTTTAATATGGAACTATTTGGGGGTGAAAATATTTTTTCTTTTCAGATTATGAATGCTTTGATACTTTACGTGGTATGTATGTGTATTTTGGTAACGATGCAAAACGATAACTAAAGATTTTTGTTATCTGTTGGTTCCAAAAAGCACAGTATACAATTTTTAGCAAACGTTTTTGGATACCACTATTTCAAGTTTTAATTTTTATAACGTTATTTTCGACCGAAATCATGCCAGTTTTTCAGACCGCTCATAACTGATCATGTTTCAATGTACGTGTAATTCGGTTGCGAATTTAACTTACTGTAATATGAATATTCGGTTTTAAACCAATTTCTATTTTGAATTTAACATTTATTTTACCTGCCAGTCACTTAATAATATTGGGGAATATTGGAAAAACCAATGAAGCGATGGATGGACTTTGTGAAAAATGATATCGCTAGAAAGGGGGGACTACCCTAAATAAATTGGGATAAGGGCTAGAAAATGATGATAATTACAATACTTCAAATTAAAGATGAGTTCCTAAAAATATCTTAATTATTTTATTAGTTTCAGACTCTTGGTGAAAACTACCCTTATAAAGTCCAAATTGTGCTAGACCCCTGATAAAAACCGCAAGGAGATCTTAGCTAATTTCAAGAGGCCTATTGCACGTCCTACCTATCAGGAACCCGGTTAACAGGACAACCCGGTAATAGGATAAGACAATAATCAGGATAGGGTAGAGGTGGACCCTATTGGGGACAAAACCGATCGTCGATTTTGGGTTTACGGTTTTGATTTACCGTAATTGTGGGTACAATTGGATTGTTATCTATTATTTTTACTATAACTGTTTTTTTTGTGAATCGTTTATTGTTATTAGGTATAATGAACTTATAAGTATGTTAGATTAATGAAGTGTTAGCATTAGTATATTTTTGCCAAAAAAAATTGCTCTAACGGGGTCAGTTATTAGGCTCACCCCCTATAACATGGGCCTTAAATATAACTGGTGAAATGTAAGTATACTATAGGTACACCACTGCCTAACCCTTTGGGAAATACAGGCGTTATGTAATGTTTTGTTTTGTGTAACTTTCAATTTAAATAAACATACCAGAGAGTGCAGTAGAAAGATACAACTTTTATCCACAAATTAAACCGTCTGAAAGGCCGCGCGCACTTTGGATGCGTTTTTGTACGAATTTCACTCGTGTGTACACGTACGACCATGGTCGTACGAATTGAGTGCGCACACTGAATACGTTTCTCTCCATCAAATAGAACAAATCCTAACAAGTACGTATTGTTTTCGGACGTCGGAACTATACGTATGTATACGTACGACTAAGTCGCACCCAGTCTGCGATCGATCGTACTTGTTCGTAAGTGTACGCACGAGTGGAATTCGTACGAAAAGGCATCCAAATAGCGCGGGGCCTATCCTCAGATACAGCCTTTATAGAGACTTATAACTTATAGTCTATACTATAAGTTATAAGTCTCTATAAAGGCTGTATGTCCCTTGAGGTAGCGTTTCTCATGCCACTCATGTCCGACTCTCTTATTGCAGACGACGTATTGTGTTTCCTTTACTTTTTTACATGAAAGACTTTTATTTAAGAAGTTTTGTGAAAGGGGTTTACCTATAGGGTTTATAATATCTTGGTTTACTGCGTGGATGTTGTAAAGGTTTTTGGTGATTGAAAAGCATCAAAATATTTAAAAAAAAAAAACCAGCCAAATGCGTGTTGGATCACGCGCAAGAAAAGGCTCCGTAGTTGGAATGAATTTATCCCAAAAACAAACTTAACTTTAAAGCTGAAAAACATGTTCTTCCATACATTTTTTTTTTTTTTTTTTTTTTTTTTTTTTTTTTTTTTTTTTTTTTTTTTTTTTTTTTGTGTGGGAAATCATCAAATGACTTCTCCCGCTCTGGGCGGAGCGGGAGGGCGTGTCAGACTCTTACTGACTAAAACCCACCCGTGTTCCTTCAGTTGCCGTGTTGCCAGGGGGCCACGATTTCCCTATCGGTTTTCTTCGAACCCCCGGCAGGCATTGGCCCTAGCGGACCCCGTCAATTCTGCTGACATCTCTTTGAGGCGCGCGTGGAACACAACGCGCCGTCGACCCGGGCTTGGTCCTTATCGGACGGCGAGCTACCCATTGCTCACCGTCCGCAAGCCCGCGCCTACGGTGGCCGGAAATCCTCTCGTGACTCCCGACGCCCAGGGCGTCTCCTGCTGCGGCGGTTAGGGGCGCGAGGGCGCGAAATTTGCCTTTCCCTCACGCGCTCCGTCTCCTCCTTCGCGAGCATTACTGCTTCGCAGAACGAGGTGACGGCCTGCCATTTCCTCTCGCTCCGTAGCATGGCCCGAATCAGGGCCGGACGCGAGAGATCACCGCCGCCGATCGCTTCCACGAGGACACGGCGATGCTCTGCCCAAGCCGGGCAGACCTCCACCGTATGCTCCACCGTGTCCTCCGGGCGATCCACACAGTGATGACACCCGGGCGTTTCCTCCCGCTTTATCCTGAACAGGTACCTCCCGAAACAGCCGTGTCCGGTGAGCACCTGTGTCAGGCGGAAGGTGAGGACGCCGTGGCGCCTCTCTAGCCACTCCTCAAAGAGGGGTCTTATCGCCGCAATTGCGGCGTGCCCAGCGCTGGGTTGCGACAATCGCACTCTCCATTCCGCCATGAGATCCCGCCGGAGCTCTGTCCGCTGTGCCGCAACTTCTTGCGGCATCGGAGTTAAGCCCCGGCGTTTCGCCTCCTCGCGCCACTCCCAAATGTGCGCGAGGACCTTTGCCTCCAGATCCCATGGCGGTACTCCGGCAAGGAGGCTCGCCGCCTCGCAGGAGACCGTGCGGTATCCTCGGGCCAGCCGGATGGCCATGACCCTTTGGGACGCGTTCAGCCGGCGGGCTGGCTGCCGCCTCAATGAAGGCGCCCACACCGGCGCCCCGTAAAGGGCCATGGACCGCACGACCCCCGCGTAGAGCCTCCGGCAGGAGGCGTTTGGACCTCCCAGATTGGGCAGGAGCCGCCTCAAGGCAGCCCCGGCCCGGTCCAGTCTGGGAGCCAAACGTCGGAAATGCTCCACGAAGTTCCACCGGCTGTCGAGGACGAGTCCCAGATACTTCATCGTCGACTCGACGCCGATGTGAACCCCTCCCGCCATTACCTGGGAACCCGGCGGTGGCGCACTACGAGGACCATAGAAACCCATGGCCTCGGACTTGTGCAAACGGGAAGTACCCTGTAGGTTTGAATTTATTTGCGAGTATCAAAATATGTTGCTTAATTAGCCGTATTTTTATTACGTTGACTTAAAAGCTTGATTTTTAGCTCTAAAGGAACATAGATCTACGTATTTGATATTAATTTCAACTCGATACCTCTACGCGTTCTTGAGAAAACGGGTCTTGGCGGCAGCTGGGACTCGAGGTGGCCCTGCACAAGTCCGAGGCCATGGGTTTCTATGGTCCTCGTAGTGCGCCACCGCCGGGTTCCCAGGTAATGGCGGGAGGGGTTCACATCGGCGTCGAGTCGACGATGAAGTATCTGGGACTCGTCCTCGACAGCCGGTGGAACTTCGTGGAGCATTTCCGACGTTTGGCTCCCAGACTGGACCGGGCCGGGGCTGCCTTGAGGCGGCTCCTGCCCAATCTGGGAGGTCCAAACGCCTCCTGCCGGAGGCTCTACGCGGGGGTCGTGCGGTCCATGGCCCTTTACGGGGCGCCGGTGTGGGCGCCTTCATTGAGGCGGCAGCCAGCCCGCCGGCTTAACGCGTCCCAAAGGGTCATGGCCATCCGGCTGGCCCGAGGATACCGCACGGTCTCCTGCGAGGCGGCGAGCCTCCTTGCCGGAGTACCGCCATGGGATCTGGAGGCAAAGGTCCTCGCGCACATTTGGGAGTGGCGCGAGGAGGCGAAACGCCGGGGCTTAACACCGATGCCGCAAGAAGTTGCGGCACAGCGGACAGAGCTCCGGCGGGATCTCATGGCGGAATGGAGAGTGCGATTGTCGCAACCCAGCGCTGGGCACGCCGCAATTGCGGCGATAAGACCCCTCTTTGAGGAGTGGCTAGAGAGGCGCCACGGCGTCCTCACCTTCCGCCTGACACAGGTGCTCACCGGACATGGCTGTTTCGGGAGGTACCTGTTCAGGATAAAGCGGGAGGAAACGCCCGGGTGTCATCACTGTGTGGATCGCCCGGAGGACACGGTGGAGCATACGGTGGAGGTCTGCCCGGCTTGGGCAGAGCATCGCCGTGTCCTCGTGGAAGCGATCGGCGGCGGTGATCTCTCGCGTCCGGCCCTGATTCGGGCCATGCTACGGAGCGAGAGGAAATGGCAGGCCGTCACCTCGTTCTGCGAAGCAGTAATGCTCGCGAAGGAGGAGACGGAGCGCGTGAGGGAGAGGCAAATTTCGCGCCTTCGCGCCCCTAACCGCCGCAGCAGGAGACGCCCTGGGCGTCGGGAGTCACGAGAGGATTTCCGGCCACCGTAGGCGCGGGCTTGCGGACGGTGAGCAATGGGTAGCTCGCCGTCCGATAAGGACCAAGCCCGGGTCGACGGCGCGTTGTGTTCCACGCGCGCCTCAAAGAGATGTCAGCAGAATTGACGGGGTCCGCTAGGGCCAATGCCTGCCGGGGGTTCGAAGAAAACCGATAGGGAAATCGTGGCCCCCTGGCAACACGGCAACTGAAGGAACACGGGTGGGTTTTAGTCAGTAAGAGTCTGACACGCCCTCCCGCTCCGCCCAGAGCGGGACAACGAAGTGATCCTTTAAGGGTTCCATTTTTTTCCTTTTCAGGTACGGAACTCTAAAAAAAGTTGAAAGATGTCGTGGGACACCCGGTTGGAACGAAGTTTCTTTCGCTTTCGGACACTTACATAAGTGTCGTGACGACACGTTAGTACCGAAAAAAATTTAAAAGAAGTGAAAACTTGAACAATTTAAAAAAATACTTCCAAAACCTTTAAAGTAAAAACACTTGCATGGAACATTGATTCGTAACAATATAAAAAAGAACACAATCACTTTTACAAAAATGAGGTGTCAGCCACAGGAAAGTCCAGGTAAGCAGCCGACAACCTCCAAGGCTGACAAGCGAGATGCCATTAAAAAAAAAAAGTGGCACTCCGGGATTGCCGACAAAAGTGAAAACTTGAAAAAATTTGTTGTGCAGGAAATACTTTTAATGTGTCGGTAACGGTAACAGTGTCGCGAGTTCAACTGTTTTTTCCCATCTCAAAAATGCCCAACGCACCTAAAGAAGTTTTCACTTCAAAAGTGTCGTGACGGTCAAAATGTTACACTTTTTACGGTCTAGCTCTCATGCGCCAAGAGGGCGGAGTATAATGTGCGATAAGGAAATAGGTACCACAAAAACAAAAACAACCGAGACCAAAGACTTAACGTACTTTCCGAGGCACGGAGGGGTGTCGATATATGTACCATCAACGAATCGAACGCGGCAAGCGCAGCTTAACCTTCGATCGACCTGATGCAACTGTTTTTATTTAGCTACGATCACCTCTACTACATACAATACACAATAACAAGCAATACACCAATAAACTCAATATTACTTATGTAGCATAAACTGACCAACCAAATCAGTCGGTAGTGTGCGCCCAAACTTATTCGTAACTTGGCTGCAAACTCGTTAGGCAGTAAGTAATAAGTTTCCGAGTTAACATTCTGCTGAAACCATATCTGGTAAGGTTTAGTGCATATTGACGACTGGCTTAGCTTTATTCAATTTGTCATCATCTGCCCTTTCCCAACTATGTTGGGGTCGGCTTCCAGTCTAACCGGATGCAGCTGAATATCTGTATTTTAAATGAAGCGATTGCCTGTCTGACCTCCACAACCCAGTTAGGTACTGGGTGACACGATACCCCTTAGTAAGACTGGTTGTCAGACTTTCGGGCTTCTGATGACACGTAACAACTGTCAAAGATCTACGAATGACAGTCAGGACCAACGGCTTAACGTGCTTTCCGAGGCACGAAGGAGTCTTGGTATGTAAAGAAGCTTTGTGAAGTCTTTCATACATTGAATTGATATTTCAAGTAATGATATTTTTATAGCTTTTTGCTACCCTAGACTTGGACGCATCATCATCACCCTACAGCAGTCCACTGCTGGACATAGGCCTCTATTGCACGCCATTCAGCTCGATTCTCGGCAACTCTCATCCAGCTGCTACCGGCCACCCTGCGAAGATCGTCGCTCCACCTAGCCAGAGGGCGTCCTACATTACGTTTGCCGATTCGCGGTCTCCACTCTTCGACTCGTCTGCTCCACCGGCCATCAGTCCTTCGACAAACATGGCCAGCCCACTACTACTTCAGTTTGCTTACTCTCCAAGTTATATCGGTTACTCCGGTTCTTTTACGGATAACTTCATTCCTGATTTTATCTTTCAAATAAACTCCGAGAATAGCCCGTTCTATAGCTTGCTGAACAACCTTGAATTTATGGACCATCAGTACCGTGAGTGTCCATGTTTCGGCTCCGTAAGTCATAACAGGCAGGACACATTGATTGAACCTGACCTGATTGACCTTAGTCTTTACGCTCTGTAGAATAATTAGAAAGAAAGATAAAGTGGCATTCCAGGAGTGCCGACAGAAGTGAAAACTTGAACAAGATCGCCTTGGTGGAAGAAAAACATTTGTATAGAACATTGGTCCGTAACGTAATATAAATAAAGAGCACAATCGCGTTTGCAACATATTTAAAGTAAAAATACTTGCATAGAACATTTATCCGTAACTTAATATAAATAAAGAGCACAATCGCGTTTACAAAAATGTGGTGTCGTTACAGTGTCGCGAAATCAATGGTTTAGTCCCATCTCAAAAATGCCCAACTCGCCTAAAGAAGTTTTCACTTCAAAAAATATAATCCACCAATAAACATAAATACATACATATACATAATTACACCTTGCATAGATACGTTTTTTCCTCAGTTAACTTGTGTAAAATCTGGAATTTATACTAGGTGGTGCATAAGTTATCAACTCTTTGGAAGATGCTTTCATTTTTGAAAATGGATTGTTTAGTCATTGCGACTTTGATATTTGTGAAGATAGGGATAATCATGGCGCGTGTACTCTACAAGAAGAGAACATCGTAGAAGTGGCAAATCTACCGCCAGAAGTACTGAAAAAAGTAATGCAAAATACTCTAAAACGCACCCAAATTGCGTTAATTCTGACGGCGGCCACTTATTAGATGTAATTTTTTCGACAGAAAAAAATTGTAAGTCCGATTATACAATTATAACAATAGCCAGAACGAATTTTCTTATTTACAAAAAAAGTTGTATCCTTACGAAATCAGGTGATTACTTATGCAGCACCGAGACAACAAAATCTCGAATACAGTATTAATATGAGATATCAAACTCCGACAATGGACACAAGCCCTTAGCCGTCAACTTCAACATGGACATTGTCATTTCATTAGTATACAAGTTCTAGACGCTAAAGGGGCATTAAGTGCGACGACCCATATTCTTGAGACAGTATTAATTTTCTCAACTCGGGAGTCAGGGTGCTTACACCATGTAACCATGACAGGAAGTTACGTTTTCAGTCCTATTTTTTCAGGTCAGATAATTTTGTATTTTTTTATGATTTCAGTATATCTCTACCTACTACTAGTTACTAGCGAAATGATATCAATTCTTAAAATCACAAAGTCACAATTACTGTCCCATTTCCAAAACTAGCAACATAAATATCTCACCGAATATCTGAATCAGCATAAAAATCTTGTAAATTGAAATATTTCCTGCAAAGTTCTACGAATAATCGAAAGATGAGGTGGGATTCAAATATTATCCTATCTTATTACACGAGCAATATTTGTATATATATAAATATATATATTTGTAAATATGTTCTAGAAAACGGCTCTAACGATTTCGATGAAATTTAAAGCAAAATAGGTGGGGGTTTACGGGGGTGAAAAATTTATCTAGCTAGGTCTCATATTTGGTAAAATTCGTTTTTTCCGTATTTTCTTCACCCGAGCTGAGCTCGGTCGCCCAAAGTTTAGAACAAGATGGCTACCTTAGAATAATGACATGGCAGCATGGAATTAGTAAGTACTAACAAGGCATAAGGCAGCATGGATTAGTATGAACTTTCCTATACTATTAAATGAGCATTCTCTATTTTCACCAGAGCAGAGCTCCGTCGCCCAGGCACTCAATTATTAAATATAACAAACTCTTTTTCTATGCTGGGCCGAACTTTATCCATATCCGTAGTTTTACTGACTACATAATATTCAGCATCCTAATTCCGTAACACACTTTTAATGATATTCTGAATGATTTTGAAGGATATTGCTAATCCATTGCTTCATATGTTTGAAAAAATTGTCAGCTCAACAACGTAAATAACGCAATTAATTGTAGTTGAATTGTCAAATAAAAGTTAAGGTGTTATGAAATTACACCGCTGGCTCTAAGACCGTCATCAAAAACGTTGCATTAGATCAATGTGCAATATACACCAAGTAGATTCATGTAGACCACATTTTACAAATTTAAAAATATTAACTCTCCCTAGTGTATACATATATGAAACTGTAATGTTCATTAAATCAAATCCAAACCTATTTGAATTCTGCACTAGGGCCAGACACAAAGACAAGCTGCGCACCGTAGCCAGTAAAACAAAGCTTTTGCACCAAAGCATCTTTTGTATGGGCCCACGTATCTTTAATAATCTTCCGCCTTTTTTCAGGACTATGAGCAATATAAATATCTTAAAGAAAACACTGCACGAATTATTGATAAGTAAATGTTATTACTCTATAAGAGAATTTCTAAATGACAATACACTGAATCAGCCGATTTATTACAATAAACCAATGGGAACATAATCACGAAGTTAAAAACTAGATAGGTACTTATAAACTGTGAATACGCACTGTGCAATTGTTTTGTAAACCATTTAGTAACATGACTAGTTATAATTTGACATAAATATTATACTAAGTAACTTAATCTTAATGTATTGCATGACAATTTGATGTATTGTATTTTATATAACTATGTTTGGAACAGACAATATGAATTTTGTATGCCTCAATGGCGGGACATAGCAGGCTTACCTGTAACTACTAACAAAACATCTTATGAACCTATGATCCACAATAAATTATTTGAATTTGAATTTGAATCGTATTTTCGGCGACAGCGGGCAGCGAAGCGACGGCGACAGAACCGCGAGAGCGGCGCGATCAAATGCATAGTTTAATATGGAACTGTTTTCGATGGCAGCGGCGCGGGGAGCGAGAACAGTTCCATATAAAACTATGCATTTGAACGAGCCGCTCTGTCGCCGCCGTCCCGCTGCCCGCTGCCGCTGAGAATACAGCCTTAGAAATATTTTTGAAGTGAAAACTTCTTTAGACGCATTGGGCATTTTTGAGATAGGACTTTTTCGACTATTTCGACTTCCGCTGGCTTACATAAAGGAAGGTATTCCTTGATTATCAGGATTACTTGTGCCCCGACCTAGGGGTTCTTTGTACGGGTTGAAGACACCTCTTACCCAATTCTGCACGTTGCTCGCATGCGTGGCTAACTGCACGCTACTGAGGTCCGACGTCCGGCCTGCCTGCCTGCAGCCTACCGCTGGGAGCCTGAGCTGTCAGGCGACCTCCACGGCTGCTGACTACGTACTACCACGTGCCAGGGCCGTCCGGCCTGCTACGGAGCCTGTGCTGAGCAGGCCCCCCGAATCTACCACGTGCTACCAAGGACGGTACCCTTCCCATTTTACTGTGTTAGTGCTCGGAACAAATCAGTGTGACCTTACCGCGACCTAGCCGTGTACATTCTACATACTAGTGTTAAAAATATATGTATTAACTTGTCTAGCTATTTTACTTTCTACTACTAAACCGTTAACGGCCTGCGCAGCCTACCCTGCGCAGCCCTAGCCGTTACAATGGCTGTAGTGTGTTGCAGTGGCGTTACAGTGACTGAACCATTGATTTCGCGACACCATGACGACACCTCATTTTTGTAAACGCGATTGTGTTCTTTATTTATATTACGTTATGGATCAGTGTTCTATGCAAGTATTTTTACTTTAAAGGTTTTGTAAGCGCGATTGTGCTCTTTATTTACATTAAGTTACGGATCAATATTCTATGCAAGTATTTTTACTTTTAAGGTTTCGGTTTTTTTTTATAAACGCGATTGTGCTCTTTATTTAGATAAGACTACGGACTAACGTTCTATACAAGTGTTTTTCTTCCACTAAGGCGATCTTGTTCAAGTTTTCACTTCTGTCAGCACTCCCGGAGTTCCACTGCCATTTTTATTTTAAACGAATTGCACTCTGAAAAATTGAGCAATCATTCGTAAAACCGTTCAAGTTACAATTGTTAACCCTGCTTTATAATCGTAACAGCGTGCTTAGAATCAGATAAACAAATCCAGGTTGAGCTGTATAGCGTATGACTAGTAATCGAGATTTAATCAGTACTATTAAATAGCATTAGAATATTGTTATATTATTACCGTTCCGTGGAACTGGGACGCGTGGTGATGTGGAAGTAAGCTTTAAGGGGAAAATTGGGGTGTGCTTTTTGAAATATATTATTATGTGTTATAAAAATAATTTGGGAGAATTATTCCTGGTTTTCCTGGGCTGTGGGGAGAGGGCATGCTAAATTGGGCTGACAATTGACTGCGTCGATGAAATTAAGCGGTGCTAAAAAATTAGACTTTTGATTAGGGTTGCCAACTAAACTGTTAAAAACAGTATTATACTGTTTTTCACTCTAAAATACTGTTTACTGTTCAACAAAAATAAAGTATACGAATATACTGTTTTCACTGATATATCCAGAGCTATACCTAAATAAAAAGGAAGTCGGTGGCAAAAAATTAATTCGGTATAAAAAACCAAAGACTTTCGAAATAAAATTACCTATTTTTCACTTTGTAGTGTTTTTTTTTTTGGAAGACGGTTGTTTCTTTAAGTTTTTTTTCCGAGCTACTGTTTATTTTGCCACTTTGACCATAATATACACTCATGGACAAATTTAGAGGAACGCAAAAAAAGAGTTAAATTTCACCTGTTGTAATTAACGTGTGTACTGGCCACAAACATTAATGAGTAAATAAAAACAAAGTTTTGGAATGCCTTTTTTTCGAATTTCATTTGTTTTATGTAATTATTGCATAATATTGCGATCTTTCATACTGCGAAAAAAAATTCCTACTTTTGAGTTTGAGTTTAAATTTAGGTTTTGTTTAAATTTTTGCTTTGACTGCACTGTTTATCGTGTTAAGTGTGAATTGTTACTGCAAATAAACTGAGAATGTCAGATCTAAACACCACTCAAGTTGCGAAAGCTGTTACTTAAATTGAAACTGGGAACACCTACAAACATGTCGCCCAAACATTACGAGTATCAAAATCTGTGGTACACCGAGTTGTCAAGAGGTATCGGCAAACCGGACAGTATACGAGACTCGCAAGACAGGGACGTTAACGGAAAACTGTGGCCAGATAATATGACCGGTTCATTGTTATACACACTTTTTTTTGCGTTCCTCTAAATTTGTCCATGAGTGTACTTTATTTCTTGTACAAAAACTTGGCAACCCTACTTTTGATCATCATCAACCTACAGCAGTCCACTGCTGGACATAGGTCTGTCCAATTGCATGCCATTCAGCTCGATTCTCAGCAACTCTCATCCAGCTGCTACCAGCCACCCTGCGAAGATCGTCGCTCCACCTAGCCTGAGGGCGTCCTAACTTACGTTTGCCGATTCGCAAACAAATATTAGATTAGATTTTTTTATATATTGAATACCTACTCACATCCCACTTTTACAATTTCTTGATAGTGTTACGATACCTAACTGTAATTATCCTTATAATATACTATTTAACTTGAACTTCGTGATAGCGAAACTGTAAGTTATCGAGATTGATCAGAAACAAATTAACTATCGCAATTAGAGCTAATTTATTTAGCACTAGCTTCCGCCAGCTGCTTTGTTCGCGTCATATCTTTATAAATTATAGCCTATGTTACTTAGTGATTATATAGCATTCAACTGGTAATTTTTTTTTAAACTTTCTTGTAGTTTTTGAGTTTATTAATAACAAACAAACACACAAAACATCCAATTTTTTCTCTTTAAAATATATATATAAGTTTAGAAAAATATACCAATGATAACACTTTATTATTTTAACGTATTCATAAGTTCATAACCAACCACTAGACCAGTGTTTTTCAACCTTTTTCATGACGCGACCCCCTTAGTATAAAACATTTTTTCGCGACCCCCTACCCTCCACTGTTTATAATCTGTTTGTTTTGTTTGTTTTTTTTTTTTTTTTTTTTTATTATAATACACATATCAAATACGTACAACATTTTTATTATTTTATAGTTACGTATCGGCTAATTACATAAATATCAGACATATTACATCGCCAAACGCCTCCACGGAAAAGCGATACGATGGATTTGTGGGTATATTTCAAGTAAATTTTATGTCATATAATTGATGGATTTATGAGGGTCATGGCTACGAAGGATTTCCCAGTAGAGTAATATCCATTTTTAAATGCAGCTATAGATGATGCAAGTTTGGGAACCAACCTAAAAGAAAATCTGCTGAAAACTAAAGCAACAAAACAAAGATTCAAAATATATTTTTAAACTTTTTTTTCTTTTTCTTAGGCCTCGCAACCCCTTTATAAAGGCTTCGCGACCCCCTAAGGGGTCGCGACCCACAGGTTGAAAAACATTGCACTAGACCAAGGAGGCAGTTATAATAATTTCGTAACAAAGAAAACATCAAAAATGCCATCCAAAACGGCCACTCCATACCATAATCACGCTAAGATAAAACATTTATCACACATGACATACTTATTTATTTCCAAACTTCTTATAACTTTGCCATTGATTATCTAATTCTTATTGTCAGTGGTCAACAACAAACAACAAACTTTTGTCGCCAAACAAAGACAAATCTTGCAAGTTTTGTCGCGGGCGACGGTTTAGTCACAGAGTAGATAGGTACAGAAGACCAGCTCTGTACAACGAACGAAAACACACGCACATCCTATACTATTAAACGAGAAATATTTAATTAATTTTTTTATTTATTTCCGTCGATAAAATTAATCATAGATTCCCTCATTTCGATATGTGCACATTATAAAGACTCTCACTTCTCATCATATATCAAAAATATCTTGACTACTTAACTGTTCTGTAAATTAACATGTCCTATCTAAGAAAGCCGGGTGATCTGTTACTCAGGATCCTCCGACCTCAGCCACCATTCTCTATTTAAGATTGTGCATGTTATTAACCAATACCTGTAATATGATGTTCAGATGAATAGAGATTTATGATTATTATGACTATGATAATGATCTTTCTATCCTTGTCCCATGACAATAGGAATAACGCCTAGGTAAAAAAAAAAAACTATTTAGTCCGTCAGTCAGATAAAAAAAAACAGTGGCACTCCGGGAGTGCCGACAGAAGTGAAAACTTGAACAATTTTATTGTGCAGGAAATACTTTTAATGAGGTATCGGTAACGGTAACAGTGTTGCGAGTTCAATTATTTTTTCCCATCTCAAAAATGTCCAATGCGCCTTAAGAAATTTTAACTTTAAAAAATAATTAGACACATATTTTTTGCTTTATCATATTAATAAAAAATTACTTGCATAAAACGCATTAAAGTTGGAGAGTGGGGGTCGCTACGTCACAAGTAAGTATAAAATCTACATACTCGTGACGTCATGGTATATTTTAATTCAATGTATCGCCGTAATCTTTTGATGTCGTAAACAAAGAAAAACTATGTGTCCAATATTTTTTAATAATCTACAAGACGGACAAAATTTTTTTTTTAGTCATCGTCCCTATTGGAGCGGCGCAACCCGTTTTCTTCTTCAACTCTCCCCTGTCAACTGTCACATTATCATTCACTCCCTTCTCTTTTATATCAATTCTCACACAATTCATTCATCTTTTCTTTGGCCTTCCTCTCCCTTTCTATCCATCAACATGTATATTCATCATGGAGCCGACCTTCTGTACCCACCTATTCTGTGGTTTTGTTGTTCTCGCGACAAATTCCCTGAGGCGGGATTAGGAGCTGTGATCCTGTAATAAAATCGGTCAACTGTGCCGATCTGTTGTTGGATGGATGGATTATTTGGGTTTTGGTTTGAATGTTTATTTATTTACATACATAATCATAATATTCACATATTTGTTAGTAAGTTACGCTTTGTAGTTAAGCTGCGCTTGCCGAAGTTGGTCCGTGGATGGGTAACCATCTTTACATACCAAGACTCTTCCGTGGCTCGGAAAACACGTTAAGATGTTGGTCCCGGCTGTCATTCGTGGATCTTTGACAGTCGTTACGGGTCGTCAGAAGCCCGAAAGTCTGACAACCAGTCTTACCAAGGGGTATCGTATTACCCAGTTACTGGGTTGTGGAGGTCAGATAGGCAGTCGCTCCATGTAAAATACTGGTATTCAGCTGCATCCGGTTAGACTGGAAGTCGACCCCAACATAGTTGGGAAAAGGCTAGGCAGATTGATTGATTTTTGAATCACATATTCAACCTATATGTTCCCATTGCTTGGACACAGGCCTCCTCTCTGTGAGAGCGAGTGGGTCGTAATCCACCACGCGGGCCCAGTGCGGGTTGGTAGATGTCACATGTCTTCGATTTTTTTTGGTTCAAGGTTTTTTCACGTTTTCCTTCACCGTTTTGAGAGCAGTGGTGATGAAATTAAATACACAAAGTTAAGTTCCTGTCTGGGTTCCAACTCACGACCTACAACTCGTAAGTCGTGGCTGATACCACTAGACCACCTCTGCATTTATTTCTATAAAAATTTTTCAGCACGCGGTACTGAACAAAGTATGTAGGGGCTTGTAATAGGTACTTAGGTCTGTACTGTGTGTTGCGATATAACTTTCAGACCTGTAAAGTCAAAGTCGAATCATTTGTTTCAAATAGGCTCACAAGAAAATATAATTGATTCTGTCCCTTCCAAAGGTTAGTTTCGTATAGAGAAGAATGGGCGAGAAACTCCACAGTTGCTCTTTTAAAATGTTTTATATATTTTGTATACTATAATTATACAGGCTGGCAGGGACGACGATCGACGTGCAAACTGTAACCATGAATTCAGCACATGGTTCTAGATCCCCTTTTTTTTGGGTTGGAAATGATCAAATAGCTTCTCCCGCTCTAGACGGGGCGGGAGGGCGTGTCAGACTCTTACTGACTAAAACCCACCCGTGTTTCTTCAGTTGCCATATTGCCGGGGGCCACAATATATATCCCTTTCGGACTTCCTCGCAAACCCGGCAGGATTCTAGACCCCCTAGCGTAGTAATTATTCGTCGGTTTAAAAAAAAAACTGCTGTTTCATAGAAAAGTGCAATACCTACGCGGTCAAAATGTATGAAACAGAAAAGCTATTTCTTTTTAACCGACGAAAAATGTCAACGCCGGGGACTTCAGAATAATGTACTGAATCCTTGGTAATAGGTGGCGCGTCCCTGCTACCCTGTATGTGTGTACTTTCTATGATCTATTCAGATAGTCTTCTCTTGGCACTATTAATGAGAATTAATAGCAGTGATAGCCTAGTCTGCCAAGTCATAGATCTCGAGTTCGAACCCAAGGCACACACCTCTGATTTTTCGGATTCATGTGCGTATTGTATAATTATCACTTACTTCAAAAACAGTGATGGAAAACATCGTGAGGAAACCGGCATGCCTTAGAGATATTTCACGACGGCATGTGCAGCCAAGTCAAAGGCCGGCTTTAAAACTCTGGACACCAGGATATTTATTTATTTAGGCAAACCAACTAAATACACACACAGACATTCAAAGTACATAACATTTACAAATACAATAGCATTGCATGCATCTAAATTAAAGATAAGCACAGCATTTTATTTAGATCTCACTAGACAATAATAATTAATATAAAGTTGGATAACAATGTAATTAGAACTAATATCAATAATCTTTTATACTTAACATCAACTTGAATTAAATTGAATAAGATTGAAATTAAATAACATAACAAATCAAAAACATAATTTAAAAAAACACACACACAAAATAAAAATTAAACATTATTGAACAAAAACTTACATATTATTGAGCACATCTCTTTTAGTTTAGTTTAGTTTTAGGTTAGTCACTAACCACACAAAAAGAAGAAGACCATTTAGTTGTGCGGTAATTTCAAAGTTTTGCATAACTTTTCCCCCGGTTCTAAATTAAACCAAATCGTAATAAACGGTCAATAAAAATTACAAACTTTCAACATTCTTACGAACAAAAATAAAAATTGACCTGTTTTACCAAAGCACGCAGCTTTTATTCCCCCTTAATACAAAACCTGAAAAAAACAGTAAATATTTTGTACAAAAAAATGCGACATTATACATTGCTTGTCTATACCTCTTAGCTCAAACCAAAAGCCCTATGAACCCGTCAATCGGTACTATACAATTTGTAATGGTCGTAAGGAGGTCATTACATGACCTGACCTCTTTACTTATTTACGTATTTTATTAATCATAGCCACGACTGTTGTATAGTGAACTCATTTTTTTTTGTGTTTCATAACAACAAAAGGAGTTGTGACTTTGACAAATTATAGACGTGAACTACTGAAATGAAACCACTGAAGGTACAGTCTGCGAAATCGATAAGTATGCAGGGCGCTGACTTCAACTAGTCGTCACGTTTTCTGCTAGACCTAATTTAATACAAATCTACTTAAGACGTTGACAACAGTTAATCCACGGTCACTATCGGACTGCATAGGAAATAAAGAGAAACGCGATAACACAACGCTTGTATTTTATTTCAAAATATGACGGAATTGTCTCTGTTATATTGTTATCTACTCAAAAATGAGTTGAGTAATTGAAAATAAAAAATTACCAAGTTCTGCATTCAATTATGACGTTCTTGAATTAAAATAACCTAACTACGTCGATATTTAATACAGATATTTTGGATTGGAACTCAAGGTAAAAGCACAGATTATAAGATAAATCACTCCATATTTTTTTTTCAATACCTACTGCTATAATAGCCTACATCTTCGAGTCGCTAAACGCTGCGAACGAAAATTTACCTAACCTTATAAGCGTAAAGTGAGTTTTGCTTTGTAGCGGCGCGCCGCCGCGCCGCCGCGTGGTTATTGTGAATTGCCAAGGCAAGATGTTAGTAGGTATTTGTAGAACACTTTATGAAATAAAATGAAATGCTTTATAGTGTTAAAGCATGTGCACGTCATGCACGCTTTTCTTATACTTGCAAGCATTTAAAATAAAAATAAAAAAATACGAAAATAACATCAACAAAATAATAATGATACTAAATATTATTGAAAATTAATTTGCACAAAGTAGATTTTTGATAAACGTAATTTTCAAATGACAGTTGACAAATGGAGATCATTGACCTTTCTATTCTTATCTCAGACGCATAGTAAAAGCACAGATTACGTGGTAGAAGTAATTACGTACCTACCAATAAAATACAAAACACGAAACATGCAAGTTTAAACAATTTACCTTCCCTGACGTTATTTTTACTATCGCCTGTATACCTAATTATTTTGGTGACTGTACAAGCTATTAGGCACAAAGTACAAAACATCGGCTATTTTCGTATTACACGAATAGTTCCGAAGTTTTGGAATGATGATTCATGATGCTTATTAGAAAGAAATAAATATTATTTTCATGAATTGTATATCGCGATGCTTTGGCATTTTAAACCTTATCACGTAGTAGTTAAAGACCATTATTTTGTGATAACGCCGTTTCGTTAAGTATACTGGCAGCATGATTATGTTTATTAGAGTCGCGATCGTTATACAGCATGTATCAGAAAGGTTTGATCATATTTAAAGGTACCTTTGGTACAAACCATCAAACCGAACAAATTTCTCCATGGAACTGTGGTGGCAACAATATTGCCACATGCGAACTACGCATCAAAGACCTGAGGTCATTTACAAAATCCTGCATCGCGCAAATAAAGTTTACTGCAGCGCCACCCCGATTCACTGGGAAATCACCGCAATCACCGCACCCGGTTTCGACTCACTGGAAACTGGCACTGTGAAGCATCGCAAGATACAAGACAAAGCCCACTATCGACCTCCAGTCTTCAGAGGGGAGTGATGTGGCGGCATCCATATTGCCACATGTGAATTACGCATCAAAGACCTGACGTCAAACAAAATCCTGCATCGCGCAAACAGAGTTTACCGCGCGATCAAAATATAATATAACTTCCCCGACATCAATCGTTGAGCAGTTGCCCGCCAAACACGACACCCGCCTGGTCGGAGGATCCTCCCTTTTCTATAGAGGATGAGTGAACTTTACAACCTGTTCCTCATACCTCTATAGGACCAACAACGTAATCCGCGCATTTAGCTCGAGTAGGTATTGAAGTTTTGTATGGGACAATTAATAATTTTTCGCGATAACGATGTTTTAATCCCCGACGCAAAAAGAGGGGAGTTATAAGTTTGACCGCTATGTGTGTCTGTCTGTGGCACCGTAGCTCTTAAACGGATAAACCGATTTTAATGCAGTTTTTTATTTGAAAGCAAGTTTTCTAGCAATGGTTCTTGGACATGTTTTATCAAAATCGGTTCAGCCGTTTGAAAATTATCAGCTCTTTTCTAGTTGATGAATGGATGTGAGTATCTTTCACAGGTCTGATCGATTTGAAATTTGGTAGGTATTCTGTTACTTCAAAGATATTAGAAGAACATAGTAACCTTGAACTGATGTTGCATCACCTGGAATTTACAGGATACCAAACTCCATTACCAACTTAAAGCACAGGTATCGTGTTTGGCCTCATTGGAATGGTCTCAATGAATAGGTTATAGATAGATGGTGAACAGGGTCTGGTGATGGAGTAAGAAATAAAACCGGCCAAGTGCGTGTCGGACCACGCACAATGAAGGGTTCCGTAGTTGGGATGAATTAATCCCAAAAACAAACTTAACTTTGTAGTTGAAAAATATGTTCTCCCATACGGAATGTATGGGAAAACATGTTTTTGCAACTGCAAAGTTAAGTTGGTCGATTATTAGTCGTTAACTTGTAGAGTCTACTTAGCTGTGATAGTTTTCCTTTTAATTTCGTTATATAAACTACTGTTGTGATTTTTTCACACATCCAAAACCAACCATTTAGCCGGCAGAGGGGGGGGGGACACTTGACTCTAACAAAAATTAGCACTTTAAAGCTTAATATTTCGCAAACGAACCTATGCCAAATTATAGTTTTCTAGTACTAAGGATCTCGGAGCTAGACCGCGGACAGACAGACAGACAGATAGACAGACAGACAGACATGACGAAACTATAAGGGTTCCTTGTTTACTACGGAACCCTAAAAATGAGGAAATGTTTGTGTCGAGGGTTTTTAAAATTTTAATTATTAAAATTGTACTTGTTACCATAGAGAAGGTTGTTCAGTTTAATAGTCTGTGTACCACACCTTTAAATATGACCACACCTTTCTGAAGCATGCTGTATACGATCTACGTTACTATAAAATGAGTTATACTTTTACGAAATGTTAGAACCGGGAAGATACAGCCCGATATAATACCCAGTAGCGGGTTGAACTTAAAACAGACTGAAACATTTATTTAGGAAGGCTTAGCAGGCGCACTAGGATTTACACAAATAGCAAAATAACTGACCTATTTCACGGTTTGGTGCCTAAAATGTCACCTCAACATGCTGACTGTTACCGAATCCGTCTTCATTACTTCCTTAACTAAACAATTAGTATGGATAACCTAACTCACACTTACCCGACCTAGCGGAGGCATGAAAAAGAAATGGCTCCCTTCTGTATAATCTGTGGCTTCCTACGTTTGATTGCATTTGACGAACCACGTAACAAAATCTTCGGTTACATCCCACGATTGATTTTGGACCTTGTCCTCGGTAGCTTAGGTCTAGATTTCCTTGAAGTTAAATAAGATAGTACGGTCTTAGATAACAGTGGTAGAACAATACCAAAGTTAAATAACGGTAGACTCAGTACGTTTGTATTAGATGAAACTAGATCCAATTGTAAGTTCTACTTGATTACTTCATGAAATGTAAACGAATAATAATTTGATGAAGAATCATATTGCACCTTTAAAATTTTCTTCGGTTTTGTTCTAAAAGCTTCTTCTATTTTTAGGTTCTCAACAATAGATTACCTTATCGTCGGCATCATTGAGGTAATCTAGTTATTTTCCAAGATCTATGGATCGTAGATATAATATACAGGGTAATTGGTTATACTTCAGATGTAGGAGATGTCATTTGTAACCAAATTACCCCTGATGACCCCTATGCCAATGTCAACCATTTTCGAGTCATTTGACATTTTATATTTTAAAATGTATGAAATATAAAATATAACCAATGACCCTGATATACCTACAGGGTTAATGGTTATTCGTCGGAAATTCACTAAGGGGATGTATGAGAGGTCATTTACAACCTAATTACGCCTTTTGACTCTTATGCAAAAGGTCAAAAAAATAGAGTCATTTGACATATAATTTTTTATTTCATAAATTTAAAATATAAAATGTCTGATTTCTCGAAAATGGTTGACATTGGCATAGAGGTCATCAGGGGTAATTTGGTTGAAAATTACCTCCTACATCCCCTTTCCGGATTGCCGAATAACCCTGTATATTAAAACTTGAACACAGTTAAGTTTTTTGTTTCGTGATGTGATGAATAAATTAAAATAGGCAGCTTCCTGTCTTAATTTTTTTTTCGACTGGCAAGGTACGTAAAATTGCCAACTGACCAATACCCCATCCTTTCACACACACAACACACAATCACAATCTAAAGGATTTTGAAAGGAATTTCTACCGAGTCGGTTCATATGTTAGAAACGACAACGAAAACTTAATTAATGCAACGAATGTTGTTGAATTTTCAAAATGAATAGTATTGCCATAGTAAGTGAGTAACGCAATAGGCCTGTGTCCAAAATTTTTATTTTGTCCGTCTTGTAGATTATTAAAAAATATTGAACATATATAAAGAATGTAAACCTAGCTAATAATGTAGACTATAAGGAAATGTAAAGCACTATTTTTAGCAAAAATAAACATTCATTCATTCATTCATTCATTTTTTTCTTTTTTGACGTAATCAAAAGATTACGGCGATACATTGAGTTAAAATGTGGCATGACGTCACGCCTTGCTAGATTTAATACGACGTTGTGACGTAGCGAGCCCCCACTCCCCAACTTTAATACGTGTTTTCTAAGTTATTTTTTGATTAATATGATAAAGCAAAAAATACGTGTCTAATATTTTTTTATTATCTGAAAGACGGACTAAATAGAATTTATTTTTGTTTTACCTAGGCAACAGGTGTATTGATTGCCCCACAGTTTGCACTGGAATGTGCAAGAACGGTAATTACGCGTTGTGACTCCAAGATTACTACATTTCTAATATTCATCCAACTGTCACACTTGAAGATCTCAACTCCACCAACAACACACAAACTTTCCGCCAAGTTAACAACACTCCAAGAAGAACTTCTGTTGTATTTGCATTACTACTTCCCTGATTAGTAAACACGGGGGCGCGTCGGTGACGACTCGTCCTAATGATCAGCTAGTCAACAGACCTCGGTCTGATTGTCTTGTGTTTAGCGTGGAATGCTCGCCACACATACATAATTATTTGACACCCTTGGAAACTTACATATATAATAAATATATAAACCCATGGATCTGCAGCTACAAAGTAGTTTGGTAGAGCAAATTTTATTAGAAGTCCTTCTGATAGTATGGGACTTACGTCCCAACTTGCACTATGGCAAATAAGGACTTAAGTTTCATAAATTCATAAAAGTTAAAGTAATATTGTTAAGTTAATTTAGAAGGAAATATTGGCAGATAGAAATTGTCACAATTACGTATCTTGAAAACTCACTTTTTTGTTTGTAAAAATATTTCTCCTTTAATTTTGGTCTTAAATGAAAAGTCTACTCTTAAAACCATTTGTCACGTTTCATGAAAATCGGCCTGAGAATCAAAAAGATACGGTAATTTTTGTAAATGTTTGTTCTAAAATGGTGTAATTACTTTTGTAAATAACTTATATTTGTGTTTTATATGCATATTAGTAAGCTGAGTATACTTTGTATATGCACACATACATAATCTTGTAGTGAAAGGTGCGCAAAGTACGTTGCGCAAAGGAACGTAACGCCTCACTTTTAGTTAACGCTCGATTTTACTCCTCATAAAATTTGTATACCGCGGGCTAAATATGAAAATCGTTTCTTAAGGAGTAAATTCCAATTTATTTCTACATGTTATTTTATAAAATATAATATTTAAAATAGCAACATTCCGATCAGTCCAATGATATTTCAGTCGGCATCGACTTGCGCGCCGCCAGTTTTGAATAAATCTGTGCGCGTAGCTGGCAGAAAACAATTTGTATGACGTTCTGATTTTGTGTTCAGATTTTTTATTTGTATCAAGTGACCCTGTGTAAATATCGTACGTATTGATAGGTCATTATAAGACTAATATTTAGAACCTAGAACTTAGGATGGTCATGTCCTAATGATCAGCTAGTCAACAGACCTCGGTGTTACTCTTCTTAATTATTTTTCTTTTAAAGTAGACCAGGCCAGTAGGTAGCCACGTTGATTGCAGCGTCAGTGGCATTCTTTAGGTCATCCGAGGTGCAGGTGAACGGGCACTTAGCAAGTGGGGCATGGTCTGATCAGAAGCACTGCACTCGCACTGGGTGTTGGATGGGTCAGTGATCCCTCATTGTGTCTACAGCGACCTACTTGGATACGCAATCGATGGAGGGCTTCCCACAATTTGTTTCTCTCATCGGGTGGTATGTCCTGGATGGTTTGCATAGAACGTAAGAAGCTCTTATGACTTAGCTGCACAAGTGTAGAGCAATCATTCAGGTGAAATAAAATGAAATTGTTTATTCTGTAAATAGGATATCGGAATCACTTTTACACATCATATTAAAAAAAAATAAGCTAGATGAGTTCGGCGTTTCCTATCTGACTACTCTGAGAAGAAAGGCCGAAACAAACTCAGAGGTCGCAGTCTCTTTTAAAGTCCAGACATAATCTAGGTCAGGCCATTATGAGGACCATGTAGATTAGTCTCTGAAATGGTCTTTTGAAGAAAGAATCACACAGATTTGAGTGGACTTGTCCAGTCAGTGCAAGCATTTGTCAGTAATCGTGGAGCACAACTCAGAACTTAAGGAGGTCAACTCGACAAAGAAAGGACATTTTTGGGTAGGCCGCATAAAATACTCAAACTGCCAGACCATCATTACAAATTAGCTGAGAAATAAAAATAATAATAATATCCACATAGTCCTCATATTCACAATAATATAATACTTTACAAAGTAATCATGACATTTTGTATATAAATTTCAACAATGTCAGGTTCAGATGCATTGCAGATAGGGATATAAACCTTGAAGGTTGCGTGGTATATCTAGGTATGAAAAGTAGTAGAATCGTAATTAGTGAATATTAAATTAGTCAACATTTTATCTTCGTTTACAAATTGTCGGGGTTAACAAAAGACGCTGAAGAACATCGTCATAACGCCCTTGGGCAGTGGTCACGCGACAATTCATAAGCCCGTGTAGGTATAGAGTTGTTTTTTCTGGCTGAATAAATGTTTTTATCCTCGTTGGTCTAGTGGTCCGGGTTCGATTGCCGGGTCGGGTAAAGTGTTATTGGGTTTTTCATCTGAATTTGTGCTCGAAATATGGCAATAGGCTCGCCCCCTATTACATGGGACTTAAACATAACTGGCGAAATGTGGGTGTACTATTGGTACACCTCTGCTAAACCCTTCGAGAAAATACAGGCGTGATGTTATGTTATGTGTTTAAAATAGTTTTATGTAAAACTATCCATTTTACCTCACATCCTGGAATATTACATCATTCATCAGCTTTGTTCATTTGTTGTCACCGACTTGATAAAAACGCTTGCAGTTGATTTTTAACTGACTTCCAAAAAGAGGAGGTTCTCAATTCGACCGTATGCTTTTTTTTAGTTTTTGAGTTAGCTTCAATAATACGTATTTTTTCCCACTTAGTATGTGGATGATATGATAAGTTCCTGTCGCTGTTATTTACATAGCAGGTAATGGTACTTATTTGAATGTGTGTGGGATAGGTACCACAACTAAAAAGGAAAAAATATAGTTTTTAACCAAAAATAAACCGACTTGCAAAAAAAAAACACTACAAAGTGAAAAATAACTTCAATTTCGGAAGTCGGTGGAAAAAACGAAAATTTAAAACCAGACACCAACTTCCGATATTAAAGTTATTTTTCACTTTGTAGTGTTTTCATAGAAGGCATACCGTACGGTACTTTATTGGGCCAATATATTCTTAGTAAGAACCGAATTTGAACTGTTCATTCAATAAAGCAAAAACTTATGTTGTAATCAAAACTTGTAATTCTCTATTTTATATAAATTGCGCAAAGTCATTCTGAAAGCATAACCAATAAAAACCATAGACTACAAATTATACTTCGTTCACTCAACCCTTTCCAAAAGGGTAAATCTGTCAAGAAACAACGCTCGCAGTCCGCCCCTATTATAATCATCGATATATTTCTAAGCTATCGAAATAAATAATTAACTGGCACCGTTTTGACGTTCTACTTGAACTTAATAATCGTTTGGCACTTTAATAAATCGATGTAAACACGCGACCGACTCACGATTTCAGAGTTAATTACAGTCAAGTTATTTTGTGAAAAGAAAAGAAATTGAACAGAAGGCTGCTTTGATTTCTAAAAGTCGTTTCAAGTTTGTACTCGTTTTCTGCATAAATAAATCGAATTAATCAAAGGCTGACTAGGTTACTGGCCTAGGTCACCAGCGGGCACGATGTCCTAGGATCACTTTCAAGTTCTTTTATTTGATAAAAACAATTGTCATTTGCATGCATAAAATAATAGTCATAGTATAAGGAGAGGTAGTAAGCTATCTTCATACAAACGCACCGCGCGGCTTGTATGTGTGTGGCCATAGTATCTATGCGTCGCCGCATGCACACTTAACAAAATCTCGACCGGTTTCTCACGAGAAACCGGTCGAGATTTTGTTAAGTGTGCGTAACCCAGTCAGCCTTTGAAGATAGCTTACTACCTCTTCTTATACTATGGTATAGTCAACAATTATTTTTGAATCAGTATTTCATGTGTAATTGATCAATAAAAGATACGATCATATACAATCAATCTGCCTAGCCTTTTCCCAACTATGTTGGGGACGGCTTCCAGTTTAACCAATTGCAGCTGAATACTAGTATTTTTTCATGGAGCGACTGCCTATCTGACCTCCACAACCCAGTTACTGAGTAACACTATACCCCTTGGTAAGACTGGTTGTCAGACTTGTAACGACTATTAAAGATTTACGAATGACAGCCGGGACCAACGGTTTGACGTGCTTTCCGAGGCACGTAGGGATCTCGATCGATACGTAACAGCGGCAAGCGTTGCTTAACCTTCGATTGACCCGTGCGGTATTTAGACACGAGATATGGTCATACACCTAGACAAGGACGTCGCCAAGGGGGGCAAAGGGGGCAACTGCCAGCCCCTAGAGATTCAAAAGTTAAGTAAATACAAGGCATTTTAATGTAAAGAAACTACATAATTATCCATACAGCCAATTTTGTTTATTTGGACAACGTTTGTTTGGTTTTTGAAAGTTCCATATCTCCTAAACGGGGTCTATTCCGGGTCCGGGGACATAAAATTTCGTAGTTCAATCTGTTCTTTCTCGGTAGTTCCTTTCAGGACTACCGAGATGAAACTGACTAGATAACAGTCTTTTGACTATCTTTGAGCAAAAACGTACCACAGTGTTCAGTTAAAAAACACTTTTTTCAATAACGACAAAAAACTAGACACAAATCTTTATAATGCAATAATAAGCTGTATTTAACTTTAACATTTACGTTGACTTAACTGTCAGGATTGCCAACTAAATTTTAGTATTTGTTTAGGCAAGTAAAAGGTAAATTGAAATTACATTTCATAGTACCAGTTTCAACAAATTTAATGTTTCAAGCTGGTACTGAGAAAACAGTTTTCATTACTCACTGTAATTTACTTGCCAGAATTTATTTTTATTTTTTAGAAGTAGAGAGGCTTTATGTTTTGTCGACGTTCATATTTAAATGTGATTGTTGTAACGAGAAGCTCGTGGCTAAGTAATAACAGCCGCACGGGTCGATCGATCTATCAGGTTAAGCTATGCTTGCCGGGGTTGGTCCGTGGATGGGTGACCATCTTTACATACCGAGACTCCTCCGTGCCTCGGAAAGCACGTTAAGCCGTTGGTCCCGGCTGTCATTCTTGGATCTTTGACAGTCGTTACGGGTCGTCAGAAGCCCGACAGTCTGACAACCAGTCTTACCAAGGAGTATCGTATTACCCAGTTACTGGATTGTGGAGATCAGATAAACAATCGCTCCATGTAAAATTCTGGTATTCAGCTGCACCCGGTTAGACTGGAAGCCGACCCAAACATAGTTGGGAAACGGCTAGGCAAGACGAAAGTCTTTGACCAGTGCGTGTTGCCAGTGATGACCTATGGTACTGAAACGTGGTCGCTCACAATGGGCCTTATCAGAAGGCTAAAAGTCACCCAAAGGGCATTGGAGAGGGCTATGCTTGGAGTTTCCCTACGTGATCGAATCATAAATGAAGAGATCCGCAGGAGAACCAAGGTAACCGACATAGCCCGAAGAATTGCCAAACTTAAGTGGCAATGGGCAGGGCACATTGGTCGCAGATCGGATGGCCGATGGGGTCGAAAGGTTCTGGAGTGGCGACCACGTACCGGAAGACGTAGCATTGAAAGGCCTCCCACAAGATGGACCAATGACCTTGTGAAGGCCGCAGGAATCCGCTGGGTTGCGGAAAGCATAGAATCGGTCGAAGTGGAGGTGCTTGGGGGAGGCCTATGTCCAGCAGTGGACGTTTTTCGGCTGAAATGATGAATGATGATTGCCTATCTGACCTCCACAGCCCAGTAACGGGGTAATACGATACCCCTTGGTACGACTGATTGTCAGATTTTCGGGCTTCTGACGACCCGTAACGGCTGTCAAAGATCCACGAATGACAGCCGGGACCAACGGCTTAACGTGCTTTCCGAGGCACGGAGGAGTCTCGGTATGAAAAGATGGTCACCCGTCCACGGACCAACCCCTCGATCGAAGCGGTTGTTATGAGTTAGCCACGAGCTCCTCTACTATTAACTGCCTAAAGGTATATAAACCTTATTATATGAAACAAGACGCCAAAAACCCAATTATATACTTACATACCCAAAAATCATTATTCACAACAAAACCACCGACTCACGTCCATTTAAGTCACATGAAAAACCCATAATTCTGACACATTTGGGTTAAAAATGATATAGTTAGATCCCCTAATTTCGGTCGCGTGCGCCGATTATAAAGATTTCTTTATCTGATTACCGTGTGTAGCCACCACGTTGCGTTTCTTAGTTTGGTTTTGGCTAAATTGAACTCTTTTGTTGGGGCTATATTTTGTCCAAGCTATTGTTGGCCGCCGCACTGGGCTATTGTGTGGTTCTGTTAATTACTTTTTTTGGGGTACCGCTCTCTGGTTGGGCTTTGTAATGTGATAGTATATTTGTTGTGTTATGAGCTGGAATAGCTTGCAAATCTGGAGTAAAGCAAAATGTAGGATGTTATCTACTTACTGGATTTAGAGGGGATTGTGGCCAAATGATTACAGCTGCACGGGTCAATCGAAGGTTAAGCAACGCTTGCTGCAGTCAGTTCATGGATGGGACGTTCACGTCGAGATCCCTCCGTGCCTCGGAAATCACATTAAGCTGTTGGTACCGGCTTTCATTTGTCAATCTTTGACAGTCGTTTGTTACAGGTATTCAGAAGCCCGAAAGTCTGACAACCAGTCTTATCAAGGGGTATCGTGTTACCCAGTTACTGGGTTGTGGAGGTCAGACAGGTAGTCGCTCCATATAAAATACTGGTATTCAGCTGCATTCGCAGACTGCAAGCCGACCCCAACATAGTTGGGAAAAGGCTAGGTAGATAATGAGCTGGAATATCTTCCAAGTCTGGAGTAAATAAAGCAAAGTTTCGGACGTAACCTACTTAGTTACTGGATTCATTTCTTTGTGGTAGTTTTCTTGAAATGATTGCAGAAGGTATCCGCTTCTCATATGAAAGCAAAATAGGACAGGACAGGCCCTCTCAATCTGTGTGGTGCTTTCCTCAAAAGACCACTTCAGACACCAAACTAAATGGTCTTCACATGACAAGATTATGTCTGGACTTTAAAAGACTGTTATTAGTAGTTAGTAGTTATTTACATAGCAGGTAGTGGTTTTCGAATTTGTGTGGGGTAGGTACCACAGCTAAAAAGTGAAAAATATTTTTTTTTACAAAAAAAAAAACAACCGACTTCCAAAAAACACTACAAAGTGAAAAATAATTTTAATTACGAAAGTCGGTGGCAAAAAACGAAAATTCAAAACCAAAGACACCGACTTCCGAAATTAGTTATTTTTCACTTTGTAGTGTTTTTTGGAAGTCGGTTGTTTTTTTTTTTTGTAAGAAGTTTTTCCTTTTAGCGTCTCCAATGCGAAAAATAAAAAGTACCTAATCATAATAAAAATTATGGTAGACCGTAACTAAAGTCTTATTCTAATTGTATCCACATATTTAGTAAAAGTTAATAACTTCTTACTTTGCTAAACCTAAACAAGTAACGCCATCTGGTAGCGTTGCCCTGAACCTTTTAGGGAGGCAAATCTCAGAGGTGTCAAACATTGTTTTACATAGTAGATATAGCTGTAGCCACCTATGGGTTGTTTATGGAAACTAAAATCAAAGTCTTTGGAAGCAAAAATGACATTACACAGATATTAGATTCTTTTTATGTAGAACAAGTAAAAATAATTAAAATGTATGTGTCGTTCAGTTAATTTATCTTTACGTAGATATTAAAAATTTCTGCATTTTCATTATATTTGGATTAATCTAACTAAGCCAGCTTAGTTTAATTTACTTTTTTCTAAGATTTGTTTTCAGTAGACACCTTTTTATTTTAGCTAATTTTTTGGCATTGTATTAAAAAAGCGTTATCTATGCAATCAAAACAAAGTTACTAAACTACGTTCATAGATCGGTTGTTGTCTGTAGTAATAGTGTGGCGATTAGGTATCATATTAATTGAAACCACGTACTACATTACGTATTTTAAACTAAACAACCGCCTGTGTGGTCCTGTGGTTAGACCACTTGTCTTAGACGCAGAGATCCCGGTTTCGATTCCCAGTGGGGGCGTCCATTACTTGTCCAACCTGCATATTGACGATTTCTTCTGTAATAAAATGATTAATATTTTATTATTATAAAATTTTCTGCTCGGTTTTGTTGGTAGAGACTTCTTCTAAGCCCGTCTGGCTAACTACCACCATCTTATCTAAGTCTGTCGCCATAACAACAATGTTAACAGCATTGTTGTGTTGCGGCAGTGATTATTTATTTATTAAAAACTTATTTTATTAAAATTATATATCTAATATTCTGCCTCGTTGGTCTAGTGGTCGCAAGCGCTACTGCTGAGCATGAGGTCCTGGGTTCGATTCCCGGGTCGGGCAAGTGTTATTGGGTTTTTCTATCGGAAATTTCTCAATAGCAGCCCGGAGTCTGGATTTGTGCCCGGTTGATGGCAATAGGCTCGCCCCCATTACATGGGACTTAAAACATAACTGGCGAAATGTGGGTGTACCTGCTACAGGGTCACCTCTGCCCAACCCTTCGGGGAAACAAGGCATGATGTTATCTAATATTAAAATTTATTTATTTATTGTAGAGGTAAGATAGTCAATTCCTCTGTGGTTGAGGATTCCGGGTGAAGCTCGCGTCCACCTTCGGCCATCATCACTTACCATCAGGTGAGATGCAGGCCAAGAGCTTCCCAGTAGTGAAAAAATGAATATAAAAAAACCGGCCAAGTGCGTGTCGGACCACGCAAAATGAAGGGTTCCGTAGTTGGGATGAATTGATCCCAAGAACAAACTTAACTTTGTAGTTGAAAAACATGTTCTCCCATACATTCTGTATGGTAGAACATGTTTTTGCAACCGCAAATGTGAGTTGGTCGATTATTACTCGTTAACTTGTAAAGCCTACTTAGCTGTGATAGTTTTCCTTTTAATTTCGTTATATTTGCTACCACCGTGAATTTTTTCACATACCCAAAACCAACCATTAAGCTTGCAGGGGGGGGGACACTTGACTCTAACAAAAATTAGCACTTTATAGCTTAATATTTCAAAAACGGATTCCTAAATCAAAAAATGGTTTTAGCAAACTCACAATATTTTTGAACGACCTTTTCAACGACACCCCACACTATTGGATTATTGAGAGAAAAAAAAATCATCCTCACTTTATGTCTAGGGGAGGTACCTACCTGAAAAAAAAAATATTTTTCACAATTTTATTTTACTACTTTGTCGGCGTGATTAATATGTACACCCATGCCAAATTACAGCTTTCTAGTACTAAGCGTCTCTGCGCTAAGCCGCGGACAGACAGACAGACAGACAGACGGATAGACAGACAGACAGACAGACGGACATGACAAAACTATAAGGGTTCCCTGTTTACTACGGAACCCTAAAAAACAATTACATTCTTGACGTTTTAATAATTAACAACATTTAAACGTGATTATTTGGTAACACTACCATAAAGTTTGTGTTGAATTGTTGATACCATCGCCCCGCGCGTGTCTGTGCCTTTGATCAAGATCAAGGGTACTTACTATATTTCGTGCCAATTTTCACGCTATTTATTTTGTTTGAAATAATCAGTTTTGAATTTTAAGTAAAGTTGTTTATTTTAACAGGGTGATAACAACTTATTATAACCGCTGTACAATTTAATTTGATAACCTAATCGTTACTCTGTACGGCTTTATTTACTATTTTAGACTTAAATATGCGACACAACTAGGCAAAGGCCTTTGAAGGTCTTTTTATTTTATTGCTTTTATAAATTTTTTGTCCGACTGTTGACCAACTTCACATAAACCACTATCTAGCAGATACCTTAAGAATCATGCCCTTTTCGTGATATATATTATTTCATCTACACCACTGCTATAACACCTCTATAAAAGTTTCTGAAAGCTTATTGGCAACATTATAACAGCTAGTGTCATAGTAACCATTACATCATCCAAACGAGTTTTACAATGTTGCACTAAATTTCATTACGCAACTCGTTTCAACGTTCAAACGGGGGACAGTAGCACCCGCTGCACGCATGTGTGTGTGATGTGCTGCTGCAGGCGATATACATACGTGGACTTGTACTGAATTTCGTGGGAATTTCTTTATTCTTGATCTTGAATTACAAACACCCAATGGTTTCAGAAACTTTTATAGAGGATTCATATCGTATTAAAACACTCATGTGATACTATTATCACACTCGGCTTCGCTTCGTGTGATAAACCCACATTCGTATTTTAATACCCCTTTATATATTCACTTATATTTAATTTCTATACTACCCCGTTAGTCTAGTGGTCACAACTGCTGAGTATGAGGTCCTGGGTTCGATTCCCGGGTCATGCAAAGTGTTATTGGGTTTTTCGATCTGGAATTTTTCAATAGCAGCCTGGAGTCTGGATTTGTGCCCGGTTGATGGCAATAGGCTCGCCCCCTGTTACATGGGACTTAAACATTACTGGCGAAATGTGGGTGTACTATAGGTGCACCTCTGCGTAGCCCTTCGGGGATTACAGGCGTGATGGTATGTAATTTCTATAGTCATAATCATCAACAAACAGCGACCATTTAAGTACACACAAATAATACACAGATAAGAAAAAAGGAACAGAAAAATACGTACAAAGGTGATGCTTATTTCTAATGAAATCTTTTCCAGCATACCTGCGATAGGACAGAGGATAAAAAGGGATGAAGACACCGTGTGTAAGAGTAGAGAGAAAGTAAAATACATAACATCAAAACAATTCACTTAATGAAATAAAACTAATAAAATGAAAATATACTTACATACATACATACAAATATACATACTTCTAAAATAAATAACACTAAGATATTATTAATTATATTACAAAAAAAATATATATATATTTAAAAAAAAAAACGTGTGGCACTCGGGGACTGCCGCGGTAAAGCTATTGCATAGCATTTGTAACCTCCATACTTAATATTTGTCAACGCTACACTTGGGATGATGACGTGATGACATAAAACAAAAATTACGTCCCCATGACAACATCACCGTCATTACATGGTAGGCGGAGTGGGGGGTGTTAGGTTTTATTTTCGTTACGTTACGGAATTTCTTGATTCGGTCGGCGCGCTCAAAGCCCACGATAAAAGCTTATAAAAATACAGTCGAATTGTCAAATCGCGGCAGTCCCCGAGTGCCACACGTTTTTTTTTTGTATGTTTGTTAGGTACGCGATTATTCCGTCAATTATGAATTGATTTTGATGATTTTTATTATTTGGTAGGTCATACTTCAGAGGTGGACCCATATAATTTTTATTAAGTTTGCTTGGGTCGTTTTTGAGTTAGCTTCAATAATACGTATTTTTTCCCACTTAGTATGTGGATGATATGATAAGATCCTGTCACTGTTATTTACATAGCAGGTAGTGGTATTCGAATTTGTATGGGGTAGGTACAACTAAAAAGTGAAAAATAAAAAGTAGAGTTTTTTTTTGGAAGTCGGTTGTATTTTTTTTTTTTTTTTCGTAAGACTTACTTTTTCATTTTTGTTCTTTAAAAAATATACTGATTGTTTAATCGTTTTACTCATTTTTTTTTCTCGATAATGTTATTTTTTTTTTTAAACGTACACTCAATGAAACTAATTGGTGATCTCTGCCTATATTTAACATGAACATGTTGAGCATGTATATACAGCGTGTTTATTAGCAGCAAACCATACATTTCCCCAAGATATCTCAAACCACTTAACATCCATACAAAGTCACTGAATCCGAGTTATCCCAGCGTCCAGTGAAGGCTTCATTAATTACGTCGCTAACAAGACGTATCGGTTAACTTTGAGATTAAACAAAAGCCGTCGGCTAAATGTATTAACAGTAGTTAAGTTAGCAGTGACTTTGACGTTTGTGGGGTGAGAATGACAGCGCGGTTTAAAGGATTGTATTTATTATTAAAACTATTTATCATTTGGGTTTGGTATAGTATTATTTTTATCTTCTTATTTTAATATTAATTTAAATATATTATATATCCTAACTAATATTATAAATGCGAAACTGAGTTTGTTTGTTTGTTTATTACGCTCTCACACTAAAACGGCTGAACGGATTTGGATGAAATTTGGCATATGCATAGACCTGGATTGGGACATAGGATACGTTTTATCCCGATATTCTCACGGGATCGAGACTTATTCGAGTGAAACCGCGGGGTGTAGCTAGAATAATATAATATTATATTATAAATGAGAAAGTGAGTTTGTTCGTTACTCTTTCACGCTAAAATGGCTGAACGGATTTGGATGAAATTTGGCACATGGGTAGACCATGACCTGGATTAGGACATAGGATACTATTTATCTCGGTAGTATGTTGCCGTGGGATAATTTCTGATCTCCACGCGGGCGAAGCCGCGGGGAAAAGCTAACATAGTACATAAAAACACCTAGGAACTGAATCAGGTGAAAATACAAAACTTCTTGGATCAACTATCTCACTACTCAGATACTACTTAAATCCTTCACAAAACTTTATCCAACCTCTGAAAAATATTTGAATTTTAAACTCAGTATAGTGTTGTGGAAGTTATCGACATTTTAAAATACACCCAACTTATACATAAGTTTTATTCGCTCCTAGTGTTGTTACGTTCAAAGTTTTATCGATAAACTCGGAAAGTTTGAAAAGTTTGCATCCTGTATATTTTTCATTTGCATATATGGGTTTTTTTTATTAGTTGTTGCAAAGTTTGCTGACTTTATGATTTTGATTGTTTAATTTGGTATTTAAATTAGTAGAACCACGTCGATCTCGTGGGATTACAAATGAATAGGGATAGATAACATTTTCATCAAAAAATTAAAATTAGCAATACGACAAAAAAAATGGATTAGGTATTATCCAGCAGTTGACAAAAATTATGTTTTTTTTTTGTACTTACACCACGTGACATTTTTTTTTTAAATGATTGTTATTTAAATCTTACATAAATCTCATACTTATAACAAATAGGCTTCAAAGTATTCCCTACATTACAGTAACTTGTAATCAAGTAATCATCACCGACCTATAAACGCTTATTTACGTGAGACTAACGTGTCATTAGGAATTTTCCTTGCCCTGTAATTAGGTGACTTCGGTAAGTCAAAGACCTGATGATCAATGACCCGACCTGAAAGGTGAATGAGGGTTGGAGAGAGACGGAAGATACACGACTTTTTACTGTGAAAGTTTGAGGAAAAGGGGCTAAGGACTTTTAAAATCCAAAAAGGAATGAATATAATATAACGAGTAAATACTGTACGTAAATTGACATTTTAAATTATTAAATAAAAATTAGGAGTATACATTAAATTAAATTTTTTTATATTATGTCTGAGGGACCGTACCTATCAGGTAAAACTGATAAAATTATACTTATTCCCAAACATAAATAAATCTACTAATAACACTGTATTTTTAGTATTATTTCCCAAAAAAACTAAGTACAGAGATTTTTAAATCACGACCAGTAGTTTAGGAGATTAGAATATTATCTAAAGAACACTCACCTATACATACAACAAGTAACCAGCAAAAAAAAAAAACAAGAAAAAGAGGCCGCGAAAAAAATTTACACGCACTTGTCACCAATATATATGTAAAGTGCGGTTGTGTGCGTCAGGTATCCGTCACCGTTGGATAAATATCTCAAGAGTGGGAACCCTGCGCGAAACGTGCCAGCCTAGCCCGCTGCAGTAGGGCGTCGTTCATATAGACACGAAATATTTATTTAATTGTCTCTTTAATATCGGCCATCTTTGATTTTCAAAATGTTGTCGACGTCTGGAAAGGAGGTTTTGGTCTAATTGTTTTGGCGGGAAAACTGTGTTCTTTTTTTAAAGTTGATTTTCTTTTTTTGCTATTTTATAATTAGTGGAAATGTATTTTACGAGATTTGAAAACTTTGTGCTAAAAAATTTAGAAATTAGTAATGTGTTAGACGACAAATTAAAGTACCATTCCGTAGGCAACCGCAGGCGGTAACTGCAGGTAACGTGTCGTTGCGACTTGACTGGTTTCTATGACTTTCTATGAAATACCTTCCGTAGCTAGCGACACGTCGCCTTCATAGAAATACATAGAAACCAGTCATGTCGCGGCGACACGTTGCCTGCACTTGCCGCCTGCGGTCGGCTACGGAATTGTACCTTCAAAGAGAAATTAAGTACGTAGAAAAACGTGGGACTTGAACAGTTTGGTGAATTATACAAAGCTGTAATGAATTTCAAATTCAGTACAATAAACACCAAAAGTAGTAGTAATTTGTATGAATATCTTATCTAAAAATATCATCAACTTTTACGAACTCGTAGATAAAATAAAAAAAAATACGAGACTATTTTTATTACTACAGTTTATTTCACGTAATAGAACAAAGCGTACCTACCACAAAAAATAATGCCAAGAACTCATTGAATTTTATGTCACTTTTATTAAGTAGATAAAATTTTATCTGACAGAGCCTACTTCGGTAACCACGGCTTAACAAAGTACGCATACGGCAATGCCTACTGCGCATGTCCGTGCCTCACTCATTCCGGACTATTTGTTTTGTCGTTACACTATCAAAAAGCTTCGGATTGCTCGCATAGTAGCATCTTCCTTGCTAATTGGGTGATATCCGAACGTTCCTTGGCTGTCAAGCAGCCCGTGGTGTTGTGTGCAAGTGTGTGCGAGATCCGAACGCGCGGAATCAATCAGCCATCTGTCAAGAGTTCGCGCCAATAGTTGACGTTTGGCCGCGTGCGGCCGCTCGTTCGGAATTTGAATAACTTGACGTTTCGTGAGTGCTCTTTACCGGTGATTTGTGGTTCTCGTCGGGTAAACATTCGCACCTGTGCTATCCGCAATACGACAGCCGCAGTTTCTAACATACTTCCGTGCAATTTCGAACCGTAAACCATACGAAGAACTTCGAACTTTTATTTAAAAACATTTCAAATTAGTGTTTGCCCAGTTTGAAAACTAAAAGTCTTCTTTGCTGAATCAAGATGAATATAACGTCTACGACGGACGGTGAGTCTGAATTTTTTAAATTACTAACATCTGCAATGTAAAAGTACCTAATTGCTTGCATTCCCTAGATGCGCACCTCTGCGGAACTTGCAGCACACACGGAATTGAACTTTAAAACTGCCGCATTGGGACGATATTTTATTAGCAACTGTTTATCGCTTCTTTTAATCATTTGAGCTTTATCGTTGTGGTAATAAGGTTGAGAATTGTGTGTAATTCGTGTTAGCTGTCATTAGGTATGGTGATATATCTTTGCGCGTTTCCGAGCCTAAATGAATGTTTGCGTGTGTGGATGTTCAGTATGGTTGGGTTGCGGTATTTATTATTGTTTTCAGTCTCAAATTGCTTTTGTCAGGCGAATGTTATCTTTGTTGAACAAACTTTGGAACATTAATGACTTTATTATGAGATCTACGAAGAAAATGAGGTCGTAATAGAAGCAAGCGTTCCTTTTGCTTCACTGGCATTGCAGATTCTGAATATTTAATAAGGTTTTGACCACGTTGGGCTGGTCTAGTTCTATTAGTATGCAAGAGGTGAATCCAAGTCATTAGTAATCCATTAAAAGATGGTATATCTGTTTAATATTTATGGTAATGAATCCAGTCTATGGTCGAAGGGGGGAATATATCGACATTGACATTCGTTACGAATAAATTCTTGATAGAATGTACTGCAGCTCTGTGCCACAGTGTAAGAGAGATCAAAAGGTCAACTTTTGTAAAGAAGAACTGTAAAGAACACACTTTCAAATAGGTCTTTATTCGGTCGCAGTCGTATCTGGGCAGCGTTTGAGAAGCTCCGTCGAGTCTTCTCTGACTAAGGTCTTCAATAGGTGCGTCCTGCCTGTTATGACTTAAGGAGCCGAAACGTGGACACTCACGGTACGGCTGTACTAAGCGTCTCTGAGCTAAGCCGCGGACAGATAGACAAACAGACAGACAGACAGACAGACGGACATGACGAAACTATAAGGGTTCCTTGTTTACTACGGAACCCTAAAAACAACAGCTATTTCGAACCATTGACATTGTTGATTGCATTAAACTATTATATTATTTACATTGAGAGTCTATTTATCACAAGAACGCACGCGATAAGAGGTCATGACATTTTTATCAGAAAAAAAAAAAAAATTATTATTCCGTTTATTCATTTCTATACATATTAAATACATTTTGAAATATTTTTATAAAAATCATTAACATCATCATCAATCATTGACATCTTAGTGAATATAATATTTTAATTAATTTATTGTTGATTTTGTAGTATTTTCAATGTTATTAATATGTAAATAGTTTTTAAATTTATATTACGTGTACCTACTAAAAACACCTACTGTGGACCAATAAGTTGTCTTTTTAAAATAAATGAATTTGAAATTTGAATTTGAATTAAAAAAAAAACATTTTAAAATATAAAAAATAGTAGCCCACCGGTATTGGGAACAGGGTCCAAGCTACCGGTGATCAGGGCTCCAGAGAGAGGAACCTCCTAACAATACGAGCCGTGTGTTTATTAATATTATTGTTATAACTTACCTATTTCTCCTAGAATCCGTACATAATATTACCACCGTAAAACTACGGTTTCTTAAATTAAAAGAGCGGTTCCGTCATATTATAACAGCAGCCATAAAAAAAGGATTGTGTGGTTTTATGAAACCACAGTAAAAGTGAAACTTCTATAGGCGCCGCCATATTGGCCTTGGCTGCTCTGACGAGCGCCTTTCACTTTATCCCTACTCCGCGCCCGACCGTCACGCGACATGCAACACACAGACGAAAAAGTTTGAGACGATGTAATAAAAGTTTCACTTTAAAAATATTTTCACCAAAAAACGCTCTGTATTCAGGTGACGTGCATGTGACAGCCGAAGCTTTAGTCGAAACTTTTGTAAATAAAACTCATATGAAATAAAGAAACTCACACACACATAAATACATGAACTTTGAAAATATTACACTCCTTTTTTGAGCAGTCGTATAAAAAGTAGAGCATCTCTTCAATATAGTGTCATCAAGTGGAACTTCTCCATCTATCTGCATTGTGGTTTGAACTGCAGTATCGGGCGGGGAGCTTACGACATTCGGCTTGCCCAAACTATTCCCAACCATGCGATTTCCCAACTATGTTGGGGTCGCCTTCCAGTCTAACCAGATGCAGCTTAATACCAGTATGGAGCGACTGCCTATCTGATCTCCACAACCCTTGGTAAGACTGGTAGTCAGCCTTTCGGGCTTTTGACGACCAGTAACTGCTGTCAAAGATCCATGAATAACACCCGGGACCAACGGCCAACAGGAACCTATCTACAGATATCCCAATAAAAGTATGAGTTGCGGGAATCATTGTTTATCTTCTGAAAAGCAAACGTGCGATGATGAGTTCTAAAATAAAGAGTTGACAACAATGAAAGTACTTGCCTTTTTTATATTACTATGTTTACAAAATCATAAATTATCAACTCTATGCAATTCCGAATAACTTTTCTAAACTTTTGAGTGACAGATGACGATCTGCGACTGGAGTAAGTAACTCGATAAGTACAGAGATAACTTCATACAAACGCGCGTTGATAGGTGCACTACTACGAAGCGCGGTAGTACAAAACTTAGAAGCTTTGCCTCTGTAGGGGTTTACTCTGTGGCACGACGTTCGTGCTAGTTTGGAAATGCAAAGATTACCGAAGCTCATACCTTTTTTGGTTTAACTGTACACAGGTACCGTTAGCAAAACAAAACGATACCTACATAGTATAGTACCCTTATCAGCGAGATTACATTAGATTTTATTTTCGGGTTTTCTCGCGACATTTTCCTTCTATCCGTTTGGTCCTAGTGATAAATTGTGTACTTCCTTCTGAGAAAAACATTAAAACGCCGAGCTCGAACCTGCGAAATTTCGAGTTGAATTTTTGTGTTTTTTTTTTATATTGGTAGGATATATTACCGATGACGGATATGTAGGTATAATATTTACCTCTGTTTTTACCTCTTTAAAATTGTATTTTGTAGCACATCATCATCAGCCTATAATGTTCCCACTGCTGGGACACAGGCCTCCTCTCTGTGAGAGGGAGTGAGACGTAATCCACCACGCGGGCCCAGTGCGGGTTGATAGATGTCACATGTCTTCGAATTTCGGTTCTAGGACATGCCGGTTTCCTCACGATGTCTTCCTTGACCGTTTTGAGAGCAGTGGTGATGAAATAATTTACACAAAGTAAAGCGCCTGTCTGGGTTCGAACCTACGACCTACAACTCGTAAGTCGCGGCCGTTACCACTGGGCCACCACCACTCTGTAGCACATATGATTGTCTATTCCTACGTTGACATTAGTTCAGCTCCACGATTACTGACAAATGCTTGCACTGACTGGACAGGTCCACTCAAATCTGTGTGGTTCTTTCCTCAAAAGACCATTTCAGACAGTAATCTACATGGTCCTCATAATGACCTGACCAAGATTATGTCTGGACTTTAAAAGAGACTGCGACATCTGAGTTTGTTTCGGCCTTTCTTCTCAGAGTAGTCAGATAGGAAACGCCGAACTCATCTAGCTTATTTTTAATATCTTTTAAATATGACGTGGAAAAGTGATTCCAATATAATATTTACAGAATACTTGTTTTGCTGTTACCTCTTGTCGCAGTAACGCAGGTATGCGGGCACCTCTGCATCGACTAACTGATAACTGACAACAAGCAATTCCATCATATTGATATGTTTGCTCTTTCTGCTGGTAAATTCAAAAATATTGTACTCAAAACACTTAGTCATTAACTCATTATAAAGATAACTTAGGAATTTCTGCTAAGATTTGCATGCCTTGATAGGTATTTCTTTGTTTGCTAAAATTTGTTTTACTATTTAGCACAAAAAATGTTTTCTAATTAAATTATTGTAGTTTGTTAGTTTTAGTTTTAAATAGCATGGTTTTAAAGTTTATTTTTATTTGTATTCCGTGGAAAATGTTGTTGGTTGCACATTTGGCCGTATTTTTTATTTATTCGTATAAAATGTAATGTGTCACTGTTTGTTTTCCCAAAAAAATAATAATAAAAAAAAAAAAGAATAAACAATTCCATTTCATTTCAGTATTTAAGCCAAATAAAATGGGAGAGGATGCTAACTCCTGACATACACACATTTCAGGAGTCAGATACACTTAGTTCAGGAGTCAAAGGCTTCCAACAAGTTTCTGTAACCTAATAAGTCAATAAAGAATTACCTATCTTATCTTAAAGAAAGAAAGAAAAAGTATTTATTGAGACTCGCACAGGAAATCACAAATTAAACTAAACACCTTCATTAAGAACATTAATAAAAATAATAAAAAAACAAAGTAAAATTAAAATAAAAGCAGAAGGTCCTGTACGAGGCCAAAAGGCTCCTATCTCAGCATATGCTGCGACATTTAAAAACAATAAATGTCGCAGCGCTGGTATTCTGATAGGGCCCGCAGTGATGTCACGGATAGATAGATACAGAAATAAATACAAAATAAAATAAAAATAGATATGTGAAAAACAAAAAAAAAAAATTAAGTACTCCGCGTGTCTGTACCCGACGTAACATCAGCTACTTGTCTGTGCCTTTAGTATCTGTCACAGAGCATATATCATCTGTGGTAGTTTAGCTAGGCATCGTTGAGACAAGTCCGCATTCCGAATTACGCCAAAAATGATAATATCGCGAACTTAACAGCTTAACTCACCTTAATACTAGCAGCGCCCCGCGTTTTCACCCGCATAAGTCTCGATGCCGTGGGAATATCGGGCTATAAACTATCTGTGTGCCAAATTTAATCCAAATCTGTTCAGCCGTTTTAGAGTGAAAGCGTCACAAACAAAAAGAAAATCACTTTCGCATTAGGATACCTATCTACGATGATGGTTCACGCGTCCAAAACCCATATTTACTTACATTTCCCATACATTTCACCAAGACCTTATGGAGCGAAAACATAATAATTCCATACATGGCTAAAGGATTTGACCCTTATCCTCAGGACGTAAACATTTTTACGATGTTTCATATTACGTGGGTAAGGATGAGTGGCGTGGCGCTGCGGATACGCACGATTATGTGCGTGTTCGTGCGATGATGTGCGAATACTTGCGGGCACGTGTGAAGCTGCCTTTATGGTTTGACGTTAGCGCACTATAAGATAAGGACTTGGAAGAAAAGATTATGTGTTATGTCTCACATTAGCTCGTGGCTAAGTAATAACAGCCACACGTTTCGATCGAAGGTTAAGCAACACTTGCCAAGGTCACTTCATGGATGGGTGACCATCCATTACATACGGATGCTTCGGAAAGCTCGCTAAGTGCGGAAATTTGGAGGCCTGTCTAATGGAATTTTGACGTTCGGAAAGTGCTGATTCTCAACCTAGTTTGAATAAATCGAAAAAAATTGAAAGTCTTGATACACTATAATGAGATTTTTCAATCCTGGTACCTGTCAAAGTAACTACATCGATGTATGTAAACATTTTTATTTTTTTATAATAAAAAATAGTTATCCAATATTATAGTATTGTAACTTTTACAATTAGACTCCAATTAATGAAAGTGTTCAAAATTCAAAATTCATTTATTCAAACTAGGCTGAGAATCAGCACTTTTCGAACGTCAAAATTACATAAGACAGTCCCCCAAAACGCCCACCTTTCACCACTTCCTAGTGCCTTTAGCTGGGAAGAAGAAGTGGCGCAACAAACTCCCCAGCAGCACAGCTGTCTGTTCAAGTTAGAAAAATGATTCTATACAATATTATGCAAAATAACTTACATAACGCAACAGAAAACATAATTCAAATGATAAATTATAGGCCACATGCCAGCTAGCACACGCCAATATACCAACCAAAAACATCGAGAACTATACTCAAGCAGAAATAAAAAATAAAAACTAAACGTATATAGAACTAAATATCTAAATAAAAGCCTCCAGGCATAAAGGACGTGACCGCTTACATAAAGCTATAATTGGAAGTTATAAATGATAAACTAGGACCATCGAGGTAAAATAAATAAACAGTTAATTACTAGTTACAATAACAAAACCATGTTAGCGAAAGAAAAACATTTAGAGTTACACTTAAAAAATGACAGTAGTTTTCAAGCGCCTACCAGGAATCTCAGTGAAACCAAAACGTATATCAACTTACAATGTTCTTTCACCAACTGAATCACGCTTGTGGCTTATAGATACTTACTTACGTTATTATTTCACCGAGATATTGTCACGACAGATAGAAAGGTACGTTTTCTTTTCACTTAAAAAAAACTAGGATGTCTTCGGTATCAATTGTTACGTTATTCATCGTACAAAAAACAATGTACTAAAAGCAGCTTATAATACTGTGTGCGAAGTTACAACTTTCTTTCACAGATATTTTGTACTTTTCACTATCGTAACTCTCACAAAAATCTTTCTTAGGCTAGTTACCGAAAAAAGAATTATTCCTATGGATGAGGATTGAAAAATTTATGTTTCTGTTTTTTTTTTTTAAACCTGAAAATCTAACAGATACCCCTTTTATCGCGATTCAAAGTGCACGAAAACGGTTTTTGGCTCTCCTGTAAACCCACATTTTCGAGTTACAATTTTATTCGAATCGCAGGTCGAAATGTTTTTTTTTTATAGCTCTTGAACTCAGTTTAGATGTGCTGATCGCGTTCAGTTTTATTGGTGAAATATATATATGTCACGGCTAAAACCCGAAGTGCGGCTACACCTAGTTTTAGCCGGCTACAACTAGGTGCGGCCGGTAGCAGTTGGTTAAATTTAGTTGTAGCAAATGAAAATGGTTGAAGAGTAGGTTAGGTTAGGTTAGAACTGTGACCACATAACACACAGCACGAGCCGAGCGAGCGAAGCGAGCGGTGCCGCGGCAGCGGCCGGCGAGTGCCAGGGTCCATTTAGGCAAGTTTAACTAACTGCTACCGACCGTGCCTAGTTTTAGCCGGCTAAATCTAGGTGTAGCCGCACTTCGGGTTTTAGCCGTAACATATATATATCATACATATATATAATATATAACTGCCTCGTTGGTCTAGTGGTCGCAAGCGCTACTGCTGAGTATGAGGTCCTGGGTTCGATTCCCTGGTCGGGCAAAGAGTCATTAGGTTTTTCCATCTGGAATTTCTCAGTAGCAGCCCGGAGTTTGGATTTGTGCCCGGTTGATGGCAATAGGCTCGCCCCCTATTACATGGGACTTAAACATAACTGGCGAAATCGTGGGTGTACTATAGGTACACCTCTGCCTAACCCTTCGGGGATTACAGGCGTGATGTTATGTTATGTTATGTGTTATATAATATCCCTTATTGATGTGATAGTGTACTTTGACACCCAAGGAAAGGGTAAAGGTACCCTGGAACCAGAAAAATTTACAAAACAAATATTTTTTTACACAGTTCGCACGTTCCACGTTCACGCATACGTAAAAATATCGCAGCGGATTTTTTTTGCACACTGGATTTTCAACGCTCTGCTTAGCACCGAAAGTTGAAAATCCAGTGCGCGTTAAAATCCCGCCGCGATATTTTTACGTTTGTGCGAACGTGGGCTTACTACTACACCATCTGGTATAGTTAAATGCTTCTGACTTTAGTGTCAATGACCCATAATAATTACCTTTTTTTTTGGGTGGGAAATTATGAAATAACTTCTCCCGCTTTGGGCGGAGCGGGTGGGCGTGTCAGACTCTTACTGACTAAAACCCACCCGTGTACCTTCGGTTGCCCTGTTGCCGGGGGCCACGATTTCCCGATCGGTTTTCTTCGAACCCCCGGCAGGCATTGGCCCTAGCGGACCCCGTCAATTCTGCTGACATCTCTTTGAGGCGCGCGTGGAACACAACGCGACGTCGACCCGGGCTTGGTCCTTATCGGACGGCGAGCTAACCCATAATAATTACCTTACTTCAATACTTGGTAAAGCCAAGATCGAGTTCCATAATAACCAGTAATCAGAGTAGGTAGATTGGTTTGGGGTCAATTAACTGGCACGTATATATTAGTATTGATACGCCTCCGGGATTCCGGGATTTTTTAATTATTAAGATTTTTTTAGGAATTTCAAATGTTGTAATGAAGTAGAATAAAGAATACATCGATATGAATAAGAAATGTTTAACCTGTGCCAATTCAACAGGAGCGCCAAAACTGTTGAAAAAAATAGAAAGATATAAATGTGCTGCGCGTCGGTGTGGGCCCGGGCTTCCCCCCTCCTAGATACGGTGCTGGTGATTCCGATATCCTATTTACAGAATAAAAAAAAACATGCCGTCCTACTGCCGTGTCTTCTAATAGTGAGACATTGTGCCGTTATTGAAGTACGCCTTTTTACTTTTAACATCATTGGCTGGAAACCAATCTTTCGGCATCAATCATGATATTAGGAATGGTACCGCGCAGCTTAGCGAGCAAGAAGTTTTGAGTTCCATTCCCACTAAGCCTACGTTCGCACTGGATTTTCAACTCTCGGTGTTAAACCGAGCGTATATATTAGTATGGATATGCCTTCGGGATTCCGGGATTTTGAAATTATTAAGATTTTTTAAGGAATTTCAAATGTTGTAATGTGTAGAATAAAGACTCCATCAATATGAATAAGAAATGTTTAACCCTTTTGCTGTCTTTTTAATAGTATATAGGTGGTCGGACTCCAAGAAAAGGATAGGTATGCTATTAAAACAATATAATATATTTTAAATGTTTATCTATTGCATTCTATAAATTTCTAATGTAGTAGTTTAAAAATCCTTACTTCAACAATATTTGATTCAATCCCGTAAGTACAAAAATGAAATCCCGGAAAAAAGGATTATCCATGTTATGATTTCTATGACTATTCATGATGCGAGTACGTAAAATCAATCTACCTACTCCGATCACTGATAATAACATAAGATCACATTACCAAGTCTCTCAAGAAAAATAAAACATTTAATGTCGATATTGACCGATGCTAACTACAGCCATCTAAAAACTTCAACTAAAATAATTTATGATTAACTTTTACTTTTCCAAAGTATCTACTAAAGAACGATAAAATTACGAAAATAAATTTTGAACCTTATCCCAAGCCAATAAAGTATAAATTCAATTAAAACTTTTTTTATTAAACACTGTGTTAGGGAAGGTAAACTATCCCACACGTAATTTCAAACTTTCATCCCAAGTAAATACAGTATTTATTTGAATAAAACTACTATTGGTTACTACGAGGCTACGGTGCGTAGTAAAAACGTAGCGCTACGAGATACTACGCGACTACGTCGTAGCAGTCCGCGCATGCGTTGATGAGTCTCCTTGTTTTCTCCTATCTCAATAACAAGTCTACGCCCTTTGAGACTATATTCACGCTTTTTGATGTACGAAAGGTCTTTAGAATAATATTGAATGTTGAATTTGAATGTCTGCATGAATTAATTGCAAAGGCCTGAAGGTTTTAATTAATATTTTGATTCGACAACTATGATTCGAGAATCTAAATATCGAATCTATATAGGTATTGTTGGGACTATTTGCCTTCGTTATTAATTTCATTAATTCATATCCGTTTATTTGCACACTTTTATCTAGCAAGAAAATCTTTTTTCTTGTATTTTTCTTCGTATCGTAAAAAAAAAAAACGTGTGGCACTCGGGTACCGCCGCGGTAAAGCTATTGCATAGCATTTGTAACCTCCATACTTCCTATTTGTCAACGCTACACTTGGGATGATGACGTGATGACATAAAACAAAAATTACGTTCTCATGACAACATCACGTTTCCCATGACAACGTGATTTGTGAACCGTCATTACATGGTAGGCAGAGTGGGGGTGTTGTTAGATTTTATTTTCGTTACGTTACGAAATTTCTTGATTCGGTCGCCGCGCTCAAAGCCCGCGATAAAAGCTATGCAATAGCTTAAAAACTTAACAAAACATCACGCCTGTATTCCCCAAAGGGTACGGCAAAGGTGTACTAATAGTACACACACATTTCGCCAGTTATGTTTAAGTCCCGTGTAATAGGGGGTGAGCTTATTGCCATCAACCGGGCACAAATCTAGACCCCGGACTGCTACTGAGAAATTCCTTTAAGAAAAACCCAATCAAACTTTGCCCGACCCGGAATCGAACCCAGGACCTCATGCTCCGCACCGCTTGCGACCACTAATCCAACGAGGTAAGTCGTAAGAAATAAAACTTAACAAGATCGCCTTGGTGGAAGAAAAATACTTGTATAGAACATTGGTCCGTAACCGTGTCTAAATAAAGAGCACAATCGCGTTTACAAAAAAAAAAACTTCCAAAACCTTTAAAGTAAAAATAATTGCATAGAACATTGATCCGTAATGAAAAAAAAAAAAAAAATGAAAATAAAGATCACAATCGCGTTACTGTTTTTACTCATCTCAAAAATGCCCAACGCGCCTAAAGAAGTTTTCACTTCAAAAAAACTTGTAGGAAGGAAGTAAATCCATAATAAATACTTTACTGCAGCAATATTTGGATCAGCCCTTTTACATCTTTAAGACGGTCATATTAACTCCTCTGGGAATAACTTCCTTGGAAATGACGTACTCATAAACGGTAAAAATGTTTTCCATACTCCGCGTCAAGAAACAAACTATAAAATATCCTCTTTGTATCAATATGTATTAGTTTTAGGGTTCCATAGTAAACAAGGAACCCTCATAGTTTCGCCATATCCGTCTGTCTATCTGTCTGTCCGCGGTCTAGCTCCGAGACTCTTAGTACTAGGAAGCTGTAATTTGGCATGGGTATACATATTAATAACGCCGACAAAGTGGTTAAATTTTTAGGGTACGTCCCCTACACGTAGTGGTGATGTTTTTTTTTCTCTCCCATAGTGTGGGGTATCGTTGGAAAGGTCCTTTAAAAACATTATGAGTGTGTGAAAACCTTGGATTCAGAGATTCGTTTGCGAAATATTAAACTTTAAAGTGCTAATTTTTGTTAGAGTCAAGTTTTCCCCCCCCGTACCAGCTAAATGGTTGGTTTTGGAAGTGTGAAAAAAATCACGGCAGTAGTTTATATAACGAAATTAAAAGGAAAACTACCACAGCTAAGTAGGCTCTACAAATTAACGAGTAATAATCAACCAACTTATATATGCAGTTGCTAAAACATGTAAACGTTTTATCTGGAATTTCTAAATATTCAAGTTAGTTGCAGTTACTTGGCTATTTAATATTGTTAGGTCCCCAAAATGGGAATTATTAGACGTCCGATTAACATGCCTTTTCTTTTGTTTCCTTTGATAAACAAAGCTAAAACCTTCAAAGTAAGCTACCACAAAACTACTGATCAATTAGAGTTCATTAAATATTTACTACACCGTGACGTCACTGGACGAAACTTTTCCTTTCAAATAACACATAATATATTATTTAATATGAGGTAATCCTATAAAAGGGAATAGAAAGATAAAACGAAGATTTTATATTTGTGGTTAGTGTTTTTGAAACAAGGTTTCTTCATCTTACAGTATTTCTATATTTTCTTAATGTCCCTCGGTAATCATCGCATTTCCGAATACAAACGAATGCTAATTTCCATGTCCATCAATTATTAGATTTATCTTGTATAATAATTTGAGGGGCTTGTGGCTAAGTAATAACAGCTGCACGGGTCGATCGATCAGATTCAGCCCTCCCGCTCCGCCTAGAGCGGGAGAAGTTATTTGATAATTACCCCCTCAAAAAAAACGGGGTTCGTGGTTAAGTAATAACAGCTATACGGGTCGATCGATCAGGTTTAGTTACGCTTGCCGCGGTTGGTCCGTGGATGGGTGACCATCTTTACATACTGAGACCCCTCCGTGCCTCGGAAAGCACGTTAAGCCGTTGGTCCCAGCTGTCATTTGTAGATCTTTGACAGTCGTTACGGGTAGTTAGAAGCCCAAAAGTCTGACAACCAGTCTCACCAAGGGGTATCGTGTTACCTAGTAACTAGGTTGTGGAGGTCAGATAGGCAGTCGCTCCATGTAAAATACTGGTATTCGGCTGCATCCGGTTAGACTGGAAGCCGACCCCAACATAGTTGGGAAAAGGCTAAGCAGATGATGAATAATTTGAATTCAGAACTGAGAACTTTATCGTTGATTTGATTTTCGTGTGAACTATATAGAGCTGTAAAACTATCTTCTTATCTATCGCGCCTGCGACTTTAGCAGCTTTCTTACCATTTTTAAAATAAATTACATTAAGTTAAAAGAGTATTAACAACTCTATATACTTCCAAGTCGATTGAGAGCGTCCGGTCTGCACCAAGTGCAAAGGGCAACTGATAGAAATCCGACGACTGATGAAACACGAGGTTTGCCGAGGGACATTAAGAACATAGTTTGTCTGTAAAATCAGATGTCATGAAGATCCACGTAATTGAGACAAAGGAGCAAAGGCATCGCATCTTTTTTTGCAATAGTAGCAACTTTGACAGCGGAGATGTACCCTGCCACGAAACCATAGCACCGAAATCGCAGTAGTTCAATTCAACTGGCTCGTGTCATGTTGCGCTACTCGAATCGGATGCGAGGAGCGGAACATAACACGAGTCTGTTGAATTGAACTATCTGCGGTTTTGCTGCTATGGTTTCGCGGCAGAGATGTGTTAAGGCCTTCTATCAATGTCAAGTCAGCTTCATTGTTTGACTTAAGTTTGTAGCAAAAACACCAATCATCATCATCCTTTCAGCCGAAAGACGTCCACTGCTAGACATAGGCCTCCCCCAAGCAGCTTCCCGCATCCAGTGGATTCCTGCGGCCTTCACAAGGTCATCGATCCATCTTGGAGGCCTTCCAACGCTACGTCTTCCGGTACGCGGTCGCCACTCCAGAACCTTTCGGCCCCATCGGCCATCCGTTCTGCGAGCAATGTGCCCTGCCCATTGCCACTTAACGGGCTATTTCGATTACCTTGGAACATAATACAAACACAAAAACACAGAAAAAACACAAAAACAAAAATAAAAAATTACTACAAACCCATGTGTTTGTCTGTCTGTCCGTCTATCACAGCCAATTTGCTCCGACTCTGATAGACCGATTAAGTTTAAACTTGGTACACATATGTTTTTCTGTGACCCAAACATAACGTAAATTAATTAATTTTGAATGCCCCTACATTCAAAATTAATTAATTATCACTTTTAAAGGGTAAACAAGAAAATTTAAAAAAAAGTTTTGCTAACAGTACCGAGTGACATATCAAATGAAAGGGTTTGGTGCGCGGATCTTAAACATATTTTTTATATAATTTTAAATTAAATGCTTTTAAAGATAATTGAGAAATTCGATGCAAATTGACCATTCTCCCCCTTATCTCCGAAACTACTGAACCTAAAATTTTGAAAAAAATACATAGTATGGTACTTTACTCAAATATTACAGGAAAACCTATAAGAAGTCTATGGTCTTAAAATAACATGGTAAATCTCTCAATATTGTGCGTACAAACTTACATTTGCAGTTGGAATGTATAGGACAATATGTTTTTCAACTACAATGTTAAGTTTTTTCTTGGGATAAATAAATTCATCTTAACTAAAAAACCCTTCATTGCGCGTAGTCCGACACGGACTTGGCCGGTTTTTTTTAAATAAAGCAGAATATGTACGAAAAATACTTGTAAAATTATTGTCGGATTGTCGCCTGTTCGCAACGTTTATGAATATATACGCTTTTCTTCCTTGTATGTCAGTGGGGACTTAGTCAAGCTAAAAACGCAAATGATATGGCATTGAAAAATCACCATCGACGCAAAAATAATACACTTTTAACACGTAATATAAAATTTATACAATAAAAAAACCTAATTGAATAACATTTCATAAAATTTAATGTAGTTACAACATGGAGGAGCTCGTGGCTAACTAATAACAGCCGCACGGGTCGATCCGACAGGTTAAGCTACGCTTGCCGGGGTTGGTCCGTGGATGGGTGACCATCTTTCCATACCGAGACTCCTCCGTGCCTCGGAAAGCACGTTAAGCCGTTGGTCCCGGCTGTCATTCGTGGATCTTTGACAGTCGTTACGGGTCGTCAGAAGCCCGAAAGTCTGACAACCAGTCTTCCACGGGGTATCGTATTACCCAGTTACTGGGTTGTGGAGGTCAGATAGGCAGTCACTCCATGTAAAATACTGGTATTCAGCTGCATCCGGTTAGACTGGAAGCTGACCCCAACATAGTTCGGAAAAGGCTAGGCAAATAGATTGATAATGTAGTTACAACATAAAATGCAAATGCAAAAACATTTACTATAGTAATAGTTTTAAAACCTAGTAATTTCCTATGTTCTTCAATTTAGATACGCTTACTGAGTTAGAAGAACAAAAAGAAATGAACTTATGGAAGTCTTTATTGATAACACAACATTTTTCCCCACATTTTACCAAAAAAATACGCAGTCAATAACCGGTACGATTACCCGTGTAATGTAACCGGATGAAAAGTGACCATCCACCGTACGGCCGGCCACTGAATATTTGATGGTTAACCCTTCATACGCTGCTGTAGTTATCCTCCTGTTGCTGGGCCGCGGTGGAGAGAATTAACAGGTTATGTTACATACTTTGGGTAGACTTAGTAGAATCAAAGATGGAAAGAAAGAAAATAAAAAACGTTTATTTGCGGTAAACAAAACGCAAAAAATTGTTTAAAATACAAAAATGAGTTAAGGTTGGGGGAAGCATGCATCACATCCACGCAAATCAGCTATCGCTCAGCATTATGCTACGACCCTATGCGAGATCAGTCTCGCATAGGGTCGTAGCATAATGCTGACGAGCCCCAGCGCTGGTGGCGCTGACGTGATGACGTCGACCGGTGCAGCAAAAAAATATTAAGACGCTGTACCAGTACAGCGTACATAAAAAGAATAAGAGTTTTATTTTCGTCTTGCCATAAGTCTTGCCTTGACTTGTTTTGTCTTGTAGTTAACCCAAAAGTCTTATGTTAAAACAAGGCAGGTAAAAGCTAGTTATCATATAAGACAAAAAGTTATAGTTTACCTATTTTATTTAATCGCCTCGAACATTTCAGAAAAATAAATATGACTGTACGTAACTTCGAAGTTTAAAATATCGATGTACTGTATTCAAAACAACCGACTTCCAAAAAAAAAACACTACAAAGTGAAAAATAACTTTAATTTCGACAGTCGGTGGCAAAAAACGAAAATAAAATACCCAAGACACCGACTTCCAAAATTAAAGTTACTTTTCACTTTGTAGTGTTTTTTTTTTGGAAGTCGGTTGTTTTTTATTTGTAAAAAGTTTTTATTTTTCACTTTTTAGTTGTGGTACCTACCCCACACACAATCGAATACCACTACCTGCTACCAATGACAGGAACTTATCATATCATGAAGACATACTGAGTGGGAAATAAATAGGTACGTATTTTGTAGCTAACTCAAAAACTGCCCAAGCAAAGTTAATAAAATTTATATGGGACCAATTTGAGAGCATACCCTTTCAAACAAAAAAATGAATTTTAAAATCGGTCCACCAATGACGGAGAAATCGGCGGACAAACATAAAAAAAAACAAATATCCTCCTCCTTTTTGGAAGTCGGTTAATAAAGTTTATAAAATTACGATTTACGTGAGTTAGAATGTACGCTATGACAAATAACTTAATTGAGAATGTTCATAATCGCGATGTACGGAAGTATATTATATTATATAAATCTTGCTATAGACAGTATCCTAAAAAGTATATTAAAACCTGCAAAACATTTAACTAATTCAGTGCCGGAAGATTGACAACTTTGCAATTAGGTGGAATATATTATTAACACAGCCTCCCCGCCAGGGTCTGTTTACCGATAGATTAGCTGATAAACGAAGAAACTTGAGCACAACTTCTTTACTTTGGCGACAAAGATTAAGTATTTGATGGAGCGGGTTTTTGTAGATGTGGCAGTGTTTTGTGCCTATTTTGCTAACGATTTTTTTTTTCCTTTTGTATTAATTTTTTTGATGATTTGTTTTGGTAGGTTTTTTTAAGAAAGAAAGTGGACTATTAATAATTGTATTTTAACACTTTCTAGGACACTAAATGCCCATAGACGACATAACAGTAAAACTTCTATTCGTTCAGTGTCTCGGAAAGTGTAACGAAGATTTTTTTAACAAATAATCTTTATCAGGATAATAAATGTGTACAAAGTGAATCCCTGACTCCTGCGCTAGGTAAAAACACCTGTGAAATCCATAGTTACAATAATTACAAGCCTCTACAGATAGAATTACGAGTAATTTAGATGTTTAGAGAACCGTTTACAAACACAAATCTTTACTTATAAAAAAATAAAAACTTTTTACAAAAAGAAACAACTTGTAAAAAGTTTTTATTTTTCACCCTTTAGTTGTGGTACCTACCCCACACACATTCGAATACCACTACCTGCTACCAGTGACAGAAACTTATCATATCATCTACATACTAAGTGGGAAAAAAATACGTATTTTGTAGCTAACTCAAAAACTATCAAAGCAAAGTTAATAAAATTTATATGGGACCAATTCGAGAGCACACCCTTTCAAACAAAAAAATAATTTTCAAAATCGGTCCACAATTGACGGAGAAATCGGTGGACATACACAAAAAAAAAAAAAAAACAAACATACGCGACGAACTATAACCTCCTCCTTTTTGGAAGTCGGTTAAAAATAGGACCTCGCACCACACATCCCTCTTAGCATTCTCATCTCAGCTGCCTGCTGCCTTTGATTAATTCCTTTTGTGGCCCAATAACACATACGTAACATCATTGAATAAATGGCAACTCACAATCAAATATTTAATGCCACGGACTGAGCCCAGAGATAAATTCATAACGTTTCCGCTTTATTATTTTGCTAACCAAAAGCTGGGATTAAATCGACCAATTAATCCAGTTTTAAATGTAGGTATAATAATATAACAAAGATATAAAAAATATTATAACAGAGTTAAAAGCGCTTTAACAACAGGATTTTCATTAATTTGATAATTATCTATACATCTATACAAATAAATGAAATTTTAAGTGTAATGTCAAAATAACAGGTTTTTACTAAATGCATAATAATTATGATAAACGGAACTTATCAAAAAACCTATTTTGTTTAAATTTTGGCTGTCTGTCTGTTTGTCCCGGCTAACATCCGAAACGGCTGCACCGATTTTAACTCAGGCTACTTTTATCACACTTTAATATTATAAAGGCGAAAGTTTGTGAGTGTATGTGTATGTTTGTCTCTTCTTCACGCTCAAACAGCTGTACCAATTTTGATGAAATTTGGCACACAGATAGTTTATAACCTGGATTAACACATAGGACATTTTTATCTCGATATTCCCACATGATCGAGACTTACGCGGGTAAAACCGCGGGGCGCAGCTAGTTTATACATAAATTAATAAAATTTAAGTGTATGTTTGTAATGTCAAAATAACAGCTTTTTCCAAAAAAAATACTATGAAAGCATTTACAGTACTTATAAAATACAATAGACGTCAATATATGATTGACTTATCGCGAACCCGAACACGGCGTGTTACCACACCGAACGCTGGACTCTGCGTCCAACGCTCGACAAGTCAATCGTCATCCCGAGAATATCTCGTTGAGAGGTGAAACACGTGTCGATTTCTTACAGGGTTTTTTATAGCTCTTTAGGAATAGTTAAGCGGAACAAGTTACTATATATATCAACGTCTATTGTACCTATTTTATAATGGATTTCTGCAAGGTCGTGCCCGAATCAATTAAATACAGTACTTTAAAAAAAATCTGTCTGTCTGTCTATCTAGGGTCCATAAGGGCAGCATCTAGTAATAAATAATAATGGCAATAGGCTGAGTCCCGTTCTCAGGTTATGCAAAATCTTATCAGAATTTACCATCTCGAATTTCTCAGTAGCATCCCGAAAGTCTGGATTTGAGCTTACATAACTGGCGAAATTAATTGCCTACATGGCTACATATTCCCTGAGAATTTGTAGGTAATCTGATTTGATCGGTGGGACGTAATTATTTAATGCGATGGCTCGGATAACTAGTTCATCTCAGTAAACACGATGTAGATTGGCGGAGTAGTGTCGCCTTGGAGACGGGGTTTTAACTGGGGAAGAGATTTGGTTATGATAGCGTAAATATAAATATATCCCGTATTTTCTGGCTGAATTTTTCGTTGAGGATACTCAACGAAAAATTCAACCAATAATACGATGTTATACGATTTTTACGTACGAGACACGATATATACGATACGACAGTTTTCAAATACTAGTAGAATACACAAAAAATACCAGAGCAAGAAATTCAAAAAAAAAAATTCAAAGTATTTTATTTCACATAAACCTACAAGGGCACTTATGAAACGTCAGACGCTAGGTGCATGGTTCCAACTGGTCGCTTCCTATGGAGAAGAGCCGGCAAGAAACTCCACGGTTACTCTTTTCAAAATAAATGGTTTCTACAATGTTTTCAAATTACAGTGTTAATAGGTATGAGAGGACTGTGTAGGCCTATCAACAAGGTACTTAGTAAAATAGAAAATGGTCCACAAGACTACAGCCTACAACGTTCTCACATTCACAAAATCTAAAAGAAAAGAATCTATTTAAAAGATAAACAAAATAATAAAAATACGGACCTATTTAAACCAAATGACATAATTGCCACTACAGCTGTAACAAATCTAATTTGATTAAAAAAAATATAGAAAATTATAGGTATAAAATGTCAATGTGAAAAAATACTTACAAGCAAAAAACAAAGAAATATTCCTGAAAGAAAGAAAGAAATCATTTATTTGCTGAAAATTTATGTATACATATTAGTTGGATTGTTTGTAAATTCTTCCGATACATTTTGACTTACGGCATGCAAAATACATTTGAATTTAATGATATGTGTAGTTACAACCATTACAGTTATGATTAAAACTAGTCTGAATTTAATAGGCAAGTACAGATCAGTCTAAAACCTGTCTGAAATTATAACTGTGGTGGCTATAAAAAAGCAACACACTCTTCTCCTTCAGGTGTCACCAACAGTTTTGCAACATGACATGAAAATAGCTCATGCTAAGTCATAAGCATTAATAAACAGAAATGGATGTTGAAGTTTTTATAGGATAAAAACTTTTTACAAAAAAATAAAAAACCTACTTCCAAAAAACTACTACAAAGTGAAAAATAACTTAAATTTCGGAAGTCGGTGGCAAATAACGAAAATACAAAACCAAAAACATTTTTCACTTTTTAGCTATGGTAACCCTACACAAATTCGAAAACCACTACCTGCTATGTAAATAACAGTGACAGGAACTTATCATATCATCCATATACTAAGTGGGACAAAGTACGTATTATTAAAGCTAACTCAAAAACGATCGAAGCAAAGTTAATAAAATTTATATGGGACCACTTTGAGAGCATACCCTTTCAAACAAAAAAAAAGAATTTTCAAAATCGGTCCACAATTGACGGAGAAATCGGTCATACATTAAAAAAAAACAAACAAATGCGACGGACATATTTATAACCTCCTCCTTTTTGGAAATCGGTTAAAAATCAGAAATCCACGTGAACGAAGTCGCGAGCAAAGCGTTAGTAGATAAAATACACAAGCATACAATAATAAATATCCTATCTACTGTACACAAACTCGATATCAACAAAGTACTCAACATCCTTCGAAACTTAACGACACAACTTTTGTTTTATTTGTTGTGTCTATAAACAAAATATATCGGGACATAGAACAGGTAAAGTAACCTTGTTATATACAGCCAATACGGACTTCCGAATGGCCGTACACACGGTGACTTATCATGCTGTTGAAACTATTGTAAGCTGACCTCGCCTTTACAGGGAGTAAAAAGGATCAGAAAGTGATCTACACATTCTGTACCTACATCAATGTAATTTAAGTTACATTGTGCAAAAATAATTAAAACTCAAACACTTTTGAATTGTCAAGGAGTCGTTCAGTTAGAAATATGAAGCTAGTTGCCCATTCCAAAGCGTAGTAGGTACCTATGGAGAAGAACGGGCAAGAAACTCCACGGACACTCTCACTCACAAAATATTGGTAACATCATTCATGTTGAAATTATACATGTATGAACAATGTAGAAAGACGTGCACGTTAAAAGCATCCGTAGTAAAAAAAAATAAAAAATAAGCCATTGCAGCTAAGAGATAACCAGTCCCAATTGACGGCGCCCGTTCACGAATATGAGATATGGATCAGCACCATTCAGCTCAACCATTTTGAAGGAAGCTAAATGATCCAACACACTCGCCACCATCAGTGATACATCTGAGTGAGCATGACATACTCATAGCCGCCACATTCAAGTCAATGAAAGCCATATTACCCGGTAAATGGTAGCTCTTTAGTACATAGTACTCACACCTGTGCTATGCAATTATATAATACAAAAGAAATTCAGTTAATAGAATCTAAATATGGTCTTACAATCTTCAGCAGCTTCAACAGTATTTTCAAATGTTATTCAATTATTTGTGGCTGTGGGAGCAATTGCTAGTGACTTTTATTTTTGATGTGAGAAGTCGCTGTATACGGCAGCACGCAATGTGACGCACGCAAAATATTGTGAATAATGCATACAACGGTCGTGAAGGTATTTAAAAGTAAAGTTAACATTTAAAACTTCTTATCGTAAAAAAAAAAAAAAACACTTAGAACTTTGACCGTCCACCAGAAGAACCAGAGGAGAACCAGAAGGTTCCCAGGTATGGTGCAGTATAAAAAATTATCACAATGATGGGAAGAACATGTCACTCTTGGTTTCGTTTAGTGACTTTTTACACCTAGTGTGGGCATCGTCAGGAAACCTGGACTTATAGTTAACATAAGTCTGAAATCGCCAACTCGGCTAAAGCCAGCGTGGTGATCAATGCTCGTGCCTTCTCTGTATGAGAAGAGGCCTTTGCCCTGCAGTGGGACAATTCTTCTGTTTTTCGTGTGGTTAGTAACTAACCTAGTGTCAGAGTTTTAAAGCCGCCCATGAGCCTCTGACTTGGCTTAACATGCCGTCGAGAAATATCTCTCAGGCATGCCGGTTTCCTCACGATGTTTTCCATCACCGTTTTTGAAGCAAGTGACTATACAATACGCACATGAATCCGAAAAGTCAGAGGTACGTTCCTTGGGTTCGAACTCGAGGCCTATGACTTGGCAGTCCGACGGTCACGCCACTAGGCTATCACTGCTCAGTGGGCAGTGTGCACAGTGGGACAGTGATAGGCTGGTATTTTTTCTTATACTTTAGAGGATTTCCATACGTTGACAGATCAGCTTTTACTGGACATTACAGCTTGATATGTGTTAGAGCGTACAATAGTGTCGTGTTACTAACTTTACGTAGATGTGGAGTCTTCTATTTTTGTCGTGTTTTCTTGTAATGTTGTTTCTGTTTTATTGTATGGAAATGGATATTTGTTGGAAGCTGTACTTTTTGAATTTGTTGGGTTATTGTTGTTCGATTCTATGTTTCTTGATGATACTCTTTGATCTAATTAAGGATCGAATCTTTGAACGATTATTCACTCAGTCTGAGCTCTTTTCGTATGTACTGAATGATTGATAAAAACTTTTTTACAAAAATAAAATAACTGACTTCTAAAAAAACACTACAAAGTGAAAAATAACATAAATTTCGGAAGTCGGTGGCAAGTAACGAAAATATTAAACCAAAGACACCGACTTCCGAAATTTAAGTTATTTTTCACTTTGTAGTGTTTTTTTGGAAGTCGGTTGTTTCATTTTTGTAAAAAGTTTTTGTGTGGGTCAGTTTGTAATTTATCTAAGTTACAATAGCCTAATGTCAACTGCTCATCACCTTTCAAAAAATATTGCTTTTCCCGATGCAGGGACGTTAATCTTTGAGGAGTTTTCCTGGTACTTTACCATTAGCTCCACTTCTCCATATACATTGTAACGAGCATAAATTACTTGGCAACCATATTAAAGTAATCGAATCGCAACCCGTGGAATACTTAGTACTATTGAGAAGTTCCGGTGGCCATCTGTGGTCTTCATCATCAGTTCCACTTCACAAAATGATGCTTTTTGAGAGCAACTGCACGAGTAACTATAAAAAATGCCCAAATCGCTATAGGTTTGCCTATAATATTTGAAGAGTTCCCTCGATTTCTCTAAAATGCCATCATCAAATCCTGATTTCCTTATCATGGTACTATTTTTAAAATATCTCCTTTCCAACAAAAAATAATCATCAAAATCGGTTTATAAACGACGAAGTTATCCGCGAACACACATAAAAAAACTATATATACATATACGGTCGAATTGAGTAACCTCCTCCTTTTTTTGAAGTCGTTTAAAAAATATAACTGGCTATTTCCAATCGGTGAGTGAGGTACTACTATCCTACCTTTCGGAGACGTGACGTAATGTTATCTTATCATTACCAAAATCCCCCGATAATATCCGAAGTTCGGAGAGTGTCCTTCTAGGGCGTCCTTTCCCGTGTATTTCATAACTATTGAATTACGTGTTTATAATATTTTAGAGGTATGAGGAACAGGGTGTAAAGTTCACTCATCCACCATGGAAAAGGGAGGATCCTCTGACCAGATGGATTTCATATCTGACGGGCAACTGCCCGATGTTTTTTTTTGAAGTGAAATCTTCTTTAGGCGCGTTGGGCATTTTTGAGATGGGAAAAACAATTGAACTCGCGACACTGTTACCGTTACCGACACATTAAAAGTATTTCCTGCACAACAAATTTTTTCAAGTTTTCACTTTTGTCGGCAATCCCGGAGTGCCACTTTTTTTTTTTAATGGCATCTCGCTTGTCAGCCTAGGAGGTTGTCAGCTGCTTACCTGGACTTTCCTGTGGCTGCCTCATTAAATTAAGGCCTCCAGCCAGGGCATAAAACTTAGAATCTAAGCGACTATACGCTAAGCACCCCCTCTGGGGTACGGACCTCGGCTTAGGGCGTTGCTGGGGGAGGACAGCAAGGGGTCGGATTAATGCCCAACGATTGATGTCTAACTTCGAGAAAGAGGTCAGTCGTCGAATCCGACTCGGCTGGGCAGCGTTCGGGAAGCTACGCAACATCTTTTTGTCCCACATACCACAGTGTCTCAAGACGAAAGTCTTTGACCAGTGCGTGTTGCCAGTGATGACCTATGGTACTGAAATGTGGTCGCTCACAATGGTTTTATCAGAAGGCTAAAAGTCACCCAAAGGGAATGGAGAGGGCTATGCTTGGAGTTTCCCTACGTGATCAAATCAGAAATGAGGAGATCCGTAGGTGAACCAAGGTAACCGACATAGCCCAAAGAATTGCCAAACCTAAGTGGCAATGGGCAGGGCACATTGCTCGCAGAACGGATGGCCGATGGGGCCGAAAGGTTCTGGAGTGGCGACCGCGTACCGGAAGACGTAGCGTTGGAAGGCCTCCCACAAGAATCATAACAACAGTAACACGACTTACTGTAATTATGACAACGGGGGCAGGATTGATGTCGAAAAGTTATATATATGTTGATCGCGCGGTAAACTCTGTTAGCGCCATGCAGGATTTATGTGACGTCAGGATTTGTGTGACGTCAGGATTTGTGTGACATCAGGATTTGTGTGACGTCAGGATTTGTGTGACGTCAGGATTTGGGTGACGTCAGAATTTTGTGTGACGTCAGGTCTTTGATGTGTAGTTCGTATGTGGCGATGTAGATGTCGCCACAATATAATAAATTTCGAATAGGTACTTGTTTGATTTCCAGTGAATTTTCAAAGATAAAAAAACTTTGTATTATCATTCTGTGCTTCAGTTAGCCATTTCATCAGTCAAGTTTAACAAAATATCTCTGGCTTTTAAACAAACATTTATGGCATAACTCCTCCTATTTTGAAGTCGGTTAAAAATGAATACCTACATGTAATAAATAAAAGGGCTAAGTGTTATTGGGTTTTCCATCTGAAATTTCTCAGTAGTAGCCCGGAGTCTGGATTTGTGCCCGATTGATGGCAATAGGCTCGCCCCCTATTACATGGGACTTAAACATAACTGGCGAAATGTGGGTGCACTATAGGTACACCTCTGCCTGACCCTTCGGGGATTACAGGCGTGATGTTATATTATGTTTTGTAATAAATAACAGCAGTTAAATTATGAGGTCACTTAACTCTACAGTAATTATGCATATAAATTAACTGCTCTATCACTGCCTGCATCTCGTGAACGACCAATTACTGGCTGTAATATGCCAGACTCATTTTCATAACCTTTTCGGGTATTTTCATACGAAAAGTTTCTCCGAATATAAAGAAAAATATTAAGAATGGGAGCGTGTATGATATGGCATATGTATGAACGTGGACAAATCATAAGGAGTAAGGAGTATGTTTGAATCGTGGCAGGCGGCGTTCTGCAGTTTTTGACCCTAGGGAAAAAGGCGTGAGTTTGTGTTTGAATTTAAAAAAGGTCGTCTGAGACCTTAACTATTTTATTAAAACATTTTTATTGTAATTTTCCCACTGCAAAAAAAAAACATATTTTGTCATGCAAAAAAAAAAGCCGGGCTTAGTGCGTGTCGGACCACGCACAAAGAAGGGTTTCATAGTTAGAATGAATTTATACCAAAACAAACTTAGCTTTGTAGTTGAGAAACATTTTCTCCCATACATCGTTAAACCTCACGGTCATTTCGCCAACTGCAAATGTAAGTTTGTAATCGTTTTTTTTTATAAATTTTATAATACAAAAAATATACAATTTTCGGACTTTTTCCTTTACTTGTGTTGTGAGATCTTCCTTCATGCCAATTTTTTTTCCTTTCTTTCCGTTTTGATTTATTTGCGAGTATCAGAATATGTCACATAAATGACCGTATTTTTTTATTGCCTTAACTTAGAAGCTTGGTTTCTTTCTCTAAGGGAACATAGATCTACGTATTTGATATTAATTTCAACATGATACTTCCACGCGTTCCTGAGAACATGGGTCTTGACAGACTGACGGATGGACAACTCAGTGATCCTATAAGGGTTCCGTTTTTTCCTTTTGAGGTACGGAACCCTAAAAAGAGCATTAGTCACGCTTGGTCTTAATGGCCAAATCTCCCTATTAAGTATCGTTTTTTTCTTACAATGTGTTCTCGGTAAGTCAGAATGGCATCCAAGAATATTAACTTAAAAAATAAATTGTATTTTAATGATTTAGAGGACTTTCGGCTAGGAGATGCTAATTTGACGCGTAAAATCCACTTCAGAACTATCTTAGGTTCAAATAAAAGTGGCTTTTTAAATTTCAGCTACTGAATGAAAAAATCATCACAAGATTTTTCTAGTAGAAAATAAAGCGAAAAAATCTTCCAATTTCAGTCCATTTGAAAAATGCTCACGTCCAACTTAATGCTCCCAATTTTCTTTTTAACTCTTCATTTGCTTTTGAAAGAGATATTATCTGACATCTAGGAGAGAAAATGAAGGCTTATGTTTTTTTTTTTTGAGAAATTGCCGAAGAGATTTTCACTCAATCATTTTTATTTTATTATTTCACAGTTATGTATACACATTTAAAGATAGACAAGAACAAAAGAACAGAAAAACACGTACAAAGGTGATGCTTATTTCTAAAGAAATTTCATAATTTATTAACAACATCAAACTCTTATAATTTGGACTCATCAACACGACGAAGAAGATCAATATCATCGGTTTTGATATAAGTACAGCGTTTCAGAAATGTTTGTCCCATACATTTGGGTTTTGTACGGGACAGCTGATTTTATTTTCGTGATTTCTATGGCCGATCTATAATTTTTAGATGATTTTTCATATTTTAGTTTGATAATAGTTTTAATTAGGTTAAGACAGTGGTCTAGCCCATAGACTACGCACGGGGGTCGGGGTTTCGGTCATTAAGGTGATATATTGAAAAAAATGGGCTTTTTCTTTAATGTGTACCTTTTAAAGTATTTGGAATAGGGAATTAACATTTTGGTGAATGATTTTTGACTATATGATCTAGTATCCTGAAAAAGGAATACACGATACAATTAAATTTTCTCGATACAAAAAAATTGCAAAGGTGTGTCTATTTTTATCTTTTTTTGAGTATCATGGCGCAACGCTTGTGAGTTATTCAATGGAATTTACTTTAAAACGTAGAGAGTAAACGTTTCAAGTTTTTAGAAAAGCAGTTTTTTTAAAATAATACTTTTCATTTATAAAAGACGGCATTTCGTTTTGGCACATACGTTGTTTTATTCCGAGTGGACACACATTATCGTCATCTCTTCTTTCGCCTATCAAAAGTATTGTCATCACTCTCATTCATTCATAAATCAGTCGCCCGGTGGGGCTCATCGATGAAGATATCATGTACTGTATCTGTCTTTATCATGCACTTTTAGTATGACAGTTGTGCGACAGTGACAAGAATAATGCTTAGCCAAAGCTTATGCTAAGTAACTAACGTTTTCAAATTCCGGTCAGTTATTTCGTTAGTTCCACTTTTTGTTACTGGTTCAGATACGTTTGTGGCAGCGCGACGATGTGGCGGCCAACCATCGAATATGGAACCGCTACTCCCGCGTGCGGGGGAAATAAGCCACGCCCACCAAACTTATATTTATTTTCAATATAGGCCCTTAAGAAGATATGAAGTTTTATTCAAAATTCGAACTATATTCAGAATCGAAGATCATAATTTTTTCCGAAATATTTTCACCAAAAATTAACAGGACATCGCAAATTTATCATTTACCTACTGTACCTTTCAAAGATTTTCAACTTGTTAATAAGTAAAATGCCTTCATCATAATGATTATTATCAGCCGATATGAAGATGATGATGAAGGCATCCTACTTCTTCCCAAATTAATTTTAGGAAGCATTGTGGAGTGAAAGAGGATGGGAGTTTTAAGGACTAAGAAAAGTGTATTGAGACAGTTTAGACACACAGAAAGGATTGGCTCTCATAAGAAATCTTAGTCGTTATATATAGCATTGATATTTGGCTCTATTGACTAATGAGTTTGCTGACCACTGGGTTAGGATATTGTCTTTTAATAACATAATATCACGCCTTTTTTCCCCGAAGGGTTGGGCAGAGGTGTCCCTGTAGCAGGTACACCCACATTTCGCCAGTTATGTTTAAGTCCCATGTAATAGGGGGCGAGCCTATTGCCATCAACCGGGCACATATTTTAATAATCTGTTACTAATTTACAATAAGAAGTTTATACAGTGTATATATTATCTAACTAGCCTGTATTATCCCTCTGCAGCGCAAAGGCATCCATTACGTCGGCGCCGGCTGTCGCTGAAAACCAGCGCTGGGGCTCTGTCTTGCACAGGGTCGTAGCATAATGCTGAGCGATAGCCGATTTGCGTGGATGTGACGCATGTTTCCCCCAACTTTTTCTCATTTTTGTAATATAATATTTTTTTCTTGCGTCATGTTTACCGCAAATAAACGTTTTTTCTTTCTTTCTTCTTCTTCTTTCTCCATTTTCCACGCAATTATAATATTAAATTATTTCATAAAAACGTACCTTCTTAGATATTATTGGAGATAAGTAAGTATATCTTAGCGATATTTACGAGTAATATTTTCAGTACATAGGCACCGCCGAATTCTGTGAAATCATTCAATAGCCACTAATGTCAGAGCAACTAGAGTATTATCGACCTGATATACCCCACATTATCAGATTATGAAATAATCTATTTTCCCGAATAATTTCTAACAAACCGAACTGGCTAGACATGTAATATTACTAACAAAAGGACCTATATTCGAACACAAAGCTCTTTTGTTTGGTGTACGGTACAGGCCAAAAATCCAGGCAAACCAAACTAGTGTTGGGTAACTCAGCACATGTGCTAGCACAATTGTAGCTACTCACTTGGATCAAAAGAGTTACTCACTCTTTTCAATATGATGTGCTAAAAAAAAAAATTAAGAGTATGAGTTTTGAACGAAACGAGTCACTCACTCAATTGCAAGTCTATTTACGATTCTAAGCAAAGGAGGTCTGAGTTTAACTTGACGCGCTTAACCGATTAGTCACCACGTGTGCCTACTCTACTGCGTATGTGTACCGCGTCGCACAGTGGATCGTCTCCATAGAAGAGGTTGGACGTAGGCAGCTTATGAAATCAAAATCGATATTTAAAAAAAATAAAAATACTGTCATATCCCTTTATCAAAAACCTACAAATATATGAGACTTTTTCAAATTGGACTCATATTTCAGGAGAAAATCAATGAAAAATTTTTTTCTTTGTATGAAAATGGACACTTAAACTCCCCCACCGTCTGAGTTTCGCCTTGTTTCTGGTAGTCATTTCTATAATTAGTATCTATCTAAATGCCAAATTTTGCCCAAAGACACATGGTGCCCCAATGGTGCACTTTCTGAGGTATAATCTATTTTCGTTTTATCACAAATACGACAGCATTTTTTTTTTAAATATCTTTTTTGATTTCACAAGCTGCCTACGTCCGACCTCTTCTATGGAGACGATCCACTGTGCGTCGTGTTGTAACTACACACTAAACCCGCGACTCGCGCGGCGAGTCGGGCGAGTCATGTGCCTCACTGACACAGTCACAGCACGTACGTGCTCACAGGCCACCGCAGCCTCGCCTCATTCGTGGTATCACAGTGTGCTAGCACACTTTGTAAAATAAGTGCCTCGCACGATCCTCATTTTAAAAGAGTGTGCTACCCATCTCTATTCCAAACGTCACTATATGATTACCTGGGTTCCTAGGCTGTAGTTTGGGATTTCGTATTAGAAGCCTGGATTGAGACCCTTTTGTATAGGTCTAAATAGAGGCCTATGCCTGGGAATTGAGACTAAATGGTACCGAGAGTATATCGATTCGGTGACGATGCTAAGTTACTTTTTAGAGAGTTAAGGGTAGGTAGAAATGCAAGCTTGGTTCTCATGCAAATATTCATAACAGTGAAATACAAAAGGTACTCTTCTACTCCTCAGGTTACCAGGTAGTACCTGTTAGACCGAGCTCTGCTCTGGTGAAAATAGAAAATGGTTTTTGAATAGTATAGGATAGTTTATAGTAATTCCATGTATAATACATACTAAGTCCATGATGCCATGATAGTAGGTACTTACTAATTCCAGGCTGTCATGTCGTTATTCTAAGGTAGCCATCTTGATCTAAACTTTAGGTGACCGAACTCTGCTCTGATCGATTTTTCGCCCCCGTAAACCCCTATATTGCAACTTTCATCGAAATCGTTAGAGCCGTTTCCGAGAACGTGATTACAAATGTATACATAAATATTGCTCATTTAATAGTGTAGGATTTATACCAAGACCCATGAATGCAGATCCTATCATTGTAATTAAACTGTATTATACTCTTTAGGAGGAAAATAATATAGTCGATTTTAACTTGAAATAAATCGGTTAAGTTAACGTTGCATCTTCCAATAAGTATATGTGATAATAGTCCTAAAAACTACCAAAGGCGCAAAACCCACCAAAAAAACTCAATAGCAACAAAAAAACAAAAACGAATCATCCGTCACATCAACTCTAGAAAAAGCGGCACATTTCACAACTCATCTCGGGCGTACCATTCACTACACCCAACATAAACTTGAATACAAAATATACGGAACCCTTCCTCGTATACACTGTATAAGTTTTTGTTTTATAGCCCAAAGGCTCGACCTTTTGAGAGATCGGTCATCTATCGCGCTATCAAATCTAGGAGACGAACAGAACTATTGCTAGCAGCCCTGTTTGATTGCGTGCCAACGATCCTGCCCTGATATAGAAATGTTTATGGCATGTTCTCTAAGGTCGGCTGTAAACCTTCAAGGAAGGCTTGAAATTCACGTTTGAAAGTTATAGGCAGTTTGATGTATTTGTTGAAAATGTTATGGATAGATTTGGTTTGTGTAACTGTTAAGTAAATGTATGTTATGGTAGATAACTGAAGCCCCATGTACACGATGTCTTTCTTGCTGTTAAGTAAGTGTGTGTTAAGAGGAGGCTCCCTAAATTGTATGTTAATTTGCATTAATATTCTGAAAAAGTCAAGCATAGGTAAGTACAATCAAAATGGAACTTTAGTATATGATTTATTGGATCTTTTTCTTATTGTTACGTAACTGGAAGCTTTTCGCTCGATTCATATTTAATTCGAAAATTATGTCTTTATAAAGATTATCTGAAACAAAAACAAGATTACTCAGCTTTTATGTCTAAAATAATTATTGACAGTAAGGAAATATAGTTTATTATCCAGATAGAAGATATTTTTTCTCTAGATCAATTATTACTTTAGTTATAAACGAAATAAGAATTGAGACTTGACGACATTTAGTTCCGTGCTTAAACACGACCAAAGAGCGCACAGCACATAGTAGAGTGGTGAGGTGCATTGGGGTGGAGTTTGCGTGGAAATTGTCTTTAGAGTGCCTGGTCTTAATGGTAGATTACTTAAGCATTTACACGATGCATCTTTCTTAACTGTAGCAATCCATCTGCCTAACCTTTTCCCAACTATGTAGAGGTCGGCTTCCAGTCTAACCGGATGCAGCTGAATACCAGTATTTCACTTGGAGTGACTGTCTGTCTGACCTCTACAACCCAGTAACTGGGTAACGCAATACCCCTTGGCAAGACTGGTTGTCAGACTTTCAGGCTTCTGACTACCCGTAACGACTGTCAAAGATCCACGAATGACAGCCGGGACCAACGGCTTAACGTGCTTTCCGAGGCACGGAGGAGTCTCGGTATGTAAAGACGGTCACCCAGCCACGGACCACCCCAGCAAGCGTAGCTTAACCTGATAGACCCGTGCGGTTATTTTAACTTAGCCACGAGCTCCTCAAAGCGTTCAAAAATAAAACAACAGTGGCACTCCAGGAGTGCCGACAGAAGTGAAAACTTGAACAATTTTATTGTAAATAATGTATCGCGCGTTGATGTCTTTTTAATGGTCTAAAACTGGTGTCGTAACAGTGTCGCGAGATCAATTGTTAGTCTCATCTCAAAAATGCCCAACGCGCCTAAAGAAGTTTTCACTTCAAAAATAAAACTCTTCAGCTTGATTATTTTAGTATAGATGAAACATAATCTAAAAAAAAAGATCATAGAAACCTTATAAATAGGTAACAACTTTAATTCAGACCATATCCATTACAAACATACATATTTGTTTAAGTTTGTGTTTGAGTGGTGAAGGGTGGGCGTTTTGGGGGACTATCATATGTAATTTTGACGTTCGAAAAGTACTGATTCTCAGCCTAGTTTGAATAAATGACTTTCGAATTTGAGCAAGCTAAAGGGGCAATGGCCTTCAAAAACTCAAACACATAACACAGTGTTTGACTTTTTGAAGGCCATTGCCCCTTTAGCTTGCTACCTCTTCAAGCTATATTGGTTACCGGTTACCCCGGTTCTCCTGGAAATCTTATTGTGGACCTTAATGAAAATGTGTGCACTAGTTCAACTGTCACTGTTTTTTTCTAGAAGTATTTTCCATGTTAAGGAACATAACATTAAGAAATTAATATCCAATATTCAACACATAAAATACTTATAATATTTTCAACCCAGAGTTATTCGGAATAACACTGTAAACAAATTACGCATAAGTATGTACGAAGTCGAGAGCTTGTCGAAAGTTTCGAGATCCTTCCCTGCTTAAGTGTGCGGGATCAAGTGCCGACCTTCCCCAACTTGAGAGAATATTCATTACTTTTTTAGTAATGTGGATTGGAATATATTGAGGAAATAAAATGAGAAAGCATGAGTGGATAACCAGGATCTACTCCTAAAATTAGGCACCCGAGCAAAACTTATCATGACTGTGATACTCATCAATATTATTGAGAATGTGGCGCGATCTACAACACCACATGAGAACTACGCAACAAAAACTTGACGTCACACAAATCCTGCATCACGCAAGCAAAGTTTACCGCGCGACGAGATATACGACCTCGACACCAATCGTTGGGCAGTTGCCCACGAAACACGACACCCGTCTGTTCGGAGTGTCCTCTCTTTTCTATAGAGGATGAGTGAACTTTACACCCTGTTCCTCATACCTCAATACAAGAGCTTTATTTCACCCACTGAGGAGTATACGCCTCCTTCAAATTAAAATTATTTATTTCAGACATGAGTCTATAGTGTTAATATCAACAAAATAAGTTAATAACTAGTGGAGATACCTTCAAATATCAACTGATATGGATTCTTACCCAGTGGCACAGCAGAGGGGGGTCCCACCGATCTGAGAATACGCTCAGAAGACCACTAGTAGTGGCGCGTAGCCGGCCGGCTATGGAGGCGGTCCTTTTTAGGGTTCCGTAGTAAACAAGAAACCCTTATAGTTTCGTCATGTCCGTCTGTCTGTCTGTCTGTCTGTCCGTCTGTCTGTCCGCGGTCTAGCTCCGAGACCCTTAGTACTAGAAAGCTGTAATTTGACATAGGTATACATATTAATTACGCCGACAAAGTGGTAAAACAAAATTATGAAAAACATTTTTTTTAGGGTACCTCCCATACACGTAAAGTGGTGATGTTTTATTTTTTATTTTTTTATCCCATAGTGTGGGGTATCATTGAAAAGGTCTTACAAAAACATTTTGAGTTTGTGAAAACCATTTTTGGATTCAGGGATCCGTTTGCAAAATATTAAGCTTTAAAGTGCTAATTTTTGTTAGAGTCAAGTGTCCCCCCCCCTGCCAGCTAAATGGTTGGTTTTGGATGTGTGAAAAAAATCACAGCAGTAGTTTATATAACGAAATTAAAAGGAAAACTATCACAGCTAAGTAGGCTTTACTAGTTATCGAGTAATAATCGACCAACTTAACTTTGCAGTTGCAAAAACATGTTTTCCCATACATTCCGTATGGGAGAACATGTTTATCAACTACAAAGTTTGTGTGTTTTTTGGGATAAATTCATCCCAACTACGGAACCCTTCATTGTGCGTGGTCCGATACGCACTTGGCCGGTTTTTTTTTTAAACGTTGCTCCACACTAGGAATTTCTCCTGTATTGTGGGTGCGTTTACAAACATTTAAACTCACATACACAAACAGTTCTCAACTCACATTTCTGATACACGCTGTAATTTTTTTTTTTTTTATTAAAAAACCCATGTTTCCCTGTCTCACCATATTGGGGGACAATAACATTACCTTATGTCAAACATATTAAATAATTTTGTATTTCTTTTTCACAGGTAAGTAACGCCTCCATGACGAGTTTTGGTAAGCTTATTTTCGTTTTTAGCTGACAATCCGACATTGTTATTTGTTCCTCATCCTACGTTGTTGGTAATGAAACATTTTTCTTTTACTGTTTTCCTTTTAAGGCGGTCACACACGGTAGCTACAATTTAAAAATGTATATAAGTATTTCAATACATCTTGTCATAAGACCCTACAGGAGCTCATACATGGCAGCCAAGTAAGTATATTTTTACAAATTTTACTTTAACTTATCGACAGATACGGAATATACATCCATGTATATTATCCTGCCTCGTTGGTCTACTGGTCACAAGCGCTACTGCTGAGCATGAAGTCCTGGGTTCGATTCCCGGGTCGGGCAAGGTGTTATTGGGTGTTTCTATCTGGAATTTCTCAGTAGCAGCCCGGAGTCTGGATTTGTGCCTGGTTGATGGCAATAGGCTCGCCCCCTATTACATGTTATGTTTAACTGGCGAAATTTGGGTGTACCTACTACAGGTACACCTCTGCCCAACCCTTCGCGGAAGCAAGTTATGTTGTATTTATTATCATAAAAACGTGTGTAAACTAGACTTTACGGCAGTCAAATATAGTAAGAACACATTTCAAAATCTGCTGCATATGCAATACGTTGCATAAACATACATGTACATCCCGGGGTTTATACAAGTATGTATAAGTTTCGTATGTGAAGGGCTTTACAGAGTTTTCCAAGTGTAAGGAAAAACTTGAACATGTTTGTAAAAATTGCTTGTCAGTTAGTTATTGTCGATGTTCTTTGATTATTTATATGTCTAGAGTGTCGCGCTGCAAAAGAACTAAAACAAACAAGCCAACTTTGTTATGCTGGTGTGCGTGACAGCTACGTTTTACACTCGCGCCACGTCATTGTGCTGTCATTGTACTTGTCTAGTATGTGTGCATGTAGCGGCCAACAGTTGGACGCTATATTTTTCGAGCTTTGACTGTCTATCTAGACATATTTATATATTTGTCGGTGTTTTTGAGGAAGTGTGAGAACAGTTATTGGGGGAAAGTAAAACTGTTCTAACATTAGAGGGTACATTTTGATAAGAATATGATTGTGTTCTTCTCTTTATAAATATATTATACTAGCTGCAATACGCGGCTACGTCCGTGTGGACCCTAATGTTTACTAAGCTATGTCCCGAAAGTGTCAGTAAAAGACCCGTCAAAATCGATCCAGTCTTTTCGGAGATTAGCCGGAACAAACAGATAGACAGACAACAATTTAAAAAATAGTTTTTTTGTTATAAGAACCGTTTATACTTTCATAAAATATGCATTTAGTGAGAAGCTGTTATTTTGACATTACAAACAGACACTTCAATTTTGTATATTATTGTATTTATGTGTAGATGTTATAGATTGTGATTTTTCGTAGTCTACATTTTTAAAGTTCGTAACTGGTTGGACGTTTGAAATCCCGTTTTAGTTATTATTATTTTATTTTTTATCCCAATTTTATTTTAAATGTTGTAATACAATAAAAATAATACAAAAGTTGTGACTGCCTCGTTGGTCAAATGATCACAAGCGCTACTTCTGAGCAATGTTGCCAACCCGTACGATAATTATGGGGGCGTACGATAATTTGGCTAATGGTACGATGTACGATAATGAATGTCTAATGTACGAATGAGTTCCATTAACAAAACGTATTTGTCAGACAAAATTAAACGCAGTAAAAAACAAAAAAATGTCAATGTCAATTATGTCAACATCAACAAGTATCTCTCTTTCTTTCCCTCTCTAGTTTTCTATTTTAATTTTACAGTGAAAACACAAAAATATAAACTAAAAACGATGACAGAGATTTTTACGGTTTGTGCTGCTAGCGCCATTACAGGTGAAACTTGGCATATACTTCTCCTTTAGTATAAAATTATTCATTGACTTTTGATAGCAATTTGAATTAACGTCTCACGTTTTTTTTTCCCTTTGTATTTTCTTGTATACGGTAATATTGCCCAAAACCCGATAATTTTGACGTGGGATCTCGATAATTTGAACTTTTGGAGTTGGCAACACTGCTTCTGAGCATGAGGTCCTGGGTTCGATGCCCGACTCGGGTAAAGTGTTATTGGTATTAAGCTATCATGAATTTCTCATTTATATGCTCGGAGTCTGGATTTGTGCCCGGTTGATGGCAATAGGCCCGCACCCTATTACATGGGACTTAAACATAACTGGCTAAATGTGGAAGAACTATAAGTACACCTCTGCCCTACCCTTCGGGGATCCAAGGCGTGATGTTATGTTATGTAATTCAAAAGTTGTGTTTCCATTATTTTATTAAAAGTACACAGTAGAAAGAGCAGCGTCGATACTTACAGTGTAACTATTTTCTTAATGTCCCTCGGCAAACTTCGTGTTTAGTCAGTCGTCAGATTTCTATCAATTGCCCTCTGCACTTGGTGCAGACTGGACGCTCTCAATCAACTTGGAAGTATAAAGAGTTGTTAATACTCTTTTAACTTAATGTAATTTATTTTAAAAATGGTGGGAAGGCTGCTAAAGTCGCAGGCACGAAAATAGTTTTGCAGCTCTATAAAGTTCACACGAAAATCAAAACAAAACAATAAAGTACTTAGTTCTGAATTCAGATTATTATACACGATAAATATAATAATTGATGGACATAGAAATTAACATTCGTTTGTATTCGGAAATGCGATGATTCCCGAGGGAAATTAAGAAAATATTCAGTCTGTACTTTCATCCCTAAAAAAATGTCTTGCTCAAATCCTTAATCCAAAACCTGTAAAAGATAGCAATAAATCGTACAAAATTATAGATACAAAAAACGTAAAAAGCTCAGTAGCAGATGAAACACATACTCATCGGATCCCATCAATTAATCATGTTGAAATATTGTGCGCTCTCCATGCAGAACTGATAAACGATTTAAATAAATATCGCGCAAAGCATTTTATACAAGCATTTTTTGCTTTTCGTTGGTATTTGCTGCGAAGAAAAAAATGCTCGGAGAGTTATTAGTACCTCTTTGTATTATTTGAAAGTGTTATGATTCGTGTGATATAAATCTGTTCTTACTAATATTCAAAAGAGGAAAAATTGAGTGAGTTTGTATGTGAGGAGTCATCTTCGGAACTACTGATCTGAGTTACAGTATTGCCGAGTGTCATAGGATATCTTTTATGTTAAGACATTATGGTTTATATATGCCAGTGGCCTTGAGTGGTTAGCTTGCGTGTTCTGTGCTGAGCTCAGGCAACGCGTCGTACGTCCAGCCAGCAATAAGACTCGCCCATCAAGGAGCGCTGTCCCAAATTAACCGCATTATTCATTTATTATACACAATTCAAAAGATATTTTAAGAAAACACGTATACTAAAAGATAAATAATTACATTATCTTTAAAATGGTGCAGGTTTTAGAAAAATACACTTGATAGTTTTAGCGTGATTCTCAGTTTTTTCCGAACTTTACAAATTCATTACACTATGTTAATATACGCGGTTGAAATCGCGGATAGAAGCCAGTAAATAGATAAAATTGCAGAAGATGTCTTTATTTGAGAGTACCTTTTTTTTGGGTGGGAATTATCAAATAACTTCTCCCGCTCTGGGTGGAGCGGGAGGGCGTGTCAGACTCTTACTGACTAAAATCCACCCGTGTTCCTTCGGTTGCCATGTTGCCGGGGGCCACGATCTCCCTTTCGGACTTCTTCGCAGCCCCGGCAGGCATCGGCCCTTCCTTTTTCGGACCTTTTTAATTTTCGATTTGGTAATTTTATATAAAAAATCGTCGTATCGTTATTTAATTATTATTTTTTTTGTCATCGCCGACGCGTCTTCGGCTATCGCCGACTAAAGTCGACGGCTGCAGTAGCCTCCACTGTTGGCAACGTGCCCCTCGTGTATATGAGCACTTAGGTGAAGTCACCTGTCATTCCATCTAATCCTAGGGATTGAGACTATTGACAGCTCAATCAGCTCCTTTATGGTTCATTAGAAAACCAGCGTCACACAGCATTTGTCTAGCATTCATACTGAAATGAACCTTTTTGACGCAGCCGTGAGGTACACACGTTATTTTAAAGGTGTGTCCAAACATTGAGCGGCAAGAGCGCGGCAGCAACACGCGGCGTTTGCAGGACACATTTCTGCCGCGCTCTAGTTAGGACCAAACCGACGAATGTTCGCGCGGCAGTGCTGCGCGGCACATTCGAGACACGCCACGCACTTTAGTTGGCAATATTAATCTGCCTAGCCTTTAATTAGTGACGAACGTTTCCTAAAAATGTTTGTGCGTCGTACGCGACAGGTAGATAGAAGCGTTCGCGCGCGGCAGTCATCCAGACATAGAGCGGAGGCCGCGCGCGGCAAAGTAAAGTAAAGTAAAGTAAAAATTTATTTGCATAGATTGCAGGTACAGTAAATAAGATGTAACAGTTAAAATATGGATGATCCTTGTACAATCTACCTTATATTAGGCATGCAACATTATATAACACAAGTGAATTAATATGAAATGAATAACAATTATGATATAGATAAACTGTTTTAAGGTAGCATTACACATGAACAATAGTCGGCACCAGGTACCTACATTTATTTAATAAAACTTTAATTTACATAATTATTTGTAATACAATAAACACAATAGGAATTTTAAATAAACACAATAAGAAAAAACTTAAATAAATTGAAACAATGTCATAATTAGGTAGGTATGTCAAAAAACAAAAAAAAAAAAAAAAAAAATTACATTAAATTATTCAGTACATAAGTCATTATCATTAAGAAAGTCGTTCACAGAATAATAACATTTTACAATTAATAATGATGACAGTTTGCCGCTCAATGTTTGGACACACTTTTAAGAGATTATTTTCACTTTTTTATTTTGTGTTTCACGAACTGTGTCCAAATAAACGTTTTCTTTCTTTCTTTTACTTTTCTTACTTTACCTAAGTTTTCACACTGAGGTTTTTTTACAAATTCAAAATATTTTTTGCCTCGTTGGTCTAGTGGTCGCAAGCGCTACTGCTGAGCATGAGGTCCTGGGTTCGATTTCCGGGTCGGGCAAAGTGTTATTGGGTTTTTCTATCTGAAATTTCTCAATAGCAGCTCGGAGTCTGGATTTGTGCCCGGTTGATGGCAATAGGCTCGCCCCCTATTACAAGGGACTTAAACATAACTGGCGAAATGTGGGTGTACCTGCTACAAGGACACCTCTGCCCAACCCTTCGGGGAAACAAGGCGTGATGTTATGTTATGTCAAAATATTTTATTTCACATAAACCTACAAGGGCACTTATGAAACGTCAGAAGCTAGGTGCACGGTTCCAATTGGTCGTTTCCTATGGAAAAGAGCCGGCAAGAAACTCCACGGTTACTCTTTTAAAAATATTTTTTTTTACAAAGTATTCAAATTACAGTGTTAATAGGTATGAGAGGCCTATTAATAAGTACCAGGTACTTAGTAAAATAGAAAATGGTCCACAAGTCTACAGCCTGTTGGAACTATTCTAAACGCAACCTCTTTTTGTGAAATCTGTCATCTATGAATTCTGACAGACGTTCCTCTTCCGTCCGTTCAAGACTGTGTGTGTCAACAATAAATCCCTAAAAAATCTTTATAAACCTTTCTTTTTCTGTCCTAATATCCAACACAGCCTACAACGTTCTCACATTCAGAAAATCTAAAAAAAAAGAATCTATATAAAAGATAAAAAATAAAAATATGGACCTATTTATTCAACCAAATGACATGATTGCCATTACAGCTGTAACAAATCTAATTTGATCAAAAAAAAATTAGAATATTGTAGGTAAGAATAGAGATCCAGAATAGCAATATACTACTACTGATAAAATTAGTACCTACGTTGACATTAGATGTCTATCAATTTGCTACCGAACCTACCTAAATGGCCCATGAGGCATAGTTCATTGGCTTCATAGAAAAAGAAAAACTTGCAATTGTTATGTTTACGTAATAAAACACTTAATTAAAATTTGCGTAATGGGTTCCTTGCATGTCTATAAATAACATTAATGTGAGCTTGTCAAAATTAAAATAGTAATGTAAACAAGAATAATAATTCATTTGTGTAAAGTATTTGTATTAAATGGACGCCTTTGTTTATTTAATTTACTTTCAAAACCATTTATATACTATTCATTGTTCTATACACCCACATTTCGCCAGTTATGTTTAAGTCTCATGTAATAGGGGCGAGCCTATTGCCATCAACCGGGCACAAATCCAGACTCCGGACTGCTACTGAGAAATTCCAGATAGAAAAACCCAATAACAGTTTGCCCGACCCGGGAATCGAACCCAGGACCTCATGTTCAGCAGTAGCGCTTGCGACCAACGAGGCAGTCAGTCAAGGCTCATCAGACAGTCGAGGCTTAAACATAACTGGCGAAATGTGGGTGTACCTACTACAGGTACACCTCTGCCCAACCCTTTGGGGAAACAAGGCGTGATGTTATGTCATTGTTCTGTATTCATGGAGAATAAAGAATATGCATGATTAATAAATGATTAAACATGGATATTTTTACAGTTAATATTTGCAAAAGATACACGAAAAAAAATCCGTTACAGAAAGAAATTCCTTACCGGAGTGTTTTTCCCAAAAGCTATGGCAAAATGGGAGTCTAAAAATCTCGAGTCGCTATAAAATAATCAGCTGTCCCATTTGGGTCGAGTAGCTATTGAAATTTTGTATGGGACAATTGATAATTTTGTATGGGACAATTGATAATTTTGTGTGGGACTATTGATTATTTTGCATGGGACAATTGATAATTTTGTATGGGACAATTGATAATTTTTTGCGAATTCAATGTTGGTCTCTTAAAAGAAGTTATTTAGTTTGATAGTCTGTTCTACAGCTTTAAATAAGATCACACATTTCTGATACACGCTGTATAACGCTATGTGTTCTAAAGGTTGCAAAATACATTTTTTTCAGTGCTCAAAGCTAAGCAAATGTACCAAAGTAATCTCTTTGAAATAATTCGCAAGTTTCATGCAGAAAACCAAGCTGTAACATTTTCAGGGTTGGTCACGACATTTCTCAGCAAAACAACTAAATATAGCATTGAAATACTGCGATTTATAATTACAAATTCCCCCTTTTTACCTAGAATACCTAATGCAGCTACTAATGTATTTTCTAAAGGTCACTTCAGTGTTCGCAGAAGTAATCACTTTCCTCCATCGCAGACCATTCATTACGCTTGAGGTCCACTCTTCGACACGACAAATACACATTGGCCGATATTATCTCAGTGATAATTACCTGTCTAGACAATTGGTCAAGGTTTCTGTAGAAATACCTTTACTTAAATAAATAGGGGCCTCTATTTTTCTTGTAATTATACACGATAATGCAAGTATGGTGCTTGTATGTGGTAAATTTTTATTACGTAATTTGTTTTTAACCGACTTCAAAAAAAAGGAGGAGGTTCTCAATTCGTTGGGATATTTTTTTTTTGTATGTTCCCCGATTACTCGAAGACGGCTGGACCGATTTGAAAAATTCTTTTTTTGTTTGAAAGGGTATACTTTCAAGTTGGTCCCATTATCATTTGGTCACGATCTGATGATGGGATCTTGAAGAAATCGAGGGAACTCTTCAAATATTAAAGGCACATCTATAGCGATTTGGGCATTTTTGATGAGCAGTTGACATGAGGCTATTATATCTTAGATAAATTACAAATCAACCAACTAAGAAGTGAAAAAAAAAACTTTTTTACAAAAAATACAACCGACTTCCAAACTACAAAGTGAAAAATAACTTTAATTTCGGAAGTCGGTGTCTTTGGATCAGTATTTAAGTTTTTGACACCGACTTCCAAAATTAAAGTTATTTTTCACTTTGTAGTTTGGAAGTCGGTTGTATTTTTTGTAAAAAAGTTTTTTTATTTTCAAATATTTAGCAACATCGGTGTTGCCCTTCGACTATTTGTGTTCCCACACTTCTTCTCCTTCTTCTTCGTCTTCTTTTCGTGTCGATGGTACTCTTCTTTATAATTATATTATAATAAATGAAACACACGGCACGTCTCATTTAAGGCAATGTTTACTTGCTTGCCCACAGTATATTAATATTGTTTTATTATTAATAATAATTTTATATCTTTTCGTCCCACATACCACAGTGTCTCAAGACGAAAGTCTTTGACCAGTGCTTGTTGCCAGTGATGACCTATGGTACTGAAACGTGGTCGCTCACAATGGGCCTTATCAGAAGGCTAAAAGTCACCCAAAGGGCAATGGAGAGGGCTATACTTGGAGTTTCCCTACGTGATCGAATCAGAAATGAAGAGATACGCAGGAGAACCAAGGTAACCGACATAGCCCGAAGAATTGCCAAACTTAAGTGGCAATGGACAGGGTACATTGCTCGCAGAACGGATGGCCGATGGGGCCGAAAGGTTCTGGAGTGGCGACCGCGTACCGGAAGACGTAGCGTTGGAAAGCCAAGACAAGATGGACTGATGACCTTGTGAAGGCTGCAGGAATCCGCTGGATGCGGAGAGCACAGAATCGATCGAAGTGGAGGTGCTTGGGGGAGGCCTATGTCCAGCAGAGGACGTCTTTCGGCTGAAATGATGATGTTGATGATAATTAATAATAATTTATCACAAGGTAAAATACAATAGACGTGGATATATTTAGTAACCTGTTCCGCTTAGCTATTTCGAAAGAGCCATAAAAAGCGCTGAACGCAGAGTGAGGCTTATCGCCCGTCAAACCCACTTATATACTGCTGCTGCTGTTCAGCGCTCGGTGTGACAACACGCCGTGTTTGTGTTCGCGACAAGTCAATCGTCATCCTGAGGATGCCTCGTTGAGAGGTAAAACACGTGTCGATTTCTTTTAGGAGTTTTATTATGGCTCTTTAGAAATAGTTAAGTGGAACCTAAATATACACACGTCTATTATATTTTTTATTGGATTTCCGCAAGGTCACGCCTGAATCAATTAACTATCTTATCACAAGGTTATGAAACATGTTTACAAAATATTAAGCTCAAGTGGTAATAGCCCAACGGTTACGGGGACTGACTAGGGAAAGATCGACCCTGCCCCAAGTTGATGAATAACAAAAGCATCGTAACTTGACTGACCGAGATGATATTGCTAAATGTTGGTTTATGTAATATTAAACGTCAATATTGGTGATGTCATCTGTCAATATCATGTGTCAAAAGTTTATGTCAAATGCAAAACGTCATTGTGCTCTCTCTTTCTGTCGTCGACCATATTGCGTGTTGAGAGAAAGCTTCCATTAAATCTTTTCCTATCTGCGATATCTGCCCATAATCTATCAGACGAAACGCCTTACAAAAAAATCTTGATGAAAGGTACCAAATTAAAATAATCACTTAGTGCTTTCTAAGAGAAAAACGTAAGACTTACATTTCCCAGGGAACCCTTAAAGCTGATAAAAACAGTTGATAACAACGTATACTTCTTTCATTTGCTTTCTTTCAATGGAGAATGAGCTGAGAAGTTTTTAAAGCGATTTCTCTTGCAAGACGATTTATTACCTGCCGATGTGAACGTAATCGATATGCCTTGACTTAGGCTGATTGCATAAGTAAGATTGAGAACTTTGTCTACACTAATATTTTATAGAGGTTGTTTGTATGTATGGGATAATCTCCGGAACTAATGACCCAATTTATAAAAAATCACTGGTCGAAAGCTACATTATTCCTTAGTGCTTGTAGGCTATAATAGTTATTTATGCAACTGTTGTATAATACTTAATTATATACAGTTGCATACAAGACTTTATCTCTCTAGATAAATGTATTTATATCATGCAGAGCGTTTATTTTGAAAGTGAGCAACGTGGCAAATAAATGTCAAATATTTCGCTGTTTTGATTAATTTGGCAATATTACTGTATGGAAATAAGAAATGTGGCTAACTAGTTCCCTAGAATATTATTAATGAATTGCAATTATAACATTGAATTTGATGTTGTAACAATTTTAGGTGTAAAAAGCATACGGAAAGTTTCCAAATACTTTTTTTACATCTAAAACTAAATATTCGGTAGGTATAGGGTAGTAATTCCTAGGTAAAAAAATTAAAATTCTATTTAGTCCGTCTTTCAGATAATAAAAAATATTAGACACATATTTTTTGGTTTATCATGTTAATCAAAAATAACTTAGAAAACACGCATTAAAGTTTGGGAGTGGGGGCTCGCTACGTCACAACGTCGTATAAAATCTAGCACGGCGTGACGTCATTCCACATTTTAACTCAATATATCGCCGTAATCTTCTGTTTACGTCAAAAAATAAAAAATACGTGTCCAATATTTTTTATTTTCTAAAAGACGGACTAAAAAAAAATTGGACACAGGCCTATTACGATATTAATTTTATTATAGCATTTCATAATCAATAATTTAGTTCCCTAGTTAGCCACATTTCTTAATTGCTTGCACTGACTGGACAGGTCCACTCAAATCTGTGTGGTTCTTTCCTCAAAAGACCTTTTCAGACACTAATCTGTATGGCCCTTATATGGCCAGACCAAGATTATTTAAAAGAGACTGCGACCTCTGAGTTTGTTTCGGCCTTTCTTCTCAGAGTAGTCAGATAGGAAACACCGAACTCATCTAGCTTATTTTTAATATGACGTGTAAAAGTGATTCCGATATCCTATTTACAGAATAAACAATTTCATTTCATTTCAATTCCATACAGTAAATTAATCAAAACAGGTAAATATGTGACAGCTATTTACGACGTTGCCAACTTTTAGGATAAACCCTCTTAACATGTGAACCTGCATACTACATCACTTGGAAATATTTTCTATTTCTATATCTAAGAGATAAAAGATTTATAAGAGGAGCTCGTGGCTAAATAATAATAGACGCACGAGTCGGTCTTCAAGGATAAGCAACGCTTTCCGAGGTCAGCCGTGGATAGGTAACAATCCATTACGTACTGAGACCCCTCCGTGCGTCGGAACGCAGTTGGTCCCGGCTGTCATTTGTACATCTTTGACAGTCTTTACGGGTAGTTAGAAGCTTGAATGTCTGACAACCAGTCTTACCAAAGGGTATCGTGTTATGGAGGTCAGATAGGCATTCCCTCCATGTTAAATACTGGTATTCAGCTGCATCCGGTTAGACTGGAAGCCAATTCCAACATAGTTAGGAAAAGGCCAGGCAGATGTTGAAGTAAATATGTTAGATAGTAGGTATTTATAGTGCTAGACATGTCCAAAAAGTTTTAGATTTTTTAGTTAAATGCAAAATTTAATTATTATTTTCTAATCTTTAGGTTTAGCTGTCTCATGAATTTAAAATTTGACTTCGTCTGTCCGAAAACTTATTTAAACCTAGTTAAGATGTTTAAAGTCTCACAGTCATGTATTAATCAAAATGCAAAATCTTCTCTATGCCAAAAAAATAAACGAAGCAACTTTTTGACTTTTGAACAAGTTTTATTTAGATTTACAGCTTTTTTCAACTTATTTAGATATAATCTTAAACCAGTCGGTGTCTTTGGTTTTGAATTTTTGGTTTTTGCCACCGACTTTAAAAAATTAAAAACTAAAATTAAAGTTATTTTTCACTTTGTTGTGTTTTTTGGAAGTAGGTTGTTTTTTTTTTTTTGTAAAGGCTTTTAATTTTCACTTTTTATTTGTGCTACCTACCCCACACAAATTCAAATACCACTTACCTGCTATGTAATTATCAGTGACAGGAAATTATCATATTATCCTCATATGAAGTGGGAAAAAATACGTATTATTGATGATACCTCGAAAACTATCCAAGCAAAGTTAATAAAATTTATATGAAACCACCTCGAGAGCATACCCTTTCAAACAAAAAAAGATTTTTTTAAATCGGTCCACAATTGACGGAGAAATTAAATAAAAACATACGCTACGAACATATAACGTCCTCCTTTTTGGAAGTCGTTTAAAAATCTTTAAAACAGTAATATAGGTGTTTTTTATTCGCTATTAAATACACTTGAATGTTGCTTTTTACTTCAAGAAACTAACTGGTAAGGTTTCGGAAATATTTCACAATAAGTTAGTGGCTTTTTTAAATTGCTCGTCATTGTATTTTGACATAGGTATGAAATTACTATAACACTGCAAATTGGTCTCAATTTGGTTAACAATTAATTGCCCTGACTGGTTTAAACTCAAAATAAATAAACTATAAGGAGAACTACACCACACTACTACTAACCATATTGGTGATGTTCTTCGGAAAGGCTAGGTGCGTAGAACTCGCAACCGGCGTGCGTGTATGACCAGATGTATGAACGTAAACGAGGCAAAAGGAGCATGTAAGGATCGTAGCAGGTGGCGTTCTGTAGATTCTGCCTACCCCCATGGAAGGCGTGAGTTTATGTATGTATTAAGATGTTATGATAAGTTAAAGAAAAACACAAAAATAACGACTACAATTTATCGTACATTATTAACTAAAATAATTCCAAACCTTAATCCAAAATTAAAGAAAAATTCTCCCTCAATAATCTCATAAAGCGCACGAAAAATCGCAATTCTGTAGCCAGCCTAAACTGCCTCATTAGAATGCTCGCCGTACTGCCACCGAGCCACGTAGGCAGCCGACAGCGAGTCGATATTTTGTCCGTATCCTGATTTATAGCAACGATTAGCTCCTTTTTGTACCAGCTTCAATGCCGAAAAAATCGGCCAAGTGTGAGTCGAATTCGCACACGAATGGCTCCGTACCACCGTACTTATTCATCATCATCATCAGCCTATAAATGTTCCCACTACTAGGACACAGGCCTTCTCTCTGTGAGAGGGAGTGGGCCATAATCCACCACGCGGGCCCAGTGCGGGTTGGTAGATGTCACATGTCACAACACCGCACCGCACCTTACTTATTTAACAATACAAATTTAATAAAAATACTTTATTTAAAAAAACTCGTTTCTTATAAGGAAATAAAATCAAAGAGTCCCCTTTGATTTTTATTATTTATTGTTGTTATAGCAGCCATAAAAAGTGACATAAGCACGCGACTGATCGCGTATTGGCGCGACGATTGCTTTTAAATAGGTCGTGGCCATAAGATTTTTTACAGTTCAAAAGATACAGCCCTGTGACAGACGAACGGACGTACAAATGAAATGAAATTGTTTATTCTATAAATAGGATATCGGAATCACTTTTACACGTCATATTAAAAATAAGCTAGATGAGTTCGGTGTTTCCTATCTGACTACTCTGAGAAGAAAGGCCGAAACAAACTCAGAGGTCGCAGTCTCTTTTAAATAATCTTGGTCAGGCCATATGAGGGCCATACAGATTAGTGTCTGAAATAGTATTTTGAGGAAAGAACCACACGGTTGAGTAGACCTGTCTAGTCAGCATATACGTACGGACAGCCTTAATAAAAAGTTCCGTTGGCACCATCTTTTTTTTGGGTCGGAAATTATCAAATAGCCGCTCTGGGTGGAGCGGGAGGGCGTGTCAGACTCTTACTGACTAAAAGCCACCCGTGTTCCTTCGGTTGCCTGTATTGCCAGGGGCCACAGTATCCCTTTCGGACTTTCCCGCGACCTCGGCAGACATCGGCCCTAGCGGACCCCGTCAGTTCTGCTGACATCTCTTTGAGGCGCGCGTGGAACACAACGCGCCGTAGACCGGGGCCTGGTCCTTATCGGACGGCGAGCTACTCCGTTGGCACCCCTTGAGTACGGAACCCTAAAAATATATAGAATTGGGTAATAGGACTAAGTGTTACTACCTACTTACTATTTAGTTGGTAATGTAAGCGATTTGTTAGAGGAAGTAATATTGCGTTAGATTTCGTTGGCTATTTGTTTTTATTTTAGTGATAGGATGGGTATTGGGAGGAATTGTTTTAGGTGATTGGTTTTTTTTTTCAGGGTAGGGCAGATGGTACAGTAGATTGATCAGTATCTTGGTTAGAATGTGCAATATTACCACAGCAATTCCTCATAAACCACGTCGAGCTAAAAGGTGCCTATATCACTGAATACAATAAAAATAAAGTATTTATTAGAACTTGCACTGGAAAAAAGTGGTGGCACTCCGGGAGTACCGACAGAAGTGAAAACTTGAACAATATCGCCTTGGTGTAGAAAAATACTTGTATAGAACATTGATTCGTAACCTTATCCAAATAAAGAGCACAATCGCGTATACAAAAAATAATACTTCCGAAACCTTTAAAGTAAAAATACTTGCTTAAAATATTGATCCGTAACTTAATATAAATAAGAGCACAATCGCGTTTACAAAACCTTTAAAGTAAAAATACTTGTAAAGAACATTGATCCGTAACATAATACAAATAAAGAACACAATCACGTTTGCAAAATGAGGTGACGTCATGGTGTCGCGAAATCAATGGTTTAATCCCATCTCAAAAATGCCCAACGCGCTTAAAGAAGTTTTCACTTCAAAAACACAAACCAAACTAAACACAACCCAAAAAATATGAAAAATCAAAAGTGCAAATGCGCTCATCACCCAGGGCAGGCCAAGCGCACTCCGCATTTTGGGTATGAAGCTACAAGTACGCGGCGGGCCCGACTTGTCGGGCCAATTCAGTGTGCGTAACGCAGTCAGAAGATATAAGAGTTACGCGATAGAAAGAGAGGCAACTTCTAGGTGAATATAATTGTAGGTAATTAGCGCCGTACGACCCGAATTGCTCTTTATTGTGTCGCAGCTAGAGTCGCTATTCGTTTGAAATGAAATGAAATGAAATTGTTTATTCTGTAAATAGGATATCGGAATCACTTTTACACGTCATATAATTTTTTTTATTAAAAATAAGCTAGATGAGTTCGGCGTTTCCTATCTGACTACTCTGAGAAGAAAGGCCGAAACAAACTCAGAGGTCGCAGTCTCTTTTAAAGTCCAGACATAATCTTGGTCAGGCCATATGAGGACCATGTAGATTAGTGTCTGAAAAGGTCTTTTGAGGAAAGAACCACACAGATTTGAGTGGACCTGTCCAGTCAGTGCAAGTTTAAATGATTTTGCGGAGTAAATGTTTTTTATTTCTACTATTATGTATTCTGTGCCCAGGGTTACCCTTATTGACCGAGCCTTTAAACTGCAATTCAACAAAACATACAGAAGAAATAGTTGTACATATAATGTGTTAGCAGTATAGTGATAGACGAAAAGTGAAGTATACACGAACTGTAAACTGTCTCCATGACCTGCCTTATACCCTATGCATTAAATCAATCCTCCCAACTATGTTGGGGTCGGCTTCCAGTCTAACCGGACGCAGCTGAATATCAGTATTTTTCATGGAGCGACTGACTATATGACCTCCACAACCCAGTAACTAGGTAAAACGATACCCCTTGGTAAGACTGGTTGTCCGACTTTCGGGCTTCTGACGACCCGTAACGACTGTCAAAGATCCACTAATGACAGCCGGGATCAACGGCTTAACGTGCTTTCCGAGGCACGGGGGAGTCTCGGTATGGAAAGATGGTAACCCATCCTCAGACCAACCCCAGCAAGCGTAGCTTAACCTGATGGATCGACCCTCGTGGCTGTTATTATTTAGCCACTAGCTCCTCTCTTATTCTTATACAAAAAATAAGTAGCTAAGTAAGGCCCCAGAATCCTAGGACAATTCAAAATACAAATCTCATAAAACACAAAAATATCCGAAATTCTGTATTTTTAATTTTTCCATTTCTTCGTTTATTCAACGGAAAAACAATTAAAACTAAGTAATGCGATACTTAAAGATATACACGATCGAAATCGAGAAGAAAGCTTAAATAAATTTTATACCTGGCTTCTGTGTTGACTTTATCACTGGAACTCACAATTTTCACATGATTTTTTACTTCTCTTGCTTCACATATTTTCCATTATATGTTGTGCCGACCACCAAATAAATTGGAATAAGAGCAAGAAAATGATGGTGATGATTTTCCATTTATTTAAGTACAGGTACAAGGGTAGAAAAGAGAGAGAAAGTAGGGAGAGGGTAGTAGGGAACAGGGCCTGCGAGGAATTTGAAAAATTGTTTTTTGAAGAAACTATTGCCGTCGTCTTACCTCAAGTCTGCCCCTGTAAAGTGCGATAGGGACAGCTGCAGCTCAGACTGATTAAATCACAAAATTTTTGACGAGATCAACGTTTCGTATTCTCCTTTTTTCTCCTCGAAAACTGAGCCGATTCAATCATTTTTTACATTAAAATTTTAAGAAAGACTATGTCTATGTTCCTGTCATTTTCTTTTATGTTAAAAACTTTTATTTTGTCTGGTAGTCCTCTAATCATGGCGGTAAAAATGGGGGATTTTTGTAATTTTTGGAGGGTCATTTTTTCTTTACCAATTAGTTGCTGAAAAAAAGGAAATAACAGGGACGTGCCTACAGCAGACTTTGATTATTTGAAAAAAAAAATTGTTGTTGAGGCAATATTCAGGAAGAAAAAAGGGGAATACGGACAGCTAAAATTGTATGGAGAATCGCAGGCCCTGTTCCCTCTTAAGGCGATCTGTCAGTCCTTCTACTCGAGCGGCCTGTGGGTATCATGTCCGAGCCGAGCTTACGACGTCCAGTGCGTGCAATACAACAACGCTTTCAGGATGCTGTTGCGGTTGGCGCGGCGTTGTACTGCGTCTGGAATGTTTGCTGCAGCGCGCTCGAATGGCTTTCGCGTAAGAAAGCGGCTTTCTTACTACAACGCTTACGTAACACTCGTAACAGTATCCTATAATAAAACATAATGAAAAAATAAATAATTTATTACCATTCAGTTGTACAAAAATACAAACTAATAAAAACTATGCAGCGTTACAACTAAAAGAAAGAGTGTTTAGATGAACTCTGGCATCCGAAGTAAGATTTAATTTGTGTTTAAGGTGCCAGCGTCTTCGCCTATAATTTGAACATATATCAGTATTTTAGAACGAGCACAGTATATTATTCTATTATTCAGACAACTACTCACTAGTAGATGCATATATGATGTGGCGCATTAATGTTCCTACGTGGGGGTATGTGTATGTATTAATAAAGAGAAAAATATGGTGAAAACTAGTGTTTATATCAGTCTGTGTAAATATAATTATAAATATATGTTAAGCGATTGATACATGTAGTAAATCTTCAGTCTTATCGTAACTCAGTGACAATAGCCACTCTGTGACCCTGGTCTTACATCCATTTAGGCACGTGGGAGCAATGGTGCATTGCTTGAAAATGATTGCTAGCAGACCGGACTGCCCCATCCAAAGGCACTGGGTAAATATAGCAATAAGTTTGTGCTAAATTAAACCATCATTAACTTAATTAGGAACTAACAATAATAACGTAGCATATAAGCAGAATCTGTTACTAACCACAAAAACTTATGGACTAATATAGGTCTGAATTAAAGATATTTTATTTAGAGCGTTGGTGGCCCAGTGGTAGCGAGCCACTTACGAGTTATAGGTAGTGGGATCGAACCCAGGCAGGCGCTTTCATCATCTGCCTAGCCTTTTCCCAACTATGTTGGGGTCGGCTTCCAGTCTAACCGAATGCAGCTGAATACCAGTATTTTACATGGAGCGACTGCCTATCTGACCTCCACAACCTAGTTAATAGGAAACATGGTACCCCTTGGTAAGACTGGTTGTCAGACTTTTTGGGCTTCTAACTACCCGTAACGACTGTCAAAGATCTACAAATGACAGCCGGGACCAACGGCTTAACGTGCTTTCCGAGGCACGGAGGGGTCTTGGTATGTAAAGATGGTCACCCATTCACAGACCAACCACGGCAAGCGTAGCTTAACCTGATCGATCGACCAGTGCAGCTGTTGTTACTTAGCCACAAGCCCCTCAGGCAGGCGCTTTACTTTCTGTAAATAATTTCATCACCACTGCTCTTAAAACGGTGAAGGAAAACATCGTGAGGAAACCGGCATGTCCTAAAACCAAAAATTCAAAGACATGTGACATCTGCACCGGGCGCGCGTGGTGGTTTACAGACCTCTTCCTCTGGAAAAGAGGAGGCTTGTGTCCCAGCAGTGGGAACATTGTAGGTTAATTATGTAAGGGTATAAAATCAGGCACAAACTATGTATAATGAGAATAGCTAACGTGAAAGTGAAAGTATTAAGCAAGGCGCAAACGAGCCACCGGCCAAAGCCACTGGTAGCCCAGTGACAGGCAGTCCACAAGCTTTTTCATAAATTTTGTATGGATTCGTCTCACACATATGGTCAGTGGCGGCCACCCGCTTCAACAGTACTTAACACCGCAGTAGGAGGCGACAACCACCGGTGGTTATGGCCAGTGGCTCGTGTGCGCTTACTCGTAACTCGGGAGCAAGGTGTACTTAACTTTAATTTCGGAAGTCGGTGGCAAACAACTAAAAATACAAAACCAAAAACACCGACTTCTGAAATTAAAGTTATTTTTCACTTTGTAGCGTTTTTTTTGGAAGTTGGTTGGTTTTAGGGTTCCGTAGTAAACAAGGAACCCTTATAGTTTCGTCATGTCCGTCTGTCTGTCTGTCTGTCCGCGATCTAGCTCCGAGACCCTTAGTACTAGAAAGCTGTAATTTGACATAGGTATACATATTAATTACGCCAACAAAGTGGTAAAACAAAATTATGAAAAACATTTTTTTTTTAGGGTACCTCCCATACACGTAAAGTGGTGATGTTTTATTTTTTATTTTTTTATCCCATAGTGTGGGATATCATTGGAAAGGTCTTACAAAAACATTATGAGTTTGTGAAAACCATTTTTGGATTCAGGGATCCGTTTGCAAAATATTAAGCTTTAAAGTGCCAATTTTTGTTAGAGTCAAGTGTCTGCCAGCTAAATGGTTGGTTTTGAATGTGTGAAAAAAATCACAGCAGTAGTTTATATAACGAAATTAAAAGAAAAACTATCACAACTAAGTAGGCTTTACTAGTTATCGAGTAATAATCGACCAACTTAACTTTGCAGTTGCAAATACATGTTTTCCCATACATTCCGTATGGGAGAACATGTTTATCAACTACAAAGTTAAATTTGTTTTTGGGATAAATTCATCCTAACTACGGAACCCTTCATTGTGCGTGGTCCGACATGCACTTGGCCGGTTTTTTTTTTTGTAAAAAGTTTTATTTGAAAACATTGTAAAAGCCAATTAATTTGAATTTGTGACAAGGTGTAATGGTAATACACCTCAACCCTTCCTGCACTACAAACGTGATATTAAAAGCATCTAATGTCGATCTCACAAATTCCCATTCAGCCAACCAATAGTAAGACCATTCGTTTCTCCTCACGCCTTGAAACCGTTATTTATCGAGACTCATGAATACAAAGCAGAGACTTGTACTTTTTACTTTTGTTTTTTTCTTTCTTTCTTTATTGTTTGTTTGTTTATGTTTCCTTGAGGGGCTACTGTTTGCAGCTGACTGATTTAAATAGGTGTTAAGTGCTATTACTTATTTAGTTGCTGGGAATTGCTTGATAATGCTGAGAGGGTTAGGGAATTACGTTTGTTAGGTTTCAATTTATAAATACGTAATTGTTGGATATTGTACTGGCAACACCCAAAGATTCGATGTGTCAGAACGTAGCGCGGGAACGGCCTTCTGGGTCTGGCGCTTGTGACGGTGAGATGTGCTTAGTGGCTGGTTCGGTAAAAAGATAGATTGGCATTGTATTGGTTAGAAATCTACTGTAAATTAAGATAACCTGTTAGTTTCATGGTAAATATAAGAATACGGATTGTATTGTGATATTATGTGGGGAATAGGAGATGTGATAGTATGGTGTAGAATATTGAATTTGATGTTGGCAAAGAAATATAAATGACAGACAAATTATCTTGGTGTTGCATATTATTTTCCTTATCCCTGAAATATTGTGAATATGTAGTTTTATTATACAGCTTTAGATTATGATATTGGGGTAGCGACTTCAAGATTCATTCGAGGATTAGTATCTATTTTTAGGTTAAATAGTTATATTCGGAATTAAATTAGTTATTTTAGAGCAGGATGGTTCTTATCACACGTTCTTTTGAGGGGAAATAAGTAAATTTTTGAATAGTTCGACTGTTTCTAAGTTTTGGATGTCCATGAGTTGATCAGCAGGACGTTAGTTAGATGACGTAGTGAGACTTGCTGAAGAGCCATAGACATAAATAAGATAAGACCCTTAACAGTGGCGCAAAATACAGGATGCCTTTATTCAACAGCAGGCATGGATACTGGCTGAAAATAATTTCATGATGTCGATGATGATGTGTATTTTTTTGTGTAAGAACTAGAATCAATTATCAGGTGAAAAAATTCATAGGTAAAAAAAAAGCCTACAAAAAACATGTACGGTCAGGGGACCCCCGTCAGGAACGATGTTCTTTCTTACGTATGATATAAAACAAAAACAAAATTTTCGCAGCCGCCATCTTGGATTTACATTTTGATCTCATATCGGCTTTAGCACCCTCGAAAACTATGAAAACGACACCCATAACGAAAAATTTTAAAATTTTCGCAGGCGCCATCTTGGATTTACATCTCGACCCCACTATCGACTTTAATACCCTCGAAAACCATGAAACCGATAGCCATGAAGAAAAATTTGAAAATTTTCAGAGGCGTCATCTTAGATTTTCATTTTGACCAAATTCATACCCACTTTTTCTCTCTCTATCGCATGCATTGGGCCGATGTGTCCAATTTCATCCCACGACACTGTAATCATAATCATTTTACTCTTTTCTTTTGTTGTTTTCTGCCGGCGTTTTCTCTCTTTTTCTTTCTCTTTGAATTAGAAGAAGACAATGGCAAGTATTAACACTTTTTTGCGTGACAATTTCTGAAAGTTTATATAGCCGCGTTAAAGAACTTCGTTCCAAAAATGGAATGCAGCACACTAATAAAAACAAAATTGCAAACACCGATCCGTCTGCTAAGAGTAATGAATACGGTAATATCCTCTTTGTTCAGAAGTCCATTGTACAGCTCACATTCAGCAGCAAACATTTACGGGATGATAAAATAAAATACCTATCTGATTCTACACAAGAAAACAAGACAAATAATCTTCCAATCGTACCTGAGAAAAGTTTCAACCAATACACAAGGTTGGTTCGAACGAACATTAGCAGTTGTAGATAAAATCCATACTGAAAACACAAAAAGACAGATGCAGAAGGACAATTCCCTACAACGAGTGAAATAAGGCACACGCACACATAGACGCGCACTTACAGTGGTCTCAAATTATACACAGTACGAACCGACCTCCAAAAAACACTACAAAGTGAAAAATAACTTTAATTTCGGAAGTCGGTCTCTTTAGTTTTGAATTTTCGTTTTTTGTCACCGACTTCCGAAATTAAAGTAATTTTTCACTTTGTTGTGTTTTTTGGAAGTCGGTTGTTTTTTTTTTTTTTTGTAAAAGTTTTTGTTTTTCACTTTGTAGTTGTAGTACCTACCCCACACAAATTCGAAAACCACTACTTGCTAACAGTGACAGGAACTTATCATATCATCCACATACTAAGTGGGAAAAAGTACGTATTATTGAAGCTAACTAAAAAACTATCAAAGCAAAGTTAATAAAATTTATATGGGACCACTTCGAGAGCGTACCCTTTCAAACAAAAAAGGAATTTTCAAAATCGGTTCACAATTAACGGAGATATCGGTGGACATACATAAAAAAAAACAACAAAAAAAAACAAACATACGCGACGAACATATATAACCTCCTCCTTTTTGGAAGTCGGTTAAAAAGTAGACAGCTACTGCCACTGTGTACTCGTATTGCTGTAGTTTGACGCCCCAATCGGTCACATGATGAGAGTAGCTACCGTGATACTCACAAGTAGTTCCGTCTCGAGAAACTTAAGCTACCGACACATTACTGTGTCGTCTTGTGTCGTGAAGCAGGATACACCAATGAAACGAATCTGTTCAGGACTACGTCAAATCACAACGAGTTTTGATTGGCCAACACTGCGTCAGAAGACGTCACGACACGACACAACACAGAAATATAAATTCGGCTTAAAGTTACTGCCTTGTGGTGGGGGAAGGCACAGCAGTATGCCGAAACACATGGTTTGATGTATAACTCCAATAAGTCGGAGATCATGGTCTTTGAGGCTGGGGATAGAACAGGTTATGTACCACCTGTATTACTCAATGGGACTCCACTACAAAGAGTATTTAAGTTTAAGTATCTTGGTCATATATTGACCCCTGACCTCAATGACGGACTCGATATTGAGCGGGAGCGAAGGGCGTTGTCGGTAAGGGCGAACATGCTGGCTCACAGGTTTGCACGCTGCTCACTTAAAGTCAAAATTACTCTGTTTCGAGCTTATTGCACAACTTTTTATACGTGCAGCCTGTGGGCTAGATATACCCAAAGGTCATGTAACGCCCTTCGTGTCCAATACAACAACGCTTTCAGGGTATTGGTGAGGCTGCCCCGTTTTTGTAGCGCATCGGGAATGTTCGCAGTTCACATATAAATTGCTTTTACGCAACGATGCGAATCAGGTGTGCATCCCTGGTGCGCAGAGTGCGAGCCAGCTCCAACAATATCCTAAAAATCATCGCTAGCAGACTCGATAGCATATATGTCAGTCACTGCAGTACCATCTTCCATGGGGTGAAATAATTTTTAATTAGAATAATATAAACTAACATAGTGCTTAAGTTTACTAACACAATGAGTTCTTGTTACTTAAATAAACAAAATTTATACTTATGTTTTATATTAATTGGCGAGTAAAAACAACGCATTTTGTAGTCACTCGTATGCGTGCTACTGACCGACTAGCACATGACAGTAGCTATAATGTATGATGCGGTCACACGGATCGAGTATAGATGCACTGCAGTGACTGATTAGGGCGGCTCGCATGCTAGCTCACACTCTATTACCAAGTAGTATCTCAAACGAATGCCATTTGCGAGCGCTGTACGTGAAGCGTGTCTATGAGTGCGTGTGCTTTCGCTCGTTTTATACCTGACCTTCTGTATCTATATATTTTGTGGTGGCAGGATGGTAGCGAACAAGTTGGACGGTGGCATTGCTATTGCCAGTGATTTATGATGTGCCACTTAACTGTGCCAATAAACACGAGTACCTTATCGGCGAGGGAGGTAGAAGAGTTTTGTGATGGAATTTGTTTGGAGACATATTTCGCTTTGTAGTCAAAATTGGTATGGAATGCTCAAAAAAGAGGGTTTTGTCATTTACATATATTATTTATGAGCTGATATATCACCGGTTAGGTTTCGATTAACAAAGCAGATCGATAGTTTTATGTTATTCAAATTATCTGTCAGACATTGCCTATTTAGACACTTGTAAACAGGCCCCAAATCCTTTTGTCCGTCTGTTTAGTATCGTAGACTATATTTAAACGTAAAATATTTTTATTTGTAAGTTCTTCCAAGCAACCTGACACAATACAGGGTGACTATATAAACCGACCGCTTAACTGGGACGGTTCCTGAGGTAGCTGCGCGGTGCCAGTTGTCACAAGTTGACGAATCACTGAGCTCTCGCATCACCACACCCCTCCCGCACCGCGTTGCTACTTTAGGAAACCTCTCCGTTAAGCGGTCAGCCTATGGTAATTCAACTTATTCTTTTCACTACGTGATAGTGTGACCCATTTTCAACATTTACGCACCCCATAGCCTAGCCAAAAACTCATGGGATTTCTTTGATGTTTTAGAACACTCGGTTACGTCGAAAGCTTTGTTAACGTATTCTCCCGAATAAAAACCATTCAAACGACGAATTTTGGGTCACAAAAACACAAATCTTGGATTTTCTCTAATCCCATGGATTTTCGCCTAGGCCCTATGCAGTGTTTAAATATAACATCATCATCATCATCATCATCATCAGCCTATAAATGTTCCCACTGCTGGGACACAGGCCTCCTCTCTGTGAGAGGGAGTGGGCCGTAATCCACCACGCGGGCCCAGTGCGGGTTGGTAGATGTCACATGTCTTCGAATTTTCGGTTCCAGGACATGCCGGTTTCCTCACGATGTTTTCCTTCACCGTTTTGAGAGCAGTGGTGATGAAATAATTTACACAAAGTAAAGCGCCTGCCTGGGTTCGAACCTACGACCTACAACTCGTAAGTCGCGGCCGTTACCACTGGGCCACCACTGCTCTCAAATAAATATAACAAAGGGGTCCAACTATCACGTTCTGGAAGGAGTGCGTTGAATTACAAGTCACCCTGTATATTATTTCAGTACCTGGGCGACCGAGCTCTGCTCTGGTGAAAATAGAGAATGGTCATTTAATAGTATAGGAAAGTTGATACTAATCCATGTATAGTACATACTAATTCCATGTTGACATGTTATTAGGTACTTACTACTAATTTTTTAATAAACAGTATGTGACCATGGTGAATGTCAAGCATAATTAATGTAATGTATCCGATTTGAATGATGGAGCAAAATTGATTACTTCTGCAAAGTCACTCATGACCTTTAGAAAATGTCATTAGGTTCCTATTCTGGGTATTTTTGCAGAGTTTGTAATTATCAAATGGCTATTTACGAATGCTACATACTCTAATTAACTTTTCGTAAAAATAATGACAGTGACATGATAAACATGTGAAAAAAATCAAATTATTCAGTGGCACAGCTTTTTGGGATTTTTTCTTATCGGAGGAAATGCTACCTCCATACTTTTTGCTTCCCAGAATTGCTGTGTACCAACTTGAAGATTAGGGGCATTATTAGCAGTGATAGCCTAGTGGTATGACCGTCAGACTGCCAAGTCATAGGTCTCAAGTTCGAACCCAAGGCACGCACCTCTGACTTTTCGGATCCATGTGCGTGTTGTATCACTTGCTTCAAAAACGGTGAAGGAAAACATCGTGAGGAAACCGGCACGCCTGAGAGATATTTCTCGACGGCATGTGAAGCCAAGTCAGAGGCCCATGGGTGGCTTTAAAAACTCTGACACCAGATTAGTCACTAATTACAAAAAAAAGAAGAAGGGCATTATTTTAACTTTATGTTATTTTTTAATTTACAAATCTCAGGTCCATGGGGTCCCGGTCCTTTGGAAGGCGTACGAAGGGCCGAAGCCAACTCGCAGAAACCCGCTAAAATATTAGCGTAGATAATATTTATTAAGCAAGAAGATTTGAGCACAAATTTTTGCATGCCAAAAGATAGAATGGAACTGAAATAAAACATTATTTTGTAACAACTCACTTGTACACCTCCATACAAATAAACATTTTCAATTTCTATTTCGCCAAGTTACATTACTACTAAACACCCAACATAATGAGGCACGTACATACATAAAATTCATTTGAAAACTCAGTACATGTAAATAGAAAACGGATTGCCGCACATTCGCGTCGTCTTCCGTACATCATTAACGTGAAAGGCACTATTGTGACTGACTGTGCGCCATGTTTACAATTCTGATTCAAACATGTTTGAATTTGTCGTATGGTCTTCAGTTTGGTTTTTAACCGACTTCCAAAAAGGAGGAGGTTATATGTTCGTCGCATATGTTTCTTATTAATGTATGTCCACCAATTTCTCCGTCAATTGTGGACCGATTTAAAATTTTTTTTTTTTTTTTGTTTGAAAGGGTGTGCTCTCGAATTGGTCCCATACAAATTTTATTAATTTTGCTTGGATAGTTTTTGAGTTAGCTACAAAATACGTATTTTTTTCCCACTTAGTATGTAGATGAAATGATAAGTTTCTGTCACTGGTAGCAGGTAGTGGTATTCGAATGTGTGTGGGGTAGGTACCACAACTAAAAAGTGAAAAATAAAAAGTAGTATTTTTTTTTTGGAGGTCGGTTGTTTTTCTTTTGTAAAAAGTTTTTATTTTTTGAGTTATTCGTTTGTGAAGCTAGTTAAAAGGTTTCTACCCGTTTGATTTTCTTAAATTATTTGTAATTTAACTAAAAGGAGATCATAATTTTTCGGAAAAAACGGACTTACTATCACAGCTTGCAGAGTAAACAAACAGTAGTGCTATTCTGTAACCATCTCACCGTGTTATCTTAGGTAAAGTGAGCGTGGAGTGCTGTCAGTTGCTAAAGATTGACACTATTGGCAGCTCACTTCACCTAAGTTATCACGGTGAGATTTTTACAGAATAGCACTACTGAAGTGGCAGTGGACTGGCCATGTTTGTCGAAGGACCGATGGCCGGTAGAGCAGACGAGTCCTGGAGTGGAGACCGCGTATCGGCAAGCGTAGTGTGGGACGTCCCCCAGCTAGATGGACCGACGACCTTAGAAAGGTGGCTGGGACAGACTGGATGCGGAAGGTGAAAGACAGAGTGTTCTGGCGCAGCCTGGGAGAGGCCTATGTCCATCAGTGGACTTCGATAGGCTGAGTTGATTGATGATTTTTACCTAAATGGTAGTTTAGATTTGGATTTTATAAAAAAAAAATCACTCCTCTTGCTCAAAAAGGGCGTCATTGTAGCGTACCAGAGCGGGGAAAAATAGCATATCTTGCTCTAGGGGAAAAAGTAATTTTTGTCTGTAACCAACGAGCCTACAAAAACAAAAGTCTTTATTCTCATATAAAACTAGCTTTTTACTACCGTATACCGGGATAAAAAGTTTCCTTAAAAATTCAGATTTTAAAGTATATTTAAAAAAAAAATTTTTTTTTTAGACTTTATTGTGTCCCACTGCTGGGCAAAGGCCTCCCCTTTTTCCTTCCAAATCTCTCTGTTTTGTGCGATTTCAGGCCATGTTTGCTCCGCAAACATAACTAGATCGTCACATCTAAATAAAATAAACTATTTAAAATTGTATTGGGTTATTTTATTTTCTCGCAATCGTAGTGAAAAGTAGAGTGTAACAGACGGCGCTAAAACACATTCTTACTCGGTTTCTATTTGTATTTACTCCCTTGCTAAAGCTCGCTAAACTACCTCGATAGAATGGGTTATTTTAACCCCTCGTATTAAAATCTACTTACTATTTAAACCTCAAGAAAATCTTAAACACTTAAAATAAATTGCTCTCATATTTTAATTTACCAGTAAATTACCGTCATTATTTCATAAAAGATCAATGCAAAACGTAATGAGGTAATTTAAGGTCATACTGACAACACCTAGGTTTTAATTTTTTCGAACTTTAAAAAACATTCGAACAATTTACAGTAATCGCTTAAATAACCCAAATAACCCCATTATGCAATAATATTGTCTGAGCAACTGGGACTATATTTTTCATTTGAATATGTCATTATTGTAATGCAAAGATAACGATGCCATTTATTTAAATTTTAGTTGTAATAACAGTTTATTACAACTACAACTTTTATGGCAATCCATATAAGTTGTTTCAAACAACCCAAATGAATAAACTGTGATTCTAGCTTCAATTATTTCTTTTATTCTTGATTATTTTTGATGACTTATAGCAATCAATGGCTAGACCATTGATTGTCTAGATAATGTGAGGTAAAATGTCAAGAATAAAAACCTGGATTTGTCAATGACATTTAATGTAATGTTATTCGACAAGGGCGTCCGCACCGGTAGGCGAGTAATCAGAATAAGTACGTTTATCTGTAGTGATGGGAAATTGCTGCAAAATCGGGACGGAAAGTGGTACCCACTTGAATGCAAAAATGTTTCGATAAATGATAGCATAATCAGTACCTATTGACGACGCTAAAGCATTGCACTACTTAATGAAATAAAATAAGGAGTAATAGATCCATAGCGAAACTGCAGATTCTTTCAGATAACTTTTTTTATATAGGTACCTACAACAAAGATAGTTAAAATATTTTTTTGAACTTAATCCGAATTTAAAAGCTTATGGAGGAAACCTAAAATGAATATAACTCATCATCTGTTACGACGCCTTATTAAGGTGGATAAGCTGTCATACAGGTCCCGAACCCAGTATAGACTCCAGCTCTCACAAAGGTTTGAATCTGTTTGTAACCCAGTATACCATGTACCGAATTTGAACCTTTTTGAGAGAAATAAAATTATTATTATTATTATTTATTTTTAGTTTTTAACTATTCTCGGGACCCTGGGGTCCCGGACCTTTGGAAGGCGTACGAGGGGCCGAAGCCAACTCGCAGAGGCCCGTTAGACATTTTTAATGAAATGAGGCACCAACCGACGATTATCCCTGTATGCACTATGCAAGTGCACCAAAGGACAACCCCCGGTTGGTGTAGGACTATTGCAGTACATGGAAACAAAACATTGGACTATGGGTTTGTGTAGCTAAAGTGGACTGGTTATCTGGAACTATGGTAGGACTATAGCCCCTGCCTAATCAATGTTTTATATTTAAACGGATAAAATGGCAGGGGGTGACTTGCACACTCAATAATGGGCCCCCAGAAATGGTCGCTAGCACATAGTGACGTAGCAACAAGGGGGCAACATGTCCTGAGGTGCTTGAGGAGTGGAGAGGTATTCCACGGCTTTCAGAACAATCCCAGAGCCCGGAAGATGGTCAAGATCCCTACGAGCACTTACTGGAATACTTCCTTCCTCCGAGCACGTTTGCTCTTGCGAATCTCCACTCAAGCCGGCCAATCAAGGCAAGAATGAGGCGAGAGCGCCGTTCCTCATCAGTGTTCACTCCAGTCGGCCAATAAAGGCAAGCCAGAGGTGAGGAACAAGACTTCTCCCGGGAGATAGGGTCCGTGGGGTCGCTACTACCCAACAGCTCGCCACATGCTGCCCTGCGGTTATTATTATTATTATTATAATTAAAATTCTATTGTGTCTCGTTAATGACAGTTGAAAGGATAATACAATTATTCTAACAAAATTACTTAATAGGATTATAATTCTAATCTACCACAACTTTTTTCAGTGGATTAGTTGTGTTGGACAAAATACGTTACGTTGAACAATAAATTAACTTAGTAAAAAATACTTATAAAATGGGTAGAGTAAGCCTAAAGTGAAATCCTATTAAACAACAATGTACACACATAACTAGATACAGTACCATACCATTGTGTAAATAAATTACCATTCATACTTTAAGCACATGAATTCTAAATTTTAAATCTTCTTTCATGCAGTTTTGAACCCACTTTTTGTTACCTACTTAACGTGGAGTTCATTGAGTTTTTATAACGATGTCCTTGATTTTATCGACAGCAAAAAGTATCGACTAAAGAAATCCCGGGAAAAAATCGTATGTCCCGTCACTATTCCTTACCTCGCTGTTTGCCTACAGATGAGAGTACTTAAGAATCTCGCGGCGTTTAATGCAGTCTGACTTGTAGTAAACAGATTATAATTTGTTTTTTGCTCCTCTCCTGACTCCATCTGACTCTTTACAGGCTTTGTCTTCTTTTGTCACTTGCTCAACACAATTCGTAGTGTTGTGCATTTTGTATTTTGCTGTGTAGATTGAGTTTTTTTTGGTGGTATTAACGGTATTTTTGGTTTCTTGTTAAAAGGATTTGTGATGTTGATAGGTAATACCTACTCTATCTATCTCGTATCAAACCATTAAGAATACGGCGACGCATGAATTGTCCAAACAAACGTAATACATAAATCATTTGCAATTTGAGCATATTTCCACCATATTATGTTGATATTCGAATTAAGACAGTATTTATCTAGGCTCCTATGTCTTTTTATTTCCAAAAACTTACCTTTAAATGAAGTGTAAGCGAATTGCATTTCGTACATTTGTACAGCGTAAATGACATGTTTTCATATTGTTTTTTTCTGTATTATAAACAACAATATTTGTAATATTGTTTACTCAGAAACATAGTTTATGTTATCAAGTTACAAATTATCGAAAAAAAAATGGAAATACATTAAGTTTTCATTCATAATTTTTTGTATTACGGAACATATCCAAATTTATCATAAATTTTCGAAAGCTAGTAGTACTATCGCATCAAGCAATAATTGTCAATGTGTGCGTGGTAGTATTGCTCACTGTAAGTGTATATCGCTCCGACAGGCACTCACACTAGCGCAACGTGCTTGGAATTGAATTCAAACATTTCGATTTGTAGTTGCGAGCCGTATCGCTGGCCTCACAAAGACTCTTAGGATATAAATAAAAAAATAAGTTAAAAATCATTTGTTTAGTATACACACTACTTAGAAACTAGTTTTAGTACTTACATCTACAAGCGAAACAACACAAACTATTTATTATTACGCCCACAGTGGCATGTAGACGTATCCAATGTGGGAAAATCCCAGTATGAGCTGTCCCGCCTATCAGCTATGTCTTCAGGATGCTGTCGCTTGTTGCTGTTGGATTGGACATGGTATATCAAAAGCTGTTAGGTATAGCGATAATAGATCAAAGATTAACATGCCGCGGCAAACGAATATGAAAAAAAAAAACAGAAATACAATGAAATTGTGAATATTTTGACTCTGGGTACTAGGAATTTATTTTATTTTTTTCTGACTACTAAAAGCTGGCTTTGTTCCTGCGTAAATAAAATATTTCCTTTTTAGATTGATTCCTGAAATGCTATCATATGAATCATGGCTGAATTTTTATTGTTTATTTATGAATATCTGCAAACATGATTGACAAACATTTGCAACAAAAAACTTTTTTCAAAATAAAAACAATCGACTTCCAAAAAAAACACCACAAAGTGAAAAATAACTTTTATTTCGGAAGTCAGTGTTTTTGGTTTTGAATTTTCGTTTTTTGCCACCGACTTCCTTTTTGAAGTCTGTTAAAAATTATTTATTGGTAACTATCTAAATGACCCCGTAAACTTCGTACCATGTAAGATAAAAATTTACGACTTTTTAGTATTTTTCTACTGTTCCTATGGGTTTTTCCTGATTTTCTTTTTTCCTAAACCACACCAGTATTGAGACGAACAATAAAAAAAAGTATTCAAATTGGTCGAGCCATTCTCGAGTTTTTACGAGACTAATGCAATTGATTTTTATGTATGTAGATAAACAGCAATATCTAGTATTGCGTACTCCTGTATTGCTTTAAAAATGAAAAAGAACTCCACATTTATTTTCGCAAATTCAAACTTTAAAATCGAGCAGTAAAAGAAAATATAAACGTGAATCAACAATTTCCACTCCACAGTCCATAAAAAACGCAGTACTTCAAAATAAACAAAAACAACAACATTCTCACTCTTCAGAATCCAGCTGAAAACTGTTTTTATGACTTAAACTTTTGCAAATCAAAACTCTCGCAGAGCTTCCTTATTTTTATTTTATTTTCTTTATTTTACCAGCTCCGTTGCTCTGGCAAAGATAATTCTCTTTCAATAAAACATTCAACCCTTTAAACTGCGTTTTAAATCAGTCGGGTAATACCGCTTTGTACAGCGTTCTGTCTAAACTATGTAAGAATTATAATAAAGCTGAAGAGTTTATTTACTATTTTGTTGAACGCCCTAATCTCTGGAACTGCCAGTCGGATTTGAAGAATTCTTTTTGCATTGGATAGCCCAATTCTTGAAGAAGATTATAGGCTACATACACGCTACGACCCTTAGGCTCCCCTCCAACCCTTGCTCGATGAAGCGCCAGCCCGCGCCGAAGCTCAACCAGTAGCTTCAAATTCCCCTAATAAAATAATTATCCAGTTTTGATCTAGCCTGTCCCATCTTGCTGTCCTCCCCCCAGCAACGCCCTAAGCCGAGGTACGTACCCCACAGAGGGTGACCTTAGCAAGCGTTCGCCCTGTATATGTATGAGTTATTTTACACCCTGGTCGGAGACTTTAAGTTAGCAGCTTAAAGCAGCCACAGGACAGCCCGGTTAAGTAGTTACTATCCTCAGAGGTCAACTACGAGATGCTCTTACTAAAAAAATAAGTAAGAGACCCATTGAAGCCGAGCAAACAGAAAAAAAGTCAGAATTAACCCGACGCGACGCGACACAACGCGACGCGATGGGTCGGGAGAACAAGAAATTTCACGCGGACGAAAACAGATATTAATTTCACGAGCAGAAGCTAGTTTGGATGATATAACCCGGGTAATTTGAGATGTCTTATTGGCGCGATGAGACACCGGTAATTATTCTACCATGAAGTTTTCTTAGAAATTGTTTTGTTAGAGTCGCGTCGCGCTAGTTTGCAAGAGGCTTTATCCAGTAACTGGATTGTTGAAGTCAGATAGGCAGTCGGTCCATATAAAATTCTGGTATTCAGCTGCATCCAGTTAGACTGGGAGCCGACCCCATCAATAAATATTAGATTAAAATAATAAAATATACGCTTATTACTGCTTATTTATGTATCGTTCTCACTTTTTACTATCCCTTCTTTAAAATTTTCATTTTTTAAATTCAGTTTTGTTTTTCCCGAGTTCCAACCTATGAACATAACTGCCCATTCCGACATTTTTACTGGCCATTCATTTATTTACACTACTTAAGTATTTTTTGTGTTGTCATTGAACGATGAAACAACCGACCAATTTTCTTATTATTTCTGTTCATATTTTACTGTCACACTAATTTACCTACCGCCGAAAAATAAAATGAATGCCCGTTAATTTTTTCAACTAATCATAATTACCTCCATAATGTTCAAATACCAGTTCTAAAAATTATTACCCTATTTATTATTGGAATACAAACTTATTCTTCATAAGGTTTTCGGGTCAAATAAACTAAATAATATATAAAATAACTTTAAATTTTATCATTTTTACACTTCACAAATACAAGGTATTTTGTAAAACAGAGGTTAATATTTGAGATTTCCCTTTGGATCATCATCATCATTTCAGCCGAAAGACGTCCACTGCTGGACATAGGCCTCCCCCAAGCACCGCTACTTCGACCGGTTCTGTGCTTTTCTCATCCAGCGGATTCGTGCGGCCTTCACAAGGTCATCGGTCCATCTTGTGGGAGGCCTTCCAACGCTACGTCTTCCGGTACGCGGTCGCCACTCCAGAACCTTTCGGCCCCATCGGCCATCTGTTATGTGCCCTGGGATCATGAGAAATAAATTTAAATAAAATTAACAATTATGATTGACTTTAAATTCTTCTTTGAATTCGTAGAAGTGAGAAATCCCTGAAAATTAATCTCTTTAACAAAATACCCGCAAGGAACATAATAAGTATTAAAAACAAATAACATTCCGAACAAAAAGCAAAATTTTCCTCATAAGAGTTTCTTAGAAAATAAACCTATTAGTTAAAGTTAAATACAAAAATTGTCTAATTTATTTCTCACAGTTGAGAACGAAGAGAAATTACGTTTTCTAAGACAAGTTTTGTTCAAAGGTGTGTTCACATTAGAACAATTCCAGGAAAAGACATAGACTTACAACGAGCATTTTTATCGAATATTGAGTTTATTCCAGAAATCCCCACCGACAAATCCCTACCACTAGGGATTGTTATTTTTTTTCCAGAAATCCCCACTAGTTAAAAGGTTAGATTAGGTTAGGTTACTGTGACCCCAAAAACGACTAGAATATTAGAAAGAATTAGTAGTTTAAAAAACACAAAAAAAACACGCTTGAAACCTGATCGTGTTCAAAGTCCATTACGTGGCCTTTCTCACAAGTGCAAACACGACTATGATACGATATTCCATCATGGAATGCCAGTGCTTATCTTCCGGCTTCATCATCAGACCTTGAAACCTAATCGTGGTCAAAGTTCATTACAAGACTTTTCTAAGAAATCCAAAACAGCTATGATACGATTTTTCTTCATGAAGTTCCAGTTCATATCATCCGGCTCCATCATCAAATCATTTTTTTTTTCTGTTGGGCATCTCACAGCTGGTTCCGAAAACCGTGGCTGTTTAACCGGTCAATCCTGTGGTTGCCTTAAGCTACTACACTCAAAGCCTCCAGCCAAGGCACAAATAAACTAAGCTAAAGATTTAAGGATGAACGCTCGCTGAGGGCACCCCCTGCGGGGTACGAGCCTCGGCTTAGGGCGTTATCCGGAGGGAGGACATCAAAAGATGGGACGGGCTGGACATCAAATCAGTTCGACAGTACCATATTATTGTATTGTTATCAGAACTACATACAGCTGCCAATTTTCATTACGCTACGACCCTTGGAAGATGGTTAAATTAGTTATCTTAGATTTCATTACATAGTTAGTTACATACAGGTCGAACTAATAAAAGCGTGTTAAAAAAAGATGAAGGATGAAAGCCGAGTTTATTTAACTAGTAGAGATTTATGGAAAAAAAAACAATCGCCACTGGTGGGGATTTGTTGGTGGGGATTTCTGGAATAAACCAAATATTGCAGTAGATAGATCTAAGTAATGTAAAAAAAAGTAGCCAGATATTTATAAGGCAAGACATATCCGATATTTATACATTCTGAGAGGTGATACATCTTTGTGAAGCAGATACGGTATCCTATATTTTGGTGTCGCTTGACTCATCAGATAGTTTTGTTGTTTCTTCGATATCACATATTTGTGCTGCTACCTATATATGCCTTCCACAGACGATCACATATATTTGCTGTCTTCTTAAAAACAGAGATATTTATTGAATGAAATCAGATATTATTGCCGAACTGTCCATGGTAATATATTTATGCTCGTGACTGTACCTACACAATATACTCAATAATCAATTCTTTATTGCATTCCATATGTATTACATAGATGGAATAACAAGTAAAAGATCAATATGGACCCTGCACAGCAAAATTAGGAGAGAGGAAGACGGTTAAGTAGCAATTCAATATTATTATAATTATAAATTATTAGATGTGTTTAATTGGGTGTATAGTTATGTATATATTGTATATTATTATTAGATTTGTGTATATAGGTATAGTATATTAGGGATTTAAAAAAAAAAAAAATATGACCACAAGACATGAGTTTTTGTGAAACTGGAGAATTCCGGCGTGATTTCTTGTGGATCAATAAACTATATACTTACTGATTCCATGCTGCCATGATAGTAGGTGGGTACTTACTAATTCCATGCTGCCATGTCATTTTTCTAAGGTAGCCATCTTGTTCTAAACTTTGGGCGACCGAGCTCTGCTCGGGTGAAAATACGGAGAAAACTAATTTTCCCAGATATGAGACCTAGCTAGATCGATTTTTCGCCCCGTAAACCCCTAAATTGCAACTTTGATCGAAATCGTTAGAGCCGTTTTCGAGAACGTCATCATCTTCTTGCCCTTGTCTCATGTTACGTGGGGTTGGCGCACCACGTTTTCTCTTTCCATTCACCCCTGTCAACCGTTACGCTATCATTCACTCCCTTCTCTTTCATATCATTCCTCACACAATTCTTCCATCTTTTCTTTGGCCTTCCTCTCCCGCTCCATTCATCACTTGAGAACGACGAACGTCGAACGTCGTCGCCGTCGTTCGTTTTCGAGAACGTGATAAAAAAAAACATAAATATATATATCGGATTCGGTCATTAGTACGGACACGAAACGAATCACAAGCGCGCCGCTGGCGACAGGACGTGATCTACCCACACCTAAAGCGCGCGCTTCTACAGAGTCGTGATGTTTTAAGGCCACGGCGAGGAGGGATTCAGCCTCTGATCGCATCGGAGTTAAGACGTCGCGAAACTGTTCTCGATTCGTGATGCTCAGTTATTGTGTTAATTGTAATTTGTGATCATTGTGTTAATTTGTGATTTTAATAAACGCCGTCGCACCCAGTGTGTGTATAATTTAACTAGTGTGATTGATTTGATAGTAAATTATAATGTGATCTGAACTGCAAACGGTTTTTCTATTGCGCATTAACCAACACTACCCACACTACACCCACAGTAGTTAAAATATCGCTCATAATAACGAAAGAGTCACATACCCGTCTCCGACATATATATAAATATATCTATACAAATATTGCTCATTTAATAGTATAGGATAGGATAACGCTCTTCTAGGAAATAGTAGCTTTACTAGGAAATTTTCCAATGTGAACTTACCTTTACAAAACGGATAGGTATCATTCGATGTTGGTAACTCACGAACAGAGATACTCGTAAATTTCGAACTTGTTTCAACAAGACGCCTTAGAGCGGGCTCCTGAACTAGTTGCAACTGGGTACCTACTATATTTTTTAAAGGAACATCTCGTTTTTCGCGAAATACGGTGGAGCACGGAAGATTCTAGAGTTAGAAATAGGTAGGTACTATTTATTAGGTACGTAATGTTTTATAGGGTATAGGTGAATCTAGATAAAAATACTTACGCTGGGTCGAATTACTAAGGACCACAAAGAATTTGGAAATACTGTTGTAATATTTTCTGTCAAAACAGAAGGCCAATAGGGAAAAAAAAGAAATTTGTTTAGTCCGTCCATCAGATAATAAAAAAAAACTTTGTACAAAAAAATCAACCGACTTCCAAAAAAAACACTACAAAGTGAAAAATAAGTCGGTAGCAAAAAACGAAAATTCAAAACCGATGACACCGACTTCCGAAATTAAAGTCATTTTGCACTTTGTAGTGTTTTTTTCCCGACATCTTCGACTCTATCTCTCGCTTTTTTCGATTGTATTTTATCGATGTGAAAGTGACAGAACAAAGTGTAGTTCAAATCTTTCGAATTTAGTGAGTAGACCCAGCACTGTTCTCGGCAATAAAAAAAAATTAGTGAAAAACTTACTTTTCTCACACTCGCAACAAAATCGAATTTTGCTCACTGTCTTTAAACAGCAAAACCTGCTTGTTTGAGGTGCTGAGGTGGAAGTTATTTTTCACGTTGTAGTGTCTTTTTTCCCGACATCTTCGACTACTTTATGTCAAATTCATGAAAGGTTTCAGGAGGAAGCCCGCTGAAAACTGATCATAATAAGGTTTGCTAAAGGGGTAAGAATGCTGAAGGTGTTTTCGATGATGAAGCACTTTTGGACGGTCAACATTAATCGCTATCTGCACGGCTAAGTACCTAGAAGTTTTTCAGGGTTGTAAATAGAATTGAAGAGAAAGTTGTTATTGAAAAGTTGTTGTCGATAACAACTTTTCAATAACAACTTTCTCAACAACGATGAAAAATTTGGAAATTTAATGTGCGCTTTTATAATTTAAAACGTGACGATATTATCGTGGACATTCACGACCTCGTCCACGTCCATAAAATATTATGGATATACAAATACGTAATAACGTTATCTTGGACGGAAATTTAAAAGCGTCTTTATAAATATATTTTCATACAATTTACTTCCCCGTGTAGTCATGATGCCGTGGAAAACATAAAAACACCCAATAGAAAATGCCGTAAATGAAACTAGCAGAAGTTGATGAGAACTAAAATTGAAATAATCTCAAAAAAAAAAAAAAACAATATTTCGAGGAAACACGTCGTTCAGAAACCATAAATGACTTACCAAACCAACCCTATTTTTCAAATAATCTCAAAACAATAACCACTAAACAAAATTACCCCATTTTTCCCTCCACATTTTAAAACTCCCCCTCATTCTCCCCTAATCCAGTTTACGTGACCAGCCTTACTCTCGGCTTTGTACAGAATCTACAAATTATGCGGAATGTCGCTCTGTCCTCATCTGAGCCTTCCGAGGCATGTGGGGGGGACTGCGAAGTTCCCCGATTTGTACCCGAGCAAGGATGAAGAGTTGTACCTAATGTGAATAGTTACTTTGAATAGTAGTGAGCTGAACAAGTCGACTCGGATTTGAGGGGGATTTAAATTTTGTACAAGATTACTCTTATGGCCATTTTCAGGGTTAGTTCTGACATTTATTGTGGATAATTCTTCATTGTAATTAAACTATCTATACATTAGAAGATCAAGCACATAAATAGCTCGCTAAGAACAGGTTTTTGCTGGAATGGTTTTTGTTGTATTCGTATGTTTTTTTTAAGCTATTGCATAGCTTTTATCGCGGGCTTTGAGCGCGGCGACCGAATCAAGAAATTCCGTAACGTAACGAAAATAAAACCTAACACCCCCCACTCTGCCTACCATGTAATGATGGTTCCCATGACAGCATGATGTTGTCATGGGAAACGTGATGTTGTCATGGGAACGTAATTTTTGTTTTATGTCATCACGTCATCATCCCAAGTGTAGCGTTGACAAATAGGAAGTATAGAGGTTACAAATGCTATGCAATAGCTTTACCGCGGTAGTCCCCGAGTGCCACACGTTTTTTTTTGTGTTATATTTGATTACGTGCTTATTTATTAATTTAGTTTTTTAAGTATATAAATTATGTATTAGGTATGTTGAAACTGTTTGTACTCTCCGTCACTTGTCCTTAAGGATTCATTAGAAAACCAGCATCAGACAGCATCTGTCTGGCATTAATGCTGAAATGAATCTTTTTGGCGCAGCCGTGAGGCACACACTATTGTTTTTTATTTTCACTATGTTATTTGTGTTTTGGGTTTCACGAACTATGTCCAAATAAATGTTTTTCTTTCTTTCTATTTTCTTTCATAGGTATTTGCTTTTGGTAAGAAAAATACCTACTCCTAGAGCAGACGTCATTAATTTTGGACGCTACCGCAGTTTCGACAGTTCCTTGTTCAGCCTTCTGCAAATAATTCATAGCTCTTCGCGATTGAAAAGTTATTTGCAGAATAAACTTCTTATAATAAACTGACCTTACATGCTAGAAAATTCGATTTGATCTTCTTTTCGTTTGGTTAATGATTAACCTGGTGTCAGAGTTTTAAAGCCACTCTTGGACCTTTTGACTTGGCTTCGCATGTCGTCGAGAAATATCTCTCAGGCATGCCGGTTTCCTCACGTTGCGTTGTTAGAAATGACAATAGTCATGCTTCAAACTCCATAAAACTAATAATTGTTTTTGACGAATTTAATGGTTTATTCGACAGTACAAAGCAAATCTGCCAATTCTTGACTATAGTTTGACCGATACCGCTATACCACGACTTAGGTGTGTGCGCGGCGAGACGGGGGCAGTGCAGGCCGCTCATTTGTCAACGCTCACAGCGCACAGTGGTAAAAAAAATGTGACCAAAGTGTGTTATCTCAGGAGTATAGCAAAAAAATGGCAGCGATACGTCAAAAATTGTGGTTTAGGCAGATTTTTAAACAAAAAAAGTCTTTTTTTTTCCACTGTGCGTCGTCCCGCCGCTCATTCATCAACGCTCACAGCGACCGCTCCTCGTCTCGCCACACGCGGTACAGTGATATTAGTCAAACTATAACAACCGCGTGGTGGTTAGACAAATAAACACTAAAAATTATAAAGAAGGTGAGTTTGTATGTATATAGGGGGTAATCTTCGGAACTACTGATTGAATTTCGAAAATTGTTTCACTAATGGGAAGCAACAGTATTGCATATATTGTTTTGACTGTCATTTGAGCAGTGATAGCCTAGTGGTGTGATCGTCGGACGGCCAAATCATAGGTCTCGAGTTCGAACCCAAGGCACGCACCTCTGACTTTTCGGATTCATGTGCCTATTGTATAATTATCACTTGCTTCAAAAACGGTGAAGGAAAACATCGTGAGGAAACGGCATGCCTGAGAGGTATTTCTCGACGGCATGTGCAGCTAAATCAGAGGCTCATGGGCGGCTTTAAAACTCTGACACCAGGTTAGTCACTAACCACACGACAAGAAGAAGTGTCATAGGACACATTTTATGTTGAAATATATATATATAAATATGTCGGATCCGGTCATTAGTACGGACACGAAACGAATCGCAAGCGCGCCACTGGCGACATCAAAAGTGATTTACCTACACCAAAAAAGGCGCGCTTCTACAGAGTCGTGATGTTTAAATAAATGATTTTGATTTTTTTTTTATTTGATTTTTAAGGCCAAGGCGAGGAGGGCATTCAGCCTTTGGTCGCATTGGAGTCAAGACGTCACGGAACTGTTCTCGATTCGTGGTGCTCAGTTATTGTGTTAGTTGTAATTTGTGATCATTGTGATAATTGGTGATCGTCGCACCCAGTGTGTGTATAATTTAGCTAGTGTGATTCATTTGATAGTCAATTATAATCTGAACTGCAAACTGTTTTTCTATTGCGCATTAACCAACACTACCCACACTACGCCCACAGTAGTTAAAATATCGCGGATAATAACGAAAGTCACATACCCGTCTCCGACATATACATATATTATATTTCAAGCGGACGAAGTCGCGGGCAGATGCTTGTATTCTATGAAATTGTATGTCCAATAAAGGAAATGAATAAACTAACAATGCCGCGTCGATATTTCTGCGGTTTGGCCGTATTGCCTATCAAATATATTGTTTTGATTGATTGAAGCCACACGTCGATAATAAAATTGGATGTGCTGTGCCACACAAACTGGATAACAAAAGTATGAGTTTTATAAACGAACTGTGTTAGAAAAAAAAAAACCGACCTCCAAAAAAAACACTACAAAGTGAAAAATAACTTTAATTTCGGAAGTCGGTGTCTTGTGTTTTGTATTTTCGTTTTTTGCCACCGACTTCCGAAATTAAAGTTATTTTTCACTTTGTAGTGTTTTTTTTGGAGGTCGGTTGTTTTTTTTTGTAAAAAGTTTTTATTTTTCACTTTTTAGTTGTGGTACCTACCCCACCACACACATTCGAATACCACTACCTGCTACCAGTGACAGAAACTTATCATATCATCTACATAGCAAGTGGGAAAAAAATACGTATTTTTTAGCTAACTCAAAAACTATCAAAGTTAATAAAATTTATATGGGACCAATTCGAGAGCACAACCCTTTCAAACAAAAAAATAATTTTCAAAATCGGTCCACAATTGACGGAGAAATCGGTGGACATACATAAAAAAAAAACAAACATACGCGACGAACATATAACCTCCTCCTTTTTGGAAGACGGTTAAAAATTGATCATCACTAAACGCACGCGTTCGTGATATTTGATAATTAAGTCACCTGTTTTCCACTTTTGGGTGACGTAAAATAAGAGCAGCATTGTCGTCTTGTCTACTAACAACAATAATATAATTACTACGATTACCAATTTGTTTACAGCAATTTCCATTTTAACAGCCGCACGGATTGATCCATCAGGTTAAGCTACGCTTGCCGGGTTTGGTCCGTGGATGGGTGACCATTTTTACACATCAAGACTCCTCTGTGCCTCGGAAAGCACGTTAAGCCGTTGGTCCCGGCTGTCACTCGTGGATCTTTGGCAGTCGTCATAGGTCGTCAGGTAGCCCGAAAGTCTGACACCAAGGAGTATCGTATTACCCAGTTACTGGGTTGTGGAGGTCAAATAGGCAGTCACTCCATGTAAAATACTGGTATTCAGCTGCATCTGGTTAAACTGGAAGTCGACTCCAACATAATTGGGAAAAGGCTAGGCAGATTGATCGACCACTCATTTGTCTCGACTTACTACAAATACAATCACAGGTTTTCCTAATAGATTTCTAAATAATTGCGATCGTCAGTCTCCAAGTTTGGTGATTGAAGCAATTTTCTATTTAACCATTACTAATTGACCTTTACGACCGCCGCATTCATAGGCTTGTGAATAGTGAACCAAGATGTACGTATGAATTATCGTTAGTTAATGATACAATACCTGGGCGACCGAGCTCTGCTCTGGTGAAAATAGAGAATTCTCATTTAATAGTATAGGGAAGTTCATACTAATTCCATGCTGCCATGATAGTAGGTACTTACTAATTCCGTGCTGCCATGAAAGTTGGTACTTACTAATTCCATGCTCCCGTATTTATAGTGTGCTGCCATGTCTTTATTCTAAGGTAGCCATCTTGTTCTAAACTTTGGGCGACCGAGCTCTGCTCGCTCTGCTCGGGTGAAAATACAGAGAAAACGAATTTTCCCAGATATGAGACCTAGCTAGATAGATTTTTCGCCCTCGTTAACCCCTATCTTGCAACTTTCTTCGAAATCATTGAGAGTCGTTTTCGAGAACGTAATTATAAATGTATATGTAATACATATATGTCACCGTATAATTATGAACTTTGTTAGTTTATAATCAATCGGTATTATTTCCGTTAGATTATAAACTGTCGAAAAATTGTGAACTGTGACAAATCATTTACAATTTTCGATAGTTTATAATGTATCCATGAAAAACTCACAAATTCACAAATACTAAATAGCCTGCAAGGAACTTGGAAGTAGCGCTCGGCGGTCGCTGCTGCGGCACAGCTCGCTTGGCTCGCTCGGCTTGCGCGGTTGGTCACAGTTCTAACTTAACCTAACCCATTTCACCCAGTTCACGATTTTTCGACAGATTTTGATCTAACGGAAATAATACCGATAGATTATAAACTAACGGTGCTCACAATCTTACGGTGACATATACAAATATTGCTCATTTAATAGTATAGGACTAGCTTTAAAAAGCGTCTTGGACTACGGACAGTAAAAGACCAAAGACTTCTAAAAGAGTGACACTCCTCCTGTTCAATCTAAGTTTTGAAATATTAGAAAACTATTTCAGTCTCTCTTGAGTTTCATTGCGCAATGGCCGCGCAAGTTCTGACGTCATAGAGCTGCCAGGTCACCTACCGAGGCACAATCAAGCTAGAATAAAATATTCATGCAGTTTTTACTCGCTTTTTGTGAGGAGTTTGATGGGTTTATGTTTGATTTTGTGGGTTTGGATATTGTCGTTTGAGAACGTAACAAATTCACGCCTTCTTCCAATGGAGGTTAGCAGAAACTACATAACGTCCGACGATATCGTGTCGTTATCGTCCAAAGTGAAATGAAATGAAATTGTTTATTCTGTAAATATCGCAATCACTTTTACACGTTTTTTTTTTTTTAATAAGCTGGATGAGTTTGGTGTTTCATATCTGACTACTCTGAGAAGGAAGGCTGAAACAAACTCAGAGGTCGCAGTCTCTTTTTAAGTCCAGACATAATCTTGGTCAGGCCATATGAGGACCATGTAGATTAGTGTCTAAAATGGTTTTTTGAGGAAAGAACCACACAGATTTGAGTGGACCTGTCCAGTCAGTGCAAGCATTTTTCAGTAATCATGGAGCTCAACTCGACGAACAATACCAAAAAAGGAACATTTGGGTAGGCCGCATAAACTACTCAAACTGCCAGACCATCATCAAAACTAGCTGAGAAATAAAATAATATTCATATAGTCCTCGTATTCACTATAACTAAAATAATATACTTAATACTAAAGTAATTTTGTATATAATTTTGAATAATGTCATGTTTATGTTTATAAAGTGTTAGCATTGTTTGAAAGTGCCCAATAGAAGTCAAGAAAAAGCGGCCAAGTGCGAGTCGTACTCGCCCATGAAGGGTTCCGTAGCAGCAAGTAACATTGAATGAAAGGTAAATTGCGGTTTACAATTTGTGACGTATTAAAAAAAAACTACTTGCTAGATCTCGTTCAAACCAATTTTCGGTGGAAGTTTACATGGTAATCATGGTACATCATATATTTTTTTTAGTTTTATCATTCTCTTATTTTAGAAGTTACAGGCGGGGGACACATTTTACCACTTTGGAAGTGTCTCTTGCGCAAACTATTCAGCTTAGAAAAAAATGATATTAAAAACCTCAATATCATTTTTGAAGACCTATCCATAGATACTCCACACGTATGGGATTGATGAAAAATTTTTTTTTGAGTTTCAGTTCTAAGTATGGGGAACTCCAAAATTATTTGTTTTTTTTTCTATTTTTGTGTAAAAATCTTAATGCGGTTCACAGAATACACCTACTTACCAAGTTTCATTAGCATAGCTCTTATAGTTTCGGAAAAAAGTGGCTGTGACATACGGACGGACAGACAGACAGACATGACGAATCTATAAGGGTTCCGTTTTTTGCCATTTGGCAACGGAACCCTAAAAAACCAACCAAAGATAAGAAGACATCCTTATCATAGATCATTCTAAAGTCCTATTTCAACACGCAACAATCTCAAGAGTCTCCTCTTCAGTAGAGTGATAAGTAAAGCGTCTAAAATTTGTTACTCCGAGGGAAACAAATTCATCCACTTATAACAGCAAGGTGAGCCAAGATGAATGAGATATACTAGCCATATTTCACATAAATCTCGCTTATGTTGTCGCTACAAGTCTTGATGTTATGTTCATGAATATGTTAGGTACACGTGCTTGTATGTAAATAATGTAGATATGTACAGAGGCCAGCACATCAAGCTACCCGAAACTGTCAAATTCTCCCAATCAACTTTGAACCTTATGCTTCAGCGATAAAATTGAAAATCTATTAAATAAATTTGACAGATTGTAGTGGCCTGTGCTGGCGTCTGTACATAGTGTAACGTCTTTAAAGAAGCCAAGTGTATGACAGATTATGTCATTGTTATTGGGTTTTTTCGTCAGGAATTTCTCAGTAGCAGCCCGGAGTCTGGATACTGATGTATGTTCAAATTATAGGTGAGGACGCTGGCTCCCTAAACACAAGTTAAATCTTACTTTAGGTGCCAGAGTTCATCTAAACACTCTTTCTTTTAGTTTTAACACTGCATAGTTTTTATTAGTTTGTGTTTTTTTGTACACACGGCTACACATCAAGCTATACAATTCCAGTATAAGCTGACCTCGTATTGTACGGAAATCCTATGCAATGCGAGATCAGCATAAACTGGAAATCTATAGCTTGATGTGTAGCCGTACGTACAACTAAATGGTAATATTTTTTTGACGTGAAATCTTCTTTAGGCGCGTTGGGCATTTTTGAGATGGGAAAAACAATTGAATTCACGACACCGTTACCGACACCTCATTTTTGTAAACGCGATTGTACTCTTTATTTACATAAGGTTACGGACCAATGTACTTACAAGTATTTTTGTTCCACCAAGGCGATCTTATTCAAGTTTTCACTTCTGTCACACTCCCGAAGTGCCACTGTTTTTTTTTAAGCTATTGCATAGCTTTTATCTTTGGCTTTGAACACGGCGACCGAATCAAGAAATTCCGTAACGAAAATAAAACCTAACACCCCCCACTCCGCCTACCATGTAATTACGGTTTCCATGACAACGTGATGTTGTCATGGGAATGCGTGATGTTGTCATGGGAACGTAATTTTTGTTTTATGTCATCACGTCATCATCCCAAGTGCAGCGTTGACAAATAGGAAGTATGGAGGTTACAAATGCTATGCAATAGCTTTACCGCGGCAGTCCCCGAGTGCCACACGTTTTTTTTTGTGCCCGGTTGATGGCAATAGGCTCGCCCTCTATTACATGGGAATTAAACATAACTGGCGAATTCTGGATGTAATATAGGTGCACCTCTGCCTAAACCTTTGAAAAATACAGGCGTGATGTTATGATAGATCTTATGATAGATGAATAAGCAAACATGATCCTTTTCTACTTTGCGGAATGTTAAAGAAATTTAGACGATGGTGGATAACTGCTTCTTGATCATATCGATGATTCTAATTATATGAGTTTCGACCAGAATTCAGCCACGTTGACAGAATTAGCTTTAGCCTTGCAAAGGTCTTTCATAGCTCCATCATCGAATTGATATCAATCTAGATACCACCACATGTCCGTTGAAAGTACCTTAGTTCAAACCCAACCCATCCACCACTGAATTTCATCAGTCGCCCGATGAAAACATCTTTTTTTTGGGTAGAAAATTATCAAATAACTTCTCCCGCTCTGGGCGGGAGTCAGACTTACTGACTAAAACCCACCCGTGTTCCTTCAGTTGCCATATTGCCAGGGGCAATGGTATCCCTTTCGGATTTTCCCGCAACCCCGGTAGGCATCGGCCCTAGCGGACCCCGTCAGTTCTGCTGACATCTCTTTGAGGCGCGCGTGGAACACAACGCGCTGTCAACCCGGGCTTGGTCCTTACCGGCCGGCGAGCTACCCATTGCTCACCGTCCGCAAGCTCGCGCCGATGGAAATACCTGCTTCCTACAAAGGACAATCCAGTCACTACTATGACTTCTATGCCAGTAATCACTACATTATTATTGAAAAGGTTCCAAGAAAAGAATGAGTTACGGAACGGAATGTTGCCATTTTAAATATCATCATCTGCCAATCCTTTTCCCAACTATGTTGGGGTCGGCTTCCAGTCTAACCGGATGTAGCTGAATACCAGTATTTTACATGGAGCGACTGCCTATCTGACCTTCACAACCTAGTTACTAGGTAACACGATACCCCTTGGTAAGACTGGTTGTCAGACTTTTGGGCTTCTAAGTACCCGTAACGACTGTCAAAGATCAACAAATGACAGCCGGGACCAACGGCTTAACGTGCTTTCCGAGGCACGGAGGGGTCTCGGTATGTAAAGATGGCCACCCATCCACGGACCCACTGCGGCAAGCGTAGCTTAACCTGATCGATCGACCCGTGCGGCTGTTATTACTTAGCCACAAGCCCCTCAAGCCATTTTAAATATTATATTTATATAAATATTTAGATAAATATTTATTCGTGTATTTTGTAACTCATCTTTTGCTGCACCAGTTGACGTCATCACGTCAACGCCGGTTGTTGCTAAAAAACCAGCGCTGTAGCTCTGTCTTGCATAAGGTCACAGCATTATGTTGAGCGATGGTCGTTTTGCGTGTGTTTGTGTACTTTCTTTCCATCATGTTTACTGCAAATAAACATACTTTATTTCTTTCTTTTTTCTAGTTAATGACTGCCCTAGGAAGTAAAGAGATTCATTCATTATTTACAGATACATAAACTTCATATTGGTCAACTAGATTAGACCTATAGTTATTTATGCAACAGTTGCATACAATACTTAATCTACACCCATGATATGAATCCTCTATAAAAGTTTCTGAAACCATTGGGTGTTTGTAATTCAAGATCAAGAATAAAGAAATTCCCACGAAATTCAGTACAACTGCACGTATGTATATCGCCTGCAGCAGCACATCACACACACATGCGTGCAGCGGGTGCTGCTGTCCCCAGCTTGAACGTTGAAACGAGTTGCGTAATGAAATTTAGTACAACATTATAACACTCATTGGGATGAGGTAATGGTTACTATGACACTGGCTGTTATAATGTTGCCAATAAGCTAACTGTTTCAGAAACTTTTATAGAGGTTTTGCAGCATTGGTGTAGATAAAATATTCTACCACAGCTTCGCTTCTACTATTTATTTCCATTTCCACTCATAAATACCCCGACCAGTGCCCACCATACATTACAGCATGGAATCCATTCCGGAGTCGTTGTTTTTTAATTGGCCAGCAGAAATCACGATTGGCAGAGTTCCCGCTGACGTCACCGGGGTCACAGGGTCAGAGACCAGCCATATGGGGCAGTACAGTCATAATGTTTTGGATTTATTCCAAACATTGGTGCAATCTCTTTGATAGTGCTGGCTCGTCTTTGAATGGGTGGGATTGATGGGAGATGTTGTTCAAAGGCTCTGGTGTTGGATCTGGTGTTCAAAAAGAAGCTACTGCCCATAATTCTTTAAAAGATTTGATCCAGATCAAGGAATTAAAATCAAAATCAAAGTTATTATTAAAATTAGGCTAAAAATCAGCGGTTTTTTTAACGTCAAAATGACATGACAGTCTCCCAAAACGCCCATCCTTTACAACTTCCTAGTTCTGTTGCTAGGAAGAAAAAATTGCGCAATAAACTCTCCAGTAGCTCAGCTGTCTGTTAAGTTTGAAGAAAAAAGAAAAAAAAGATAAATTGTTTATTCTGCACAAAATAAATGCAAATTACAAAAAAAAAAAAACATTTAATACACATTCCCCAAAAGCCAAAAGCCTCGTATTCAATATTCGAAAACTAATAAAAGTTTGACAAATTTTGTCTATTGCTTATGTCAAGGTGTCAAGGCCAGAGACCAAAGACAATTTACAATTTTGTTTGCATAAAAGCCAAGTGAAAACAACAAATAAAGAACTTGATTACAAAACAAAAAAACACGAAACATTATAATGATAAATGATAAATGATTTTATTTCTGTAAGTAGGTTTGTACAAACACTTTTACACGTCAATCATATTTTAAAAACTAGGTGAGGTCGGCGTTTCCTATCTGACTACTCTGAGAAGAAAGGCCGAAACAAACTCAGAGGTCACAGTCTCTTTTAAAGTCCAGACATAATCTTGGTCAGATCATGTGAAGGCCATGTGGATTGGTGTCTGAAGTGGTCTTTAGAGGAAAGCATCACACAGATTGAGAGGGTCTGTCCAGTCAGTGCACGCATTTGTCAGTTATCGTGTAGCTCAACTCAGAATTTAAGGAGCTCAACGATTCGACGAACAATACCAAAAAAAGGACATTTGTGTAGGCCACATAAATTACTCAAACTGTCAGACCATGATTAAAACTAACTGAGAAAAAATTAAAAACAAAACAAAAAGGAATGACCCATATAGTCTTCACATTCACAATAATTAAAATAATATAATACTTTAAAAGTAAATATTCATGTCATTGTATATATAAAAATCATTAAGTCAATGTGTATACAAAAAAAAAAAAAAAACCCAGAAATAATCTTGGTCAGAGCATTTCATTTGAGGACCATGTAGATTTGTGTCTGAAATGGTCTTTTGAGGAAAGAACCATACAGATTTGAGTGGACCTGTCCAGTCAGTGCACGCATTTGTCAGTAATCGTGCAGCTCAACTCAGAACTTAAAAGGAGCTCAACGATTCGACGAACAATACCAAAGAAAGGACATTTGGGTAGGCCGCATAAAGTACTCAAAACTGCCAGATTATCATTAGTAGTAACTGAGAAAAATAAATAAATATATATACATGAGCTACATAGTCCTCACATTCACAACAATTAAAATAATAATAATGTTATACTTAACAAAGTAAATATTCATGTCATTGTGTATATAATTTTGAAGTTTGCAAAATAAACAAAGTTACAAAAGTAAAAAATAAAAATAATAATTGGAGCAGCTCAATCCCAAGCCTTTTTGTCCTCAATGTAATCTTTAACGGTATAAAAAGCTTTCTGGCACAACTTACGTTTAATAAATGATTTGAATTTATTAAGGCTTAGATCTTGTACGTGGCTTGGAAGTTTATTATAAAAGCGTATACATTGACATCTGAACGATCCACCTATTTTTTTGAGCCTTGTTGGGGGTACAACAAATTTGTGTTTGTTCCTAGTATTTATGTTATGGATATCACTGTATTTTTTAAACAATTTTATATTTTTATGGGCATATAAAAGATTATCAAAAATATACTGAGAAGGCACAGTCATTACATTAATCTCCTTAAATTTATCTCTGAGAGAGTGTCTCGGACTTAATTTATAAATTGATCGAACAGCTCTTTTCTGCAAAACAAAAATAGTCTGAATGTCGGCGGCATTTCCCCACAACAGAATACCGTACGACATAACACTATGAAAATAGCTAAAGTACACTAAACGGGCTGTCTCTATGTCAGTCAAATTACGAATTTTTCTAACAGCATATGCTGCGGAGCTTAGCTTTTTTGACAATTTATCTATATGTGGGCCCCACTGAAGCTTAGCATCCAAAGTTAAGCCCAAGAAAACTGTGCTATCATCAGGATTCAATTCTTCGCCCTTTATCAACACACTAGTTTTCACCTGCCTAACATGAGGTAGGGTAAACTTAATGCATTTGGTTTTTTTTTCATTAAGAAGTAAATTGTTAACATTGAACCAGTGAACTACTTTTGAGATCGCGCTATTTACATCGTCAGTAACCAGCTGCTGACGTTTAAGTTTAAACAAAAGTGAAGTGTCATCCGCAAACAACACTACATCATGGTTATCCTTTATGAGGTAAGGCAAGTCATTAATATAAATAAGAAACAAGAAAGGACCAAGAATTGAGCCCTGAGGGACTCCCATTGTTACTATAGATCCGGGAGATCTTTTTCCATTAACGTCAACGCTCTGAATCCTATTACTCAAGTATGAAATAAGAAGATTCAGAGCGCTGTTCCGGATCCCATAGTGGCGGAGTTTCCTGATTAACGTTTCATGAAGAACGCAATCAAATGCCTTGGACAAATCACAAAAGATGCCCAAAGCATCGCATTTATCTTCCCATGCATTATAAATATGACCTAAAAGTTCAACACCGGCATCAGTAGTTGAACGACCCCTTGTAAAACCGAACTGTTTGCTATGTAATAATTTATGTCTACTAAAAAATCTTTGCAATTGCTCTAAAATTAATTTCTCAAAAATTTTACTAAAAGTAGGTAGTACTGAAATAGGTCTATAATTTGTGGGGTCTGATGTACTACCTGATTTAAACAAAGGAATTATTTTACTATTTTTCATAAGGTCAGGAAACTCCCCACAGTCGATACAATTATTAAAGATAAGAGCTAAAGTAGGTGCTACAATGTCAATAATAGACTTGGCAACTTCTACAGAATTACCCCACAGATCTGCAGTCTTTTTTACATTTAAGGTGTGAAAGGTTTTAATTATGTCTCTACTGGTAATATGTTCAAAAACTAATTCCGAATCGCAAACATTAACATTTTCCTTTAACAAATACTCAGCAACAGAAGGTGATGAGTTTAGGGATTTAGTAGTTGAAACGGGAATATCTGAAAAGAAATTTTCAAAGGCCGCGGCGACTTGTGAGTCTGATTTTATTATGTTGTCATTAATAGACAGGCTGTAGTCAGTATTTCGGTTATTAGACCTTCCCGTTTCACTATTAATAATATTCCAAGTCGTTTTAATTACATTACTACTATTTTTAATCTTCGAACTCAAATAATGCGACTTGGCCATACAACAAACTTTTTTAAATAATTTTGAATAATTTCTAACATATAAATTAAATTCAGCTGTGTTTACATAAATCCTTTCATTGTACAGCTCATAAAGCCGTGTTCTACTTTTATGTATACCAATGGTAGCCCAATCACTAAAAGATGCGTTACTATTAACCGAGATAGTCTTGGGAACAAAGGTGGAATTAAATTGCTTACAGTATATATTAAAGAAATCATCATATAGATTATTAGGGTTAGCATGTATAGACAAAACTGGTAATTTATTAATGAGTTTAACTTTAAAAGTTTCCAAGCGACTTGCAGTTTTGGGGTTAACCGTGATATCCTTTTTAGCCACTTTGTTGTTTTGGTTTGGAATAGTAATCCTCTGCCCGCAATGATCAGAATCTAGTAAATTTATAATTTCTTTGTGGCTTGGTATAACATTTGTATAAATATTATCTAGGCATGTGGCACTAGTAGGGGTTATTCTAGTGGGCTCCAAAAATAGGTTTACAAGATTGTAGGACTGAAACAGACTTACTATTTTACTACAAGAACCTGAGTTTTCTAATAAGTTAACATTAAAATCACCGCCAATGATAATAGACTTATTCGAGTTACAGATCTTGTGCAACACTTCATCCATTACCTTTTCAAAGCAGTCATACAATCCTGAAGGGGGTCTGTACACACTTAATACAATAAACTGCTCCAATTCTATACAGGCTATTTCAACTGTCCGCTCAACAGATAGGCTCACAATATCCTTACGGTCTTTAAATTTAAGCTGGTTACTTACTAAAATTAATGAGCCACCGTGTATAGCATTGACTCTGCTGAATGAACTACCTACCTGGTGATTATTAAAATTGAACAAGAACTGGTGTCTTTTAAGCCAATGTTCTGTTATACAAAGAATGTCAATACTGTTAAAATTCATAAATAATTCTACTTCTAAATCTTTGTTCATAAATCCTTGAATATTTTGGTGCACCAGGTTAATACTATTTAGAGATTTTAAACTTTTATTTGATCTTATTTTGCAATTCTGTACACTATTGCTAGAGGTTGCCTCTGTTGTCTTAATTTCTAATTTAAATTATTTTCAATGTCAATATTTGATACCAAATTATTGGCTGAATTATTTACCATGTCATAGCATTGCTCAATAGAAGCAATTTGTTTAGCCAAATTCTTGGCTGTAATAGAAAAATAATATGATAGCGACACAGCTACCTGTCTTTTACAATAATTTGAAAGATAGTACCTATCCATACAAAATCTATCTTTTGTCAAATAAAAGTGGTTACCAACATAATTGTTAGTGTCAATTAAATGGAATAAATTATTATTGCATGTCAAATTATGTAATGTCATATTCATTTCAAATCTTAAATTATTTTCTTCCTGTGGCAAACTTTGGCTGTATGGGAAAGTGAACATCACAATTTTTCTTAAACTTAAATGGTACATGGTATTACATTGGTAGTACATTGCTGCTGCGAACGTGTGTGTGCCTCGGTTTCGCCTCAGCTTACATTTTCACGTTCGCCTATTAATGCCCTGTTTGCAAGCCGCAACAGTAATATACTATATCGGTACAAAAGTTGATACAGCATTTTGGTTCTGCTGTAAGTGAAGTAGGTTTTTCAAACATCCTTCAAAAAAAAGTTCAAAAGTCATTTTTTCAAACAAGGCTGAGAATCAATACTTTTCGAACGTGATACATTAATGTGTACCTAACATGTACCTAATTTGTAATTCAAAATTAAAAAAATATATCACATAAACCTACAAGGGCACTCATGAAACGTCAGAAGCTAGGTGCACGGTTCCAATTGGTTGTTTCCTATGGAGAAGAGCCGTCAAGAAACTCCACGGTTATTTAGAGCTCGAACCTAAATAATAACAGACCTACGGGTCGATCAAAGGCTAAGCTACTCGCCGCGGTCTGTTCGTGGATGGGTGGCCACCCATTACATATCGAGCCGTTGGTCCCGGCTGTCATTCGTAGATCTTTTGACAGTCGTTACGGGTCGTCAGAAGTCCAAAAGTCTGACAACCAATCTTACCACGGGATATCGTCTTACCCAGTAAATGGGTTGTGGAGGTCAGATAGGCAGTCACTCCATGTAAAATACTGAAATTCTGCTGCTTCCGGTTAGACTGGCAGCTAGGAAAGGCTAGGCAGATTGATTCAGCTAATACTGAACGCATGAAAACTGACCTTGAAGACTAAAATCCTTTAAACTTAAAACCTCACCAGTGTTCGCTTTAAACATAAAACAATGACCAACTCAAAAACAAACAAAACACACAATGTCCATTGAATAACTACGAAACAAACTCATACACAGTTCTACAATTAAAATAAAGCATTTCTGCTTACTAAGCATGTTAAATGGAAACTAGTTAACACAAATGAACGGAACCACCAACTACTTGCGCAAGTACTTAGTTTTCTTAATTGCTTCTAAGACTAAGCTTTTCACACATGGGTAGGACAGGCGATGTAGAAGTCTAACTTGTTGAACTTGCAAGTACTTGCATGAACTTGCAGCAAGTTTTGAGAATATAGGCTGAAATGACGTACCAATTTGGGGATTTTGAATGGCGCTTCGGATCGTAGTGAAATGATGAAGGAGACAACAATTATATTATTATAATAATCAGCCTATAATGTCTCCACTGCTGGGACACAGGCCTCCTCTCAGTGAGAGGGAGTGGGCCGTAATCCACCACGCGGACCCAGTGTGGGTTGGTGGATGTCACATGTCTTCGAATTTTTGGTTCTAGGACCTGCCGATTTCTTCACGATGTTTTCCTTCACCGTTTTGAGAGCAGTAAAATATTGAACACGTGTTTTTTCTTTTTTGACGTAATCAAAAAATTACGGCGATACATTGAGTTAAAATGTAGCATGACATCACACCTTGCTAGATTTTATACTGAATTGTGACGTAGCGAGCCCCGATTTCTTCACGATGTTTTCCTTCACCGTTTTGAGAGCAGTAAAATATTGAACACGTGTTTTTTCTTTTTTGACGTAATCAAAAAATTACGGCGATACATTGAGTTAAAATGTAGCATGACATCACACCTTGCTAGATTTTATACTGAATTGTGACGTAGCGAGCCCCCACTCCCCAACTTTAATTCGTGTTTTCTAAGTTATTTTTGATTAATATGATAAAGCAAAAAATACGTGTCTTATATTTTTTTATTATCTGAAAGACGGACTAAATAGAATTTTTTTTTTACCTAGGCAACTACCGTATTGAAACAATAACAAGCCTTCCTCAATTACTAGAAGCAAACCAACTGAAACGTCTGTAGCGTACTTGCGCAAGTCACTTGCAGGGTATACCTTTGATGTTAGTTCGCCTTTACTTACCATGTGTGCGGTTCGCTCATATTATTGCAAACTGTTGGTAACTTTGATTGTCAGGAATAAAACGGGGCTGTTCATAAGTTGGATTGTTTGAATGTGTGGGGTTATTACTTGAAGTGTTATAACTAATTGATTTTCTACGTAAATGGTCATAATTGAGTTCGTTATAACACTTTTAAATAGTAAAGTAAAGTAAAAAAGCTTTATTCACTTCACAAAAACACGGTACAATCAAAATAAAAACGAGTAACAAATTACATGGGAGCCTTTTTTTTTTTTTTTTTGTGTGGGAAATTATCAAATAACTTCTCCCGCTCTGGGCGGAGCGGGAGGGCGTGTCAGACTCTTACTGACTAAAACCCACCCGTGTTCCTTCGGTTGCCCTGTTGCCGGGGGCCACGATTTCCCGATCGGTTTTCTTCGAACCCCCGGCAGGCATTGGCCCTAGTGGACCCCGTCAATTCTGCTGACATCTCTTTGAGGCGCGCGTGGAACACAACGCGCCGTCGACCCGGGCTTGGTCCTTATCGGACGGCGAGCTACCCATTGCTCACCGTCCGCAAGCCCGCGCCTACGGTGGCCGGAAATCGGCTCGCGATTCCCGCCCCGGGCGTCTCCTCCTGCGGCGGTTAGGGGCGTGAGGGCGCGAAATTTGCCTCTCCCTCACGCGTTCCGCCTCCTCCTTCGCGAGCATTACCGCTTCGCAGAAGGAGGTGACGGCCTGCCATTTCCTCTCGCTCCGTACCATGGCCTGAACCAGGGCCGGACGCGAGAGATCACCGCCGCCGATCGCCTCTACGAGAACACGGCGTTGCTCCGCCCAAGCCGGGCAGACCTCCACCGTATGCTCCACCGTGTCCTCAGGCCGATCCACACAATGGTGACACCCGGGTGTTTCCTCCCGCCTTATCCTGAACAGGAACTACATAGGAGCCTTAGGTGCTAGTTTTTTACAAATTCCCTGGACCCCACACTAGGATTCCCTGTGTCGTGGGGTCCAGTCTCTTCCCAAGTAAGGCAAACAATTATTTATTAGTTTGAACTAGTGAATTAATTTGGATAAAAATTAAATTAAATTAAAAAATAAAAGAAACAATAACTAAAAGAAAAAAAAAAAAGAAATGGATTACAAAAACGTTCAGGTGCTTTCGGGTGTGTGTGAAGTGTGCGATGTGTGTGGGGTGTGTGGGGGTGTAAGTGGTGAAAGTGGATTGCGTGACATATCACATGTTACGACTGTATGTGCAAAAGATCTTCTGTTTGGTCATAATTTTTGGGATGCAACCAGTTAAATATAGTATTTTTACAGCTGGTGTACGTTAAGTATAGTTCTATTGTGGGAGTAGAATTTTGGGTAGAGATTTTGACCCAAGAAATGCAAAAGATCTGCGCGCAAATGAAGAGTGTACTCTTGGCCGATCCCACTTTAACGTTCTGGATGAATGACGGGCCAGTTCTTTAGCATGCCTATGAAATCGTAGCAGAGCCGAAGGGAAATAGGGAAGGGTTTTTTTGCAAAATAAGATAGGTATTGAAATTGGCTCTATTTCTCCGTGAATTACTACCTGTAGGTATGCTAATTCATTTATTGTAATTAGTGACGTGCCGGATATCCATATCCGCGGATATCCGAGGGAGAAAAATATCTGTATCCGTATGCGTTACTTTTTGGCGGATCTTGAACGGATCTTTTATATTAATACATTTTATTACGTATACGTAATGAAAATTTTTATGATTCCGTACTTCAAAAGGAAAAAAACGGAACCCATGTAGAATCACTCGTGTGTCTGTCTGTCCGTCTGTCACAGTCAATTTGCTCCGAATCTACTGGACCAATTTAGTTGAAATTTGGTACACATGAATTTCTGTGACCCAAATACGAACGTGTAATGTAAATAAATGAATTTGGAGTATGGGGGGTCACTTTTAGAGGACAAATTGGAAATTTAAAAAAGATTCCGACGAACTGAGAACCTCCTCTTTTTTGGAAGTCGGTTAAAAATAAAAAGTTTTGCAAACTGTAACGTGTGACATCAAATGAAAGGGCTTGTTGTGAGGATCTCAATTTTTTTTTTTTGTGAAAACTTCTTTACCGTCGTTGTGATTTGAAAGTCGATGAAACGAAAATGTGACAGTAAAAAGAGACAGACGCATAAATTCATAAGATTTAACGTGGGAGAAAATGAGATAGGAAGCATTATACAGTGTTTCTAATGTTCGTGGTTCTCTTTGTGCTCTGCTTCGTACCCCCTCCACTCGTGTTTACCAAGGCATAGTGGGAGTTTGCTTGGGCCTCAGCGTTATGTGTGTTAATACGTGTCTGAGCGCGTACAAAAAAAAAAATTTTTAAATGTTTCACTTCTACCACGTGTGAATTGCACCCATTTTTTTATTTGTAAATAAATTATTTTAAAGATATGAAGAAACTAGATGAAAATTTACCATTCCCCCTTATATCAAAATATCGTGTACGGTCATCAATGGTCGTTCTTTCCGTGTATTAAGAATGCGGCGACGCATGAATTGTCTATACAAACGTAGTACATAAATCATTTGCAACTTGAGCATATTTCCACCATATTATGTTGATATTCGGATTGAGACAGTATTTATCTAGGCTCCTACGTCTTTTTATTTCCAAAAACTTACCTTTAAATGAAGTGTAAGCGAATTGCATTTCGTACATTTTCACAGCGTAAATGACATGTTTTCATATTATTTTTTCCATATAATAAACAACAATATTTGTAATATTGTTTCCGCAGAAGCATAATTTATGTTTTCAAGTTACAAATTATTGAAAAAAAAAATGGAAATACATTAAGTTTTCATTCATAATTTTTTGTATTACTGAACACATCCAAATTTATCATAAATTTTCGAAAGCTTGTAGTACTATCGCGTCAAGTAATAATTGTCAATGTTTGCGTGGTAGTATTGCTCACTGTAGGTGTATATCGCTCCGACAGGCCTTCACACTAGCGCAACGTGCTTGGAATTGAATTTTGCAAACATCTCGATTTGTAGTTGTGAGCCGTGTCGCCGGCCTCTTAAAAAAAGCCACTGCCCTGCAGATAAACAGAAACAAGCATTTTTATTTAGCCACCATAAGTAAACAAATTCAGCCACGTCCTTACAGCATCACAATTGGCTCTAAAAGCTCTAGCGGCCCTTCACACAGCTCTATAAGCCCCCACAAGCCCCACGATCCGCTTGAATTGGAGGCATTAGCCGCCCTACGTGCTGGCCCAAATTGCTGATGCATTTTTATCTGCAATTGAAGGATGTGTGAACATTGTCCTATGAATTGTTTGTAAATATACACCTAATATCCACAGATAAGTTTCATAAATGTCTATTGATGTTTGTTTAGGTATGTTGCTTAATTTTATTTATTTACTTACTTCAAACTCACTGGTCCATATTTTTGTGAATAGACTTAAGAATTGTTAGTAACCAAAGATTTCAATAGACACCATAATCTTTAACTAAAATGAAATAACAGAAGTAGGTAAATTCCTCACATAAATAGAATCACAATCATCTTTAATTTCATTAAAATGTTTAAAATCATTAACATCATTTCGAATCCAGAAATTCATTAAAATCATAAAACAAAAAAAAAAGGATTGTGTGGTTTTATGAAACCACGGTAAAAGTGAAACTTCTATAGGCGCTGCCATATTGGCCTTGGCTGCTCTGACGAGCGCCTTTCACTTTATCCCTACTCCGCGGCCGACCGTCACGCGACATGCAACACACAGACGAAAAAGTTTGAGACGATGTAATAAAAGTTTCACTTTAAAAAACAATGTCATTTTATCAGTTGCTTTTTGACATGCAACTGTACACAATGCCACAATATTGCCACAATATTGCAACAACGCTAAGAATGCTGTTGCCACTGCCGCAGGCACGACTGTACCTAGGCTACAAAATCTTTACAGAGTGTAAAAAAACCCATCATAATAGCCGATATCTACGCATTCTGTAAATCAAACTACACAACATTGAGCAAAAATTAATTATTGCTCTGAAATAACTTTTATTTTTGGAGTGAAAAATTTCTGTTTATGGCAGTGTTCAATGTAACGCAATATCTACTACTGAACGTTTATTATGTAAAAATTAGGTAATATATAATACGGACTGGTATCCGGAACTCCACGTCAAAGCGCGTATTTTGCGTACGGGTGGGAAAATCAGTTATTTGATCCACCCCAGCTCCTCAAAGAAGGTCAGTAACGCCTTGGTATCACTGATAATCTCACGTAGGGTACCTGGGTTACCGAAGTACTTTGCCCTGTATGTGGCGATCACCGGGCAGTTTAACCGCACATGAGCTGCTGTCTCGTCGTCCTCCATGCAGGCTCTGCACAGCGGACTGTCTGTGACTCCTATGACAAAGAGGTGTTTATTAAATGACCCATGGCCAGTTATAGCTGCTGTAACAATATTTACGTATTTATTACTTCTTCGGTTTGCAATTAAAATTATAAGCGCTTGGGACGTTTCAACTGCCTTTGTTTAAGGTTAGCAACTAATTCACAAAACCCTTGGTGCTGCAACAGTCTACATGCAACAGCAACCACTTTCCACTTTGGATAACCTCTGAATATCGCAGATATCTAGATCATAATAAGGCAACACTTTTCACCAGGGTCCTTCTACTATTTCGTGGTCAAAAAAGAAAATTTTAACGTGAAAAAAAAATACGCGCCGTACAAAACAATTAACAATCCAACCGTTGCAATTGTACAACCGACAACCGTTCGTAATTACTAACACAGCGCAGTTTGTCATGTACAGCTTCATGCTACGTACGGAGGACGCGGACGACGCCGACGGTTAGTTAAGAACTCCGCCCAACTTTATACAATTAATACTGAAGGTCTTGTGCTGTTACACAATCAGAACTAAGTTAATGAGAACGGCTCTGTTACACTGATAAGTTGGTGGGTTGAGTTCAGGTGGAAAAAAGTATCGTTTGTTACATATTTAATTTTTTGGTAAGAAAGGTAAAATATTTGGAAAATCCAAAAGTGCACGCCTCATAACGCTCATTCAAAAACAGAAAAATATTTAAACAACTTTTCATGAAGTACGTTTTGACTGCTTTTTTTACCCATTAATATGGGTAAAATTTTTCACCTCGCAATCTTTACGTACTGTCAAAGTCTATATAGGTTTGCTTTGTTGGTTGCCAGGCAACGGAAGAGGGTTGAAGTTGGAAATATATAGATATTATATAAGTTAGTTTTTTTATTATTTATAATTAAACTAGTTTGAATAAAAGAGCCATTTTCAATAGGGTTCCTCCTATGGCTGAAACGAATCCATTAATAAAAATTACTCAATTAATTGATTTTCTCGCAACAATGTTTTCAGGTTTCATACATTGATTGACGGGATTTTTTTTTAAACTATTTTGAAGTTTTTTTCATTTCTGCTGCATTTTTTTTTTTTTTAATACAGTGTTAATCTCCATTAAATTATCTATACAATGGTATATAAATTAAGTATGTTCTGTATACTAGCAGGAGTAACAATAAAAACAGTTGCAGAAAGGAGGCAAAACTAATTTTTCGATCGCAGCTTCGCAAACGATTTTTGAATGAAAAATATAGCTATCCTGTAGCATTTTGGTTAATTTTTTTGCAGCAAGCACAATCATTATCACCCATAGATATAAATAAAATCATAAAAATGAGTTAATATTAAATGCGAAACGAATATTTTCTATTTTAAAATCGTTCGCATTTACGTTAAGATTACTCCGCACGTTCGTGCTAGGCCCACTGATCTCTCACTTTTGATAGATCTCAGTAGATTAAGAGGAGGCTCCCTAAATTGTATGTTAATTTGCATTAATATTCTGAAAAAGTTACGCATACAATCAAAATGGAACTTTAGAATATGATTTATTGGATCTTTTTCTTTCCAAATATAAGATAGTTACGTAATTGGAACATTTTCGCTCGATTCATTTTTTATTCCAAAATCATTTTTAAAGATTATTTGAAACTTAAACAAGATTACTCGGCTTTTATGTCTAAAACAATTATTGACAGTAAGAAAATATAGTTTATTATCCAAATATAAGTTATTTTTCTCAAGATTCATTAGTATTTTAGATAAAAACGAAATAAGAATTTAAACTTACGACATTTAGTTCCGTGCTCGAACACGACCAAAGAGCGTACGCGATATTCAACTTTATTACTGATGTGTTAACGTTTAGTATATAATGGAGTGGTGGGGTGCATGGGGGCGGAGTTTGCGTGGAAATTGTCTTGCCTGGTCTTAAGAGAAGAATTGATTATTGTCTTATGTTAATAGACAACAAAAAAGCAGGCGTCGTGGTCATCTCCGCCTGTGAACTTCTGCAAAATCAGAGGCACGGCAGGCGCAGGCATTTTTTTAAATACAGAGAATTTCTTAGCCTGCATGTCACCTGATGGTAAGTAATAATCAGGCCGAAGGTGGTAGCGAGCTTCACCCGGAATCCTAAACCACAGAGGAACTGGCTATCTTACCTCTAACTACCGAAACACAACAATGCTGTTTACATTGTTGTTATGGCGACAGACTTAGATAAGATGGGGGTAGCTAGCCAGGCGGACTTAGAACAAGCCCTACCACTAACCAAACTGAGCAGAAAATTTTGCTCCCACTGGGAATCGAACCCGGAACCTCTGGGTCTGAGACAGGTGGTCTAACCACTAGACCACAGAGGTGGTTGATATAACTCATGTTCTTGTAATTACACCGACATACTCATTACTTGTAGTAAATAAGGCCTTTAATAGATGTTTAGACCATTTTCTATTGCGTCCCTGGTACTTGTTGACAGGCTTACGCTGTCCTCCCATATCTATTAACACTGTAATTTGAAAATATTGTAAAAGCCATTTATTTTTAAAAGAGTAACCGTGGAGTTTCTTGTCGGCTCTTTTCCGTAGGAAACGACCAATTGGAACCGTGCACCTAGTTTCTGACGTTTCATAAATGCCCTTGTAGGTTTATGTGAAACTAGCTGCGCTTCACTGTTTCACCGTCATAAGTCTCGATCCCGTGGGAATATCGAGATAAAAAATATTTTACGTCCTAATCCAGATCATGGTTTACCCATGTGCCAAATTTCATCCAAATCTATTCAGCCGTTTTAGCGTGGAAGCGCAACAAACGAACATGCTCACTTTCGTATTCATAATATTAGTTAGGGTAAAATACTTTGATTTGATTCCTGAAGGGTGCTTTTGAAAAACCTTTATGATTTTATCGAGGGGCTAACTAATGTAAATATGGGTTAGATTAAATCGCATCTGTATATCTTTGATCTATCGTGACTCAACATGTCGCCAATGTCAGGGTTGCCACGTAAACAAAGATTGTTACCATGATAAAAAAAAAATTAGAGCAATAGAAAAAGTTTTAAAAGTAATTCAGCTTTTTTATTAGTTACAGTTATATTTCTATGGTTAGGTTAATTTATGATTAGTAACGCTAGATTTAGGTTAGGTCATTCATATAGAAATACTGCCTACTTACTACCAAAAATTAATCTAACTTTAACACGGTACATTGACCGTTACGCTCATAAAAAGTAATTTTATGGAAAAAATCATAAAGAAACACATTTTTGAGAATATTAGGAAAACATTTCTAAGCTTTAGGGCTAATTACAAGACTTTACTGTAATAAAATTAGTATAATACGAACCCAGAAGTAGTAATAAAAAGGAACTACCAATTTGATAATGGACACTGTAGTTAAAATATTCTATTTACAGGGTGAATTTTCCAAGTGGAAATCGGTTGCTATTATATGGGCATGTGATGCAGAAAATGTCGTGAGGACAGTTTTGAGTATGAATGTGGATGGCTATAAGAGTAGGTGAAGACCAAAGAAACGATGGATGGACTGTGTGGAAGATGATATGGTTGGAAAGGGAGTGACTACCGAAAAAAAAAAGCATATTAAAAGATTAAAGACTACGTTGAAGACAAGGAAGTCTGGCAATAATTCCTTCTGCACATGTGGCTTCCCTGGTACCTCATTAACGGCATAACAATGTAAATGTCTATTAACTGCTCCCAAATTACGATGATTATTTTATTTTACTTTTTTTACATACTTCATTGACATAATCTTTTCAGTATTTGACACCTACAATTTTCTATATATTTTTTTAAATCAAATTCGATTTGTTACAGCTATAGTGGCAATCATGTCATTTGGTTTAAATAGGTCCTTATTTTTATTATTTTGTTGATCTTTTATATAGATTATTTTCTTTTAGATTTTGTGAATGTGAGAACGTTGTAGGCTGTATACTTGTGGACCATTTTCTATTTTACTAAGTACCTGGTACTTGTTGATATGCCTACACTGTCCTCCCATACCTATTAACACTGTAATTTGAAAACATTGTAGAAACAATTTATTTTGAAAAGAGTAACCGTGGAGTTTCTTGCCGGCTCTTCTACATAGGAAGCGACCAGTTGCAACCGTGCACCTAGCTTCTGACGTTTCATAAGTGCCCTTGTAGGTTTATGTGAAATAAAATAATTTGATTTGATGATGATTAATAGAGAAGTATGGAAGAAAATGTTGCAGCGACCACAAATAAATTGGAATAAGGGCCAAGTACTAGATGAATGTTCCAATTGAGCGTGGATGGCTTAAACCAACCAACTATAGAGTCTGAAATCCGTTTCCCATCCGTTTCCGTTACCCATTCCGATAAATACTAGAACATCATTCGATATTTTTATTCATAAAATTCAGCAGTCTTACCAAGGGGTATCGTGTCGAACCAGTAGCTGGCTTGTGGAGGTCAGCGATCACCATGAAGCTTGGCAGATACCTATATGTATTTTTTCATGGAGAAGGTTTTACAGCTTTTTTTATTTATTTATTAAAAAAACACATAAAAACAGAAAATACATAGCATTCAATAATTTTTACCGGGTTTTTTTTACCGTGCGTTGGTGTGGGCAAAACCTCGGACTCGGGCTCGGGTTAAACTCAGAAGTTGACAACCCTACCGTCAAGTCCTCGAATGCGTCACGAAAACGTGCGTAACCCGACCTTTTTGTTTTTTTTTTGAGAACTTGCAAACAGTAGTAATGTAACATTTTACTATTCGCCACGACTTTATTGAGAAAGGTATAAGAATGGTTATTGTTCAGCCTTCTTTACAACCGCATTGCGGCTTCGATTACGAGGTATGACAGAAACTTTAATGGGCAAGCTATTCGTAAAAATTAAGGAAAAAACTAGTACACTTTCGGTCATTTGTATGGTAATGCTGCGTTTAATTATATTAATTTGTTGTTCGTCCTCGAATTTGTTTAGAGCACAATTACAGGTATTAAGTGAATAAAGAAATGAGCCTAGTATTTTATTGAATGGTATTGCATACCTTTACAAGTTCATACCTGTCATAAAAAACACCTTGAGAACAATTTCACGATAGTAAAAAATAATAAAAGCAATCGTTAGGCAGCAAAATCGAGGGCTTGATCCAGAAAGCGCGAACAATTTTACTAAAATAATAAATAATAAAAGCAATCGTTAGGCAGCTGGATCAAGGGCTTGATCCAGAAAGCGGTACTCCTGGACACGGCGCGTATTGTTAGGAGGTTCCTCTCTCAGGAGCCCTGACCACCGGTGGCTTGAACCATACCGCTAATAAACCCGCGATGGTTTGTGTGGTATGTGTAAAATGTATCAAATGCATGTAAACTTTTGTTTTTTGAATAATAAACTAAAAAAAAAACCCTGTTGCCGAAACCGATGGGCTACTATTTTTATTATTTTTTTGTTTTGTTTTTATAAGAATATTTAAAAATGTAAATAATATGTTTAAAATGAAGTAAAGGAAATAATAAAAATATTTAATGACATAGAACAAAATGTACAACAAATTAATGGAATTCTCTGACTCACGAGTTATAATTGTGTTGCAGAAGCCAGTGTCCTCCCGTAATAAATATATACAATTTTGTTGATTTATGACAACACAAAAAAATATAAGAAAACAAAAGAGCAAATGTTTTCTTGTTCAAGACAAACAATTTTCTTTCAGGAGATATTATTTATACTAATATTGCTGATGTCTGGTTGTGAAGTGTTAAAGACTTGATTATCTAGTAAGCCAAATATAACCGTTGCTCATCTATATATATATAAAATTCTCGTGTCACAATGTTAGTTGCCATACTCCTCCGAAACGGCTTGATCGATTTTTATGAAATTTTATATGTATATTCGGTAGGTCTTTTTTTTTGGGTGGGAAATCATCAAATAACTTCTCCCGCTCTGGGCGGAGCGGGAGGGCGTGTCAGACTCTTGCTGACTAAAACCCACCCGTGTTCCTTCAGTTGCCGTGTTGCCAGGGGGGCCACGATTTCCCTATCGGTTTTCTTCGAACCCCCGGCAGGCAGGCGGGCCCTAGCGGACCCCGTCAATTCTGCTGACATCTCTTTGAAGCGCGCGTGGAACACATCGCGCCGTCGACCCGGGCTTGGTCCTTATCGGACGGCAAGCTGCCCATTGCTCACAGTCCGCAAGCCCGCGCCTACGGTGGCCGGAAATCTTCTTGTGATTCCCGACGCCCAGGGCGTCTCCTCCTGCGGCGGTTAGAGGCGCGAGGGCGCGAAATTTGCCTCTCCCTCACGCGTTCCGCCTCCTCCTTCGCGAGCATTACCGCTTCGCAGAAGGAGGTGACGGCCTCCCATTTCTTCTCGCTCCGTAGCATGGCCCGAATCAGGGCCGGACGCGAGAGGTCACCGCCGCCGATCGCTTCTACGAGGACACGGCGATGCCCTGCCCAAGCCGGGCAGATCTCCACCGTATGTTCCACCGTGTCCTCCGGGCGATCCACACAGTGATGACACCCGGGCGTTTCCTCCCGCTTTATCCTGAACAGGTACCTCCCGAAACAGCCGTGTCCGGTGAGCACCTGTGTCAGGCGGAAGGTGAGGACGCCGTGGCGCCTCTCTAGCCACTTCTCAAAGAGGGATCTTATCGCCGCAATTGTGGCGTGCCCAGCGCTGGGTTGCGACAATCGCACTCTCCATTCCGCCATCGGTTTTAATTTATTTTTCATACTCCTAAGTAATAAGGGTGGTCTAGCCCAAACATTTATATGGCAAAACAACGTTTGCCAGGTCAGCTAGTAAGTCATAAAATTTTGCGTAAAATGAAAACAAGCTTTTACAAGTAATTATATTTCATCTAACTAATTTCATGAATAATTAAAACAAAATTATCCTAACCACAATTAATATTTGATATTTCACGCTCAGTCTGATAGACAAACATCTACTGTTCTACATATAAACGTTGCGTTGGTAGCTTATAGAAACGCTGGCAACCCCAAACTAAGTCGGCGATCAAACAGACGAGGATCCCGATTTATGTGCTATCTTGGCACCGTTACAGAATGTTATCTTGACTGTTTTAAAGTGCCTTGAGAGAAGAGAGTCTCAATTATAATAATGAAAGTGGTGACTTCAAGTGAGACAGTGGTAAAACAAAATCAATCCTATCTGATATGATAATAGAGTTTATTTCTGTAAGTAGGTTTATACAAATACTTTTACACGTCGACCATATTTAAAAAAAAAATTGATAAGGTCGGCGTTTCCTACTGAGAAAAAAGGCCGAAACAAAATTAGAGGTCACAGTCTCTTTTATAGTCTTGACATAATTTTGGTCAGATTCATGAGAGTTGGTGTCTGAAATGGTCTTTTGAGGAAAGAACCACCATAGATTTGAGTCGACCTCTCCAAAGTGAAACTAATAATTTTTTTCAATTAGGCACATAAAAGGCACTCAAAACATTTTTTTTTTTTTAATAGAATTGATTCAAGTCGCCCCTTCCAAAAGATAGTTTTTGCATGGAGAAGAATGGGCAAGTAACTCCACCGTTACTCTTTTTAAATGTTTTATAATATTACCCTACATTAAATCGACTGTAGCAATTAACATTGTCGGATCTACATTTTTGTGATTTTTAAATTTATAATTTATTCTAAGACCTCGAAACATGTGGAGACGATGCACCTGGAATAAGACTACTAGACAACAATAGATAAAAAGAATTAAAAATTAAGCAATGACAGATAAATTAATAATGTGATGGATGGTGCTCACATATACAAACATTGTAAAAGTATACGATATTCCTATTTTTTTTACAAGTAATACTAATAAGTCAGTGTGTGAGTTTAAGTAATTACTGAATGTAAATTCAATGTTATAAAATAATAAATTATACAAATAAATTAGCAACCAGTTTGATTTTGTCTAGACTCTAAACTGTCCTAAGGTTGCTCAGCGAGCCATGGAGCGGACTATGCTTGGAGTCTCTCTGAGGTATCGAATCCGGAACGAAGTGATCCGGCAGGTCGGCTAGGTGGAGTGACGATCTTCGCAGGGTGGCTGGTAGCAGCTGGATGACAGTTGCCGAGAATCGAGCTGAATGGCGTGCAATTAGAGAGGCCTATGTCCAGCAGTGGACTGCTATAGGCTGATGATGATGATGATGAACTCAGAAGTTAAGGAGCTCAACGATTTAAAAAACACATTAATGCGCATAATTATCTTATCATGCATACCTTTTGTCATTATAGAATGGTAAGCTATGACGGTAAATAGCTTATTGCAAAGATTTTATTGGAGTCGAGCAACATATTTCTGTTAAGATTAAATTTCTAAACAATTATACTTTTAGAAAGATGTCGATGATTCTAGACATCATCATCTGCCTAGCCTTTTCTCAACCATTTTAGGGTCGGCTTCCAGTCTAACCGAATGCAGCTGAATACCAGAATTTTACATGGAGCGACTGCCTATCTGACCTCCACAACCCAGTTACTGGGTAACACGATACCCCTTGGTAAGACTGGTTGTCAGACTTTTTTGGGCTTCTAACTACCCATAACGACTGTCAAAATCTACAAATGACAGCTGGAGCCGGGGCCAGGGGGGATTCTAGACAATATAAACATAATTCTGCCTAGGCTTATTACATTAACAGAAATTATAATAAACCATGAAATATATAAGAAAATAATTGCACAAGACGGACGTATGTCATGATCAGTTTTCTCGGAAAATGCCAGAAAAAGGGTGTCCCTTCTGCATATTAAGCAAAAAGCCAGAGAGTGGCGGTATTATTTATGTCTCAAAATTGTTGTTTAAATTATTTAGTCACAACTCGGTATTCTGAAGTAAGTACTCTTGTATATTCACATTCCTATGTAGCAATTTTCAAATTTTTTATTTCATTGCGGCAAGTTTTTTACCCGAAAAAATTAAATAGGTAAAAGAGATTTTGAAATAAAAGATTGGTCGGTTTAATCAAATTATATCTAACTAACTTATACAACGTGCCGCTACAATGGCGACATTAATTTAACACATGGGTATAGTGTCCAGTAATCATAAAATATACTAAAAATAAATAATTCGTTAATTGAAAAATTAAAATTTTCAAACGCTCGCCAACATAAGGCTCTCCCTTTTCTTCAATTCGCCTTCTCTTTGCACGTGATTCGTTTTATTTTCATTGATGCAATGTTACGATCCGTGATCCCGGTAAATGACCTCTGTGTTACAGTTTTTAGGGTTCCGTAGTAAACAAGGAACCCTTATAGTTTCGTAATGTCCGTCTGTCTGTCTGTCTGTCTGTCCGCGGTCTAGCTCCGAGACCCTTAGTACTAGAAAGCTGTAATTTAACATAGATATACATATTAATTACGCCGACAAAGTGGTAAAACAAAATTATGAAAAACATTTTTTTTTAGGGTACCTCCCATACACGTAAAGTCGAGATGTTTTATTTTTTTATCCCATAGTGTGGAGTATCATTGAAAAGGTCTTACAAAAACATTACGAGATTGTGAAAACCATTTTTGGATTCAGGGATCCGTTTGCAAAATATTAAGCTTTAAAGTGCAAATTTTTGTTAGAGTCAAGTGTCTCCCCCCCCTGCCAGCTAAATGGTTGGTTTTGGATATGTGAAAAAATCATAGCAGTAGCTTATATAACGAAATTAAAAGGAAAACTATCACAACTAAGTAGGCTTCACTAGTTATCGAGTAATAATCGACCAACTTAACTTTGCAGTTGCAAAAACATGTTTTCCCATACATTCCGTATGGGAGAACATGTTTATCAACTACAAAGTTAAGTTTGTTTTTGGGATAAATTCATCCCAACTACGGAACCCTTCATTGTGCGTGGTCCGACACGCACTTGGCCGGTTTTTAAGTACAGTTTGCACCAAGATGCCATTTTAGAAAAATGAAAATAAATCGATAAATAATAACGTTTAATGAAATTAAAATATTTTCATAAAAAAAAACGCTTATCCGTATGCGTGTGTTAAATTAATGTCACCATTAAAGCGCCACGCTGTATAATAACCACAATGGAAATAATAGATATTCAATTTGAAAAATGGGATTTAAAAAACTTTTGTATAATTACTACTAAACGATTTCCGTGTCTGAAATCTGAATATGAAATCGACCATCAAAATTTCTGTTCGCGAACAAACTTTTAACGATTCCACAGTCAATCACGAACGATTTGTGTTTCTATGCATTTTTAACTAGTGACCAATTAATTTTGGCCCGAAGTGTAATGTTGCTTGAGTTTGTAATTACATAAAAGTCGGTGTTTAAAGATGGTGGTTTTTGTTTTGTTTACAAAATTATGGCAAAATGTTAGTAAAGGGGATTGTAGCTAAGTAATAACAGATGTACGGGTCAATCGCTCAGGTTAAGCTACGCTTGTCGCGGTTGATCCGTGGATGGGTGACCATCTTTACATAGCAAGACCCCTCCGTGCAACAGAAAGCATGCTAAGCCGTTGGTCTTGGCTGTCATTCGTGGATCTTTGACAGTCGTTACGGGTCGTCCGAAGCCCGAAAGTCTGACAACCAGTCTTACCAAGGGTATCGTATTACCCAGTTACTAGGTTGTGGAGGTCAGATAGGCAGTCGCTCCATGTAAAATACTGGTATTCAGCTAACCCCAACATAGTTGGGAAAAGGCTAGGCAGATGATGAAATAGCCATTTTCAGGAACTTACTACCTAAATTACCTGCAGCTTGTTACTAAATTTGCAAAAATAACTGCTTTAGAAAAACAAAAAAACTACTTAATCCACTTAAGTTACCGGTTGTACCCGGTAAAAAAAGAAAGAGATTAAAAATTAATTAGAAAATGTCCATTATCACCTTTAACAAAGGTTTTCAAACTGAAATTGGCTATAAAATACTCATGGCCGTTACCTAGGACCCCAACAAATTATTGACCCCCGGCTTGCTAAATGTTAGCCGAGTTTTATCGAAGATGTAGAGGTACGTAAAATACTGGAAGCGCTTAGAACATGGTGGATAGGTTGAAGACTATTTAGGTTTTTATTTTTATTATTTATTTTTGTACAGGTTTTTTTTTTATCCAGCGCGCAAACGCAAACAAAAAACGTGACTTTACTCATCATTATGAACAACTTTTACTATGGGACCAAATCTGAAATCGCGAAAATAAAAAATTCTTCCCTATATTTTCACAAGTTTAGTTATGCGATCATAAATGTAGGGAAAAGCTATTTTTTAATCGCGATTTCAGGTTTGGTTAAGTGCCTGGTACTTGTTGATAGGCCCTACACTGTCCTCTCATATCTATTAACACTGTAATTTGAAAACATTGTAAAAGCCATTTATTTTTAAAAGAGTTACCGTGGAGCTTATTGCCGGCTCTTCTCCATAGGAAACGACGAGATTTTTACTGAATAGCACTACTAATGTTATTGTATGTTTTACTAGCTGAGCCCCACAGTTTCACCCGCATAACTCTCGATCCCGTGAAAATATCGAGATAAAAATATTTTTAGTCCTAACTTAGGTCATGGTCTACCCATGTGCCAAATTTTATACAAATCCGTTCAGCCATTTTAGCGTGAAAGCGTAACAAACAAACTCACTTTCGCATTTATAATATTAGTAAGTAATAGAGACGATTACTAAAAATTCGTGTTGGTTGTGTAGATTATTAAAAATATTGGACTATATTGGATTTTTAATTTTTTACGTATTCAAAAGATTACTAATAAATAGATTACAATACATTGAGTTAAAATGTTTCATGACGTCACAAGTATGTAGATTTTAAACTTACAGGTGACGTAGCAACCCCTACTCCCCAACTTTAATGCGTTTTATCTTAGTAATTTTTTATTAATTGATAAAGCAAAAAATATGTATCTAATATTTTTTTATATCTGACTGACGGACTTAAGAATTTTTTTTTTACCTAGGTGTCATCCGTATTATACATAGGATTGTGCGCTGTATAAAACACGAAGTACATATTGCCGCTTCCAGTATCCGTTACATCGCAGTACCCAGAATCAATTTTATTAACCATCTGTTTGGGTTCCAGTAATTTAATTAATTCCCCCTCCCCTCTTTCAAGGTTAGCGGAATCCTATTTTAATTGAATATCAGGTTTGTTTTTAGAAGTACTACCTACTACCCAAATATTTTGCTGTGTACTTTAGGAAAATAAAATTGTATTACGTGTTTTGTCGGTAAAAAGGGAAACAACATAACATAACATAACGCCTGTAATCCCCGAAGGGTTAGGCCGAGGTGTACCTATAGTACACCCACATTTCGCCAGTTATGTTTAAGTCCCATGTAATAGGGGGCGAGCCTGTTGCCATCAACCGCGCACAAATCCAGACAAGCTGCTTCTGAGAAATTCCTGATGGTAAAACCCAATAAATGATAAATGATTTTATTTCTGTAAGTAGGTTTGTACAAACACTTTTACACGTCAATCATATTTTAAAGCTAGATGAGGTCGGCGTTTCCTAACTGACTACTCTGAGAAGAAAGGCCGAAACAAACTCAGAGGTCTCAGTCTCTTTTAAAGTCCAGACATAATCTTGGTCAGATCATGTGAAGGCCATGTGGATTGGTGTCTGAAGTGGTCTTTTGAGGAAAGCACCACACAGATTGAGAGGGCTTGTCCAGTCAGTGCACGCATTTGTCAGTTATCGTGCAGCTCAACTCAGAATTTAAGGAGCTCAACGATTCGACGAACAATACCAAAAAAAGGACATTTGGGTAGGCCACTTAAATTACTCAAACTGTCAGACCATGATTAGAACTAACTGAAAAAAATAATAAAAAACAAAACTAAAAGGAATCACCCACATAGTCTTCACATTCACAATAATTAAAATACTTTAAAAGTAAATATTCATGTCATTGTGTAAATAACAATGACATAATCTGAGATTATGACATTATCTGACTTTGTATGACATTTACTGACATTTTCTGACACAATCTGACATAATTTGTCATAACACTTGGCTTCTTTAAAAACGTAACACTAAATTTGAGCATTATTTACAAGCACGTGTACCTAACATATTCATGAACATAACATCAAGACTTGTAGCGACAAAATAAGCAAGATGAAAAAATATTTTTGAATTGGATAGCCCAATTTTTGAGGAAGGTTTTAGGCTCGGCGGACGAAGTCGTGGGCAGAAACTTGTGAGATATATTTATCGACGACATGTGAAGCCAAGTTAGAGGCCCATGGGTGGCATAAAAACTCTGACACCTGGGGGCCTACCACAAGCTCATAAAGCAGTATTATTTTAATATTACTACAGTGTGAGAAAAAGTTGAAGCTCTACAGGACGTATAGCTTCATCTCTTTCTCCCACTGAAGTAATATTAAAATAATACTGCTTTTGAGCTGGTGGTAGGCCCCCAGGTTATTTACTAACAACACTAAAACGAAGAAACAAACTTTTCCTTCAAAACTTATTACAAAAAAAAAAAAAACGACTTCCAAAAAACACTACAAAGTGAAAAATAACTTTAATTTCGGAAGTCGGTGTCTTTGGTTTTGAATTTTCGTTTTTTGTCATCGACTTCCGGAATTAAAGTAATTTTTCACTTTGTAGTGTATTTTGGAAATCGGTTGTTTTTTTTTTTTGTTAAAAGTTTTTATATTTCACTTTTTAGTTGTGGTACCTACCCCACACAAATTAGAAAACCACTACCTGCTATGTAAATAACAGTGACAGGAACTTATCATATCATCCACATACTAAGTGGGATAAAGTACGTATTGTTGAAGCTAACTCAAAAACTATGAAAGCCAAGTTAATAAAATTTATATGAGACCACCTCAAGAGCATACCCTTTCAAACAAAAAAAAAAAATTCCAAAATCGGTTTACAATTGACGGAGAAATCGGTGGACACAAATAAAAAAAAAACAAACATACGCGACAAACGTATAACCTCCTCCTTTTTGGAAGTCGGTTAAAAATTGTTAAATCTTCTCGTATTACTTAGCTAAGGACATCGTGCAATACCCATAGATATCCACAAATGTCAGTAAAAACTATTAATTTGCTATAAGTATTCGTTGCTTACTCGTTTTCCCTTTTCATCTCGCTCGATTTACCCTTGTTAAGGGGAAACCCTTCGTATATTAAAAAGGCTATTCTAAAGAGTGGTTTTCTTGGTGATGTTTATGTGTATTGCCATCTTGATGTGGTTTGTAGCAAAGGACCCCTTTTTGGAATAGGAACTTATCGCAAAAAGTACATAGAAGTTAGTTAGAAATTATGGGGAAAGGCTAAATAAAATAGTACGGTTCTGCATTTTGCTACGGCGTAGCTGACGTCATTGCTACGCCGTAGCACGGCTACGCTGTCGTAGCACGTCTACGCTGCCGTAGCACGACTCCGCACCCATAGCCTTAAATACATCAAAGAAAAGTTGGGAAGACCATCCAATCAAATCAAGAAGACTGAGCTACTGATGAAACAAACTGACCAACGGTTTCTGACGTTCAAAAGCCTTTATGTGCCTATTTGAAATAAACGATTTGACTTTGACTTTGACTGAAAACCTAGGCAAGAAGGCATCTCATAATAAATTCACAGTTAAATGTTTTATTAGCCGTTGATATAGCCCAGAATATTTATACAGAATAAGCTATAAAAACCGTGTATTAACTGTCACAACCCTTCTACACTCACTCACCATCTCAATCAATCTGCCTAGTCTTTTCCCAACTATGTTGGGGTCGGCTTCCAGTCTAACCGGATGCAGCTGAATACCAGTATTTTACATGGAGCGACTGTATATTTGACCTCCGGAACCCAGAAACTGGGTAATACGATACCCCTTGGTAAGACTGGTTGTCAGACTTTCGGGCTTCTGACGACCCGAAAAGAATATCAAAGATATACAAATGACAGCCGAGACCAACGGCTTAACGTGCTTTCCGAAACACGGAGAGTCTCGGTATGTAAAGATGGTCACCCATCCATGGACCAACCCCGGCAAGCGAAGCTTAACCTAATGGATCGACCCGTGCAGCTATTATTACTTACTCACCATCTCTTACCAACAAATAATAATATAAAACCTGAAGCAATATAAACACCTCGTTTCCTACCTACCCTTAACTCATCTGTTTACATATGCATGGCGTTGGAATTGGAAACCAATCGAGTTGCTCCCTCGTACTTATACCTGCGTACTTATTGTGTGTCTGCCTGTCTGAATGCTTTCCATTTAAATGCGATGATATATTAAAAGGGAATGACGGGGAATTAATCTATTTTTTTTGGGGGATAGGAATTCAATTTTGCAGGGTGTGTGTATGTTTGCACGATAGTAATCAACAAATTTATCCACCACGACCACATCAAATGAAGTACATAATCATTAGGCTCAATTGACCACCAAGATAATAAATGATTTTAAAATCGAAATTTTTAAAAAAATCGCCCCAGTACGTGTCAGACCACGCACAATTAAAGGTTCCGTAGTTAGGATGACTTTATCCCAAAAACAAACTAAACTTTGTTGTTGAAAAACATGTTGGAATGCATCGATTTAAGGGGACGATAGCTGACTTTTAACGATTTTATACTGAAGATGACGTCTGAACGAGTAGTATTAGTGATTTGGAAAAAATATATGTATGTTAAATTAGAGCATTTTTTAAATATTTTTATATAGGCATATTTTTGATTATGTTTATATTACATAGTGAAATTAATTTGTAAAGTTATGTCTAACGCGAATAAAAAACTGAGAATGACGCAAAATCCATCAAGCGTATTTTTCTAAAAACATCACCATTTTAAAGATAATTAAATTATTAATCTTTTAGTATACGTGTTTTATTAAAATACGTTTTGTTTTACGTGTAATAAATTAATAATGCGTCTAATTTGGGACAGCGCTCCTTGATGGGCGAGTCCTATTACTGGCTGGACGTACGACGCGTTGCGTGAGCTCAGTACAGAACACGCAAGCTAACCATTTAAGGTCACTGTCATATATCTGCGTCTTAAGTCACGGTCAATTCTCCAACTGCAAATGTAATTTTAATCGCAAAATAATATTTTTTACGTAAGAAAACAATTGTAGTACAACTCTAGGTTTTGATTTAATTGCGAGTAGTAGTTGAGTCGATCCAAAAGGTTAAGCTACGCTTGCCAGGGTTGGTCCGCGGATGGGTGACCATCTTTACATACCGAGACTCCTCCGTGCCTCAGAAAGCACGTTAAGCCGTTGGTTCCGGCAGTCATTTGTAGATCTTTGATAGTTGTTACGGGTCGTCAGAAGCCCGAAAGTCTGACAACCAGTCTTATACCAAGGAGTATCGTGTTACCCAGTACCTAACTGGGTTGTGGGGGTCAGATAGGCAGTCGCTCCATATAAAATACTGGTATTCAGCTGCATCCGGTTAGACTGGAAGCCGACCTCAACATAGTTGGGAAAAGGCTAGGCAGATGATTCAAATATGTCGCATTTAAGGCGGTATTTTTTTATAGCGGTGACTTAGAAGCTCGATTTTTTTAGAGCTCCAAGGGATTATAGACCTACGTATTTGATATTAATTTCAACTTGATACCTACACGCGGTCCTGAGAAAAAGGGTCTTGACAGATTGACAGACAGACAGCGAAATGATATTATAAGGGTTCTGTTTTTTCCTTTTGAGGTACGAAACCCTAAAAATACATTCACTAAGAGAAATAATAATTGTGAATTAATTAAAGCAATCAGTAGGTATAACAGAGTGCCTGACTTAATTAAAATAACAGACTCCACAGGATCGACGAATCCTTTTCAATTCCACAGAGGACTTGATCAATTTTAATATTCCATGGTTTTAATTTAATCTTTATTGGCTTCGTTTTGGTTGTTCATATTTTATTACATGCTGTTCAATTCCTTGTTTCCAATTGATGTTATATCTACTTAAATGAAAATCAACTTTATTTTACTGTAAACTCATTCATTTTCAAATTATATATCTTTATTTATCATCATCATCACCTGCCTAGCCTTTTTCCAACTATGTTGGGGTCGGCTTCCAGTCTAACCGGATGCAGCTGAATACCAGCATTTTACATGGAGCGACTGCTTATTTGATCTCCACAACCTAGTTACTAGGTAACACGATACCCCTTGGTAAGACTGGTTGTCAGACTTTTTGGGCTTCTAACTACCCGTAACGACTGTTAAAGATCTACAAATGACAGCCGGGACCAACGGCTTAACGTGCTTTTCGAAGCACGGAGGGGTCTTGGTATGTAAAGATGGTCACCCATCTACAGACCAACCGCGGCAAGCGTAGCTTAACCTGATCGATCGACCCGTGCAGCTGTTGTTACTTAGCCACAAGCCCATATCTTTATTTATTTAAAAATGCACTTATCCTAAGACACATTAACTCATTATAATTACGACACTTAATGAGGCTAGCGATACACCTTTCAAAGCTTTTAAAGGGATATTTTTATAACTGTTAACAACATAAACCTAACACACAATAATAATGGGTACATGATGACATTTGCGCAAATTATTTAGTTGTACATAATTTTAGTATGACAATACTGTAAACTAAGATGATTTTAAAATGACCAGACCATATGAAGAAAAACTCATAAAAATATTTAAAGTTGTAGCGCTATCTGCACTTTATAAAGGGTTTTAAAGTTGTTTTTCCAAAAACACATTTGTTTACTTGTTAGGGAACTAAATCGTGAACGCAGTATAAATTGAATTAGCAATAAATACTGCTTAATCAGTTGTCTC